>VWZP01008078.1:325757-366331 GCA_013396995.1 Dicaeum eximium | reverse complement strand
GGCGGGAGCGGGACACGGGCGCGCCGCTCCGCTCGGGGCAGGCGCCGTGCCCGGCGGTGACCGGCCCTGCTGCTTCCCTTGTCCCCAGGTGCTGCGGGGAGATGCGGCACTGAGGAGCGGGCTCGGCCCGCGCTCCGCTNCAACAGACACGCCTACATGGGGATTGCTGCCATATGGATTTTAGCCACAGCTTCCTCCTTGCCCTTCCTCATCTACCACGTACTAACAGATGAGCCCTTCAGAAATATCACATTTGATGAGTATAAGGACAAATATGTGTGCTTGGACCTGTTCCCCTTGGACACTGCCAGGCTTTCTTATACCACAACGCTTTTGGTGATTCAGTACTTTGGACCACTTTGTTTTATATTTATTTGCTACCTGAAGGTAAGATAGAATCCTCTTGCAATATGTACTCCATTCTATCTGATGTTGGTTTATTCTTGCAAAGATGACAGCTGTAGGTTAATTTACCCCATGTGTTTCTCTTTGTTGAATTTCCTGCAGATATACATACGGTTAAAAAAAAGGAACAACATGATGGACAAGATGAGAGACAGTAAGTACAGATCCTCTGAAACCAAAAGGATCAACATCATGCTGATATCAATAGTGGTCGCATTTGCAGTTTGCTGGCTGCCTCTCACCATCTTCAATATCGTGTTTGATTGGAATCATGAAATCCTGCCTGTTGCTACCTGCAGCCACAACCTGTTGTTCCTGATCTGCCACCTCACTGCCATGATCTCCACCTGTGTGAATCCCATCTTCTACGGGTTTCTCAATAAGAACTTCCAAAGGGACCTGCAGTTCTTTTTTCAATTTTGTCACTTCCACTCCCGTGAGGAGGACTATGAGACTATAGCCATGTCCACCATGCACACAGATGTTTCAAAAACCTCTTTAAAGCAGGCAAGTCCCATCACATTTAAAAAAATAAATAGTGATGACGATGAAAAAATATAAAGAAGTAATAAAAATTCTACACCAAACTGCAAGAAGTGTGATTGCAAGTGAAGTGTGTCCAAGGACAAGCACAATTACATAACAAGTACAAAATGGCAATGTTTTTCTTCCTTTTCCAAGGAACTTTGATTGTTGTCACTTTGAAATTATGCGCTGTGCATTTTTGCCCCTTTTACTGCTTTAATGTTCACAGAAGTTATATCTGAATTTTATTTTAAGACATAGTCAGACCTTCTACTACCTATGGTTTCCATCAGCTGTTTTTGTTCTGTTTTCTTTGTACAGTTCTGTGCTCCAGCACAAAGGTTTACTTATTGATTTTTTTTCAAAGAAGTAGTTTTCAGGAGTGCCCATTTAAGAGCATTAGAAACAATATGAGCCCCAGGGGCACTGTCATTACAGAGGATATCCACCACAGAATAAAATTAGGAAATTCTGATTTGAAGAGGACTTTTTTTTTAATTCATCTTTTGATCGACGTTAAAATCCTGTAAAATCAGTGTAGGTATGCAAAAAAAGAATTATGTGAAACCTATAGAATATGTTTAAATAGAGACATACAGTTGTCTCATTCAAAGAGGCAATGTGGGCTGTAATCACTTAGTTTCGAAGACAGGATTAAGAAAGAAATTCTGTTCTCATTTACAAGAATAAAACCCTACAGTAATTCCACAGAGCACAATGAGATAACTGATGCTTCAGCAGAGCAAATGAAAACATAAATGGGGCTTCAGTCCCAAATGATTACAGCTGGTTTTAATAACACAGGCTTTTTAATTTAAAAAATCCAAAACCCATTTTCATCTGGCATCAGTGACAGGAGTTACTGTTACTGGGATGAAATGCACCATCTGTTCTGAGCCTGTGAACCATGTAAATTCTCCTTGAGACCTATGTCCAGAATCTAGAGGGAGGTGGGACTGTTTGCTGTCTGGGCACGGTGCAATTCCATCCTCACAGGTGACAGAGAAATTCAGGTCTGGTATTAAAAAAGTAAGATTGAGCTACCTGAGTCTTTTCATAGTAATTAGTGTTGATCTATATTAATTATGCATAGCCTCATAATACTTTGTGTTCAGGTGCATAAACCTGGACAATCTCCAAGACAAAGGATAGTTTAATCAAGACCTGAGAAATTTAAAAGAAGGATATGAATATAGTGTGGGTATAATTGGTATGTTTAGCTTCCAAACTCACAGTTCCCACAGTTGTTTGAAGTGTGGAAACATTTGCCAAATATACACAATAGACCTCTGTTACCACTTAAAATATATATCCTCTAATTATACAAAATATTCGTGGCTAGATCCCAGTTGAGGGAAACCATATAGCTTGACTGCTGTAAATGAAATTACAAAAATATCAGCCAGCTGAGGTTCTGTGTCATACAGTGTAGTTCGCTATATCATCAATGTCTTTTTGAATAATCAGCTTTTAAAAATACAATATAGACCCTACTTTCTTTCAGCAAGGTCACTTTAAATCATTCTGGCAGACAAGAAGGTCTTTAACATAAATGTAAATGCAACATAAATGGAAATCTGATGTGATAAATTTCTAAGCAAAAATATCTCAGGATATTATGGTGAATTTAATGTCTTCTAAATTTGACATAGATAAATGCCTAAGAAATTAAAATTATTTGGGTTGCCAGTATTTAAAAATGAAACACCGTGCCTTGTGCTGTCTTATAAATAGTGTAGAATATTAAAGTAGCAATGTGTTCTTGTGCATTATAATTCCATGTATTTCTCTGCTGGAAGATAATTTAATTTAAAAGGAGTTTTCTGTGCTTGAGGACAGATGCAGAATACAGAAAATTAATTATAAGACAGAAGGTTCTTTCAGAGCTTTGGCCTTTTGTATTTTATGAGATTTCCTTTTTCTTTGTGCTTCTCCATGGAATGTGTTGTTAATAACTTGACAAGGGTTTCCTAAAATTATTTCTCTCACTTTACAACAATTTCCGTATTTCAAAGGGTGTGTATTTTCACAATGAGATACAATGTACAAGAACAGCCATGGTTTTTTTTATTAAGAATGTCACAGTGGGTTTTTCCCATTACAAAAAGTCACTGTGAAAACAGCCTTTTTTTCCCTTTTTTTTTCTTTTTTAAAGCACTTTCTTTCAATGCAGTGCAAAAAGAAAATTCACTCAGTTTAGAAACTTTCCAGTTTGACCAAGCTGAATTAGGTGCTTATAGAGAGGAGGTGTAGAGGAACTTTAGAGGAACCTGCTGGTGCTCAGAGACCTGAACCAGGTGTGTCCTAAGATTTGGAGGTCTCCAGTGGGATAGCAATGTAATTCTTCCTATGTCAGCATTTCTCCTGCTTGAGGTAAGGTCTCAAATCACACAGCCCACCTGACACTGTGTCCTACTAACTCCTGAGAATGCCTGTCAGGTGTTTTTGGCCCACCTGCACCTGATTAACAGGGTGAACTATAAATGGGAGCATTCTGCCTGCTCCTCCTTGTTAAGCTCAGGAGCTGTTTTTCCTCTGCACTGCTGTCCTAGGATCAGGCTTCTCATGTTTCCTCCCTTCCCTGCAAGAAGCCTTCCTGAGCCTCTGCTGAGGACACAGGTCAGTGCTTTGTCACACACAAACAGCACCGGGCACACTGCCTGTAATGGCACTGGAAATGAGCTCGGTGTAAAGCTGTTTCTGCAGGGAAATGCATTTGGAGAATTTCAGAGGCAAACTCATGGCTCGTCTGAAGAATTTGTTATGAGGATAGAGATAAAAGTAGTCCCTCTGAGGTGCTGACCTAACATCTGCAGGGTGTAGCTCAGGTCTACTGAGAGCAGAATTTTTGGTTTCATGACTTGATGCTGGAGTTCTCCAAAGCCTTCCCCTCCCAGCAGCCAGCTACAATACTGATCCTCATTTTCAGAGCTCCAGCATGGCTTCCTCTCTATATGCTAAATTTTGTTACAGGGTAAGGTGACAGGTTTCATGTTTCACTATAATTTTTTAATCATTCTGGATTGATATTTATTTCTTCTACGTGCTGTTTTGTCAAACGTCCCACACTTCAGCACATGTTGATTCCTGTCTCAAAAGCCTGAAGATCCCTTTTATTCTTTCAGACCTGTAGAAAAGTTTTACTGACAGAAAAACAGAACACTGAGTGATCTATAATGTATCTCATTATTTCTCATACATTTCATGTCAAATCTCCAGCCTTAAATGACAAATGTAACTATTTAATAACCATCAGTATTTGCTTAATTTGTCAGTTGTTTTAACATCTTAAACGTCACTTTGATCAACCACAAACCTTTAACATTTCTGCATAATCTAAATAAACCAGCATATATCATGTTAATAAATATATCTGTAATCTCATTTTGCTCTTTTTTCAAAAAACTTTTGTGTCATTGTTACTATGTTACTATGTAATTCACAACTTTCACATCAACATTAAAAAAGGATAATAGGAAAGGAAGTGATTAATTGACAATAAAACCTGCCTTTGGTAGGCTAAGAGAGGACTGGAAACTAAAAAATATCTATGTGTATATAATCTGTCTGTATGACCACATAAAGAGAAAAGATTTAAACCAGGAAAAGAAATCAACGTGACAGAACTCCCCCCAAGGGGCTTGAGCTGACTGCATCTCATCACTGATGAAGGTGTGGAGGGCTAAGGACTCATATTCTGGCTCTGTGGTCTTGCACTACAGTACCAGCTATTATTAATGGATCCTAAAGGGAAAGTTTGATGCTGATTCATATTCAGACTGTAAATCAATATGTTTCAATCCAGGCCTGTGTATCAAGTTCTCATTTTGATGTCAGAGAAATGTTCTCAGATCAATGCAATAGAGAACTTAAAGTTAACCATTCGCCTAGTCATTCTACTAAATAAAACTGCATTGCTGGCTGGCAGCTCACACTCTTTCCTAAAAATCAGATTTTGGATATTAGCTTTTTACAGAAATAAGTTAATGGCTTATAGTTGTTTGGCTTTTTTTTTCTCTGGATTCTTCTCTAGATTTTTTTTCAGGGCCTCATAATGCTTCAGTTTAAAGCTTTCCTTCCTACTTCTTTGTATCAAAGAATTTACTAAAGCAATGCATAGAGAACGAAGACAAGAAGGAGATTTTCTATCTTCTTACTTTTAAAGCATACAGAACAGTAGGAAACATGAGCTTAAATAACATCTCTGTTGACAACAGATTAAATTCGTTCAGTTGAGTGGAAAGGGGAGAGGAATAATAATGATAACCAAATGATAAATTATGTTGACAGTCATTTCTCAGTTGAAGGATATATGCAGCTCCAAGATCTACCATGCCCTCTTTATTCTTGTGTCCTTTAATATGTGGTATCTGCTTCTCTGAGTTATTACTAATTAGCCAAGTCATTACTAAAGTTGATGTGAAAGAAAATTCTTCTATACAGGTTTTGCAGAATTTCAAATGCTTGAGTATAACATACAAGATGAAAAAATGTGATCAGCTTTGGCTCTTACACTTCAATTAACCTGTGCCTAGAAATAACTTCTATTCAGTATTTCTGCCCATGCATAACAGTTTCAGTGGTCTGACTGAAGTTGATACTTCAGATATTTGGGAGTGCATCTACAAAGACTAACTTCAGCTTTCTTTCCTGGTCTCCAAGGGCACTCACACCTGCACTACTCTGGTGCTATGCATTACCAAAATGTCTTTCCCTTGGTTGTTTGTACAGCTGCTAAGTGGCAGGAGTGCCATCTTCCAGGGCAGCACCAGGCCTGGTGGCTGCTGCCTCCCTTCCTCCATCTCCCCTGGAGCTTCTGCTCTCACTTGGTATTTCATCCCCTTGCTAGCTGCTTTCTGAGGAAGCTGTAGAAATTTGTACTCTGATTTTGTAAAGTGCCTGGCTATATGATAAAATTCAACTCTCTTCAGGACAGTGCTTTAAATAGTTTCTTTCATTAAAATTATCTTCCGGCAAGTGTCTCACAGGCAAGTTTCTCAACATTTAGAAGTACATAATTTACAAAGCCTGTGTAGGAAATCTGTCCATGCAGAGCATCCAGCTCATTGCAGCAAAACTGACAGCACACACTGTGTTGTGTTTTCCAAAAAGCTGAATTGATGATCTGGTTATTTATCGTAGGTCAGGCTTAGCTGCAAGAATTTGCCCCAGGTGAAAACATGTTTGGAAGTGCTGTACAGGAGATGCTCTGCATGGTTAACTAGCTTGCTACAAATTATGTAACATTTCAGATATACAGGGAAATAGAGTTTGGAAGAGAGACAAAAGGCAGAAGATCTAGATGAAGTCTTGATGCCTTCTGTCAGACACAAAAAGACTCAAAGGGAGAATCAGTTACTTATTTTTGGGGGGCCAACAGACTGACAGGTAAATGTTTTTGGTTGGTGGGTTTTTTTTTTTGTTTGTTTTTGTTTTTTTTTTTAAAGTGGTGGTCAAAGAAGTATGTTCTCTGCTCCTATTTCCAGAAAAAGAATATGGCCCTTTATAAATGAATCTGAAAAATATATTTTTAATATTCTTTACCTTGGATTTATCTAAATTGCTTTTTGAAACAAAAGAAGTGAAATGGCTTTGGCACAGTCAAAAAATAATAGCTTGTCATTGGACCTACCCACTGCACATGAGTCTATTTGCTTCTTCTTCTGCACAACATGGAGAAGGTTTGTTTATGGCAGGAGGAGTAACTTGACCAACAAAGCCCTCTTTGTCTCTCTTGGCTCATATCCACACTGATAACTGTGCTGCTGTTTTTCCCCTTGCAATCTTTCCCCCTGCCCCAGCCTCTCTCCAGCTATGAAACGCTCCCAAGTGTTTATTATGCTGTTTATGTTGTTTCTTAATAAAAGCTGTCTGTGACAACATGTCCTTGAAAGGTCCTATTCAATGTGTGCTTGAACATAGGAGAGGGTGAGAGGTCATATAGGGCTTGTAGAAATGTGACTGGCAATGTGAAGATCTTTCAGGCAATAGAGAAGTTGAAAATGTAGTTGTTGGATACTGTTATGCAGCCCTTTCCATTGAAAGCTGCTTTTATAATTTTAATTCATGTAATCTAAATATCAGCTTAGTTTACACTTCTAGAGTAAACTTTCTCTTGGTGATCAGCCAGAGATATTCAGTGAGAGGAGACCCTGGGTAACCCACTTTGTATCCTTACTTAGCCTTCCTCATAGACTCTCACTTGCCTGTAAGCTTCTCATTGTTTGTACTGTACTTGAAGATATATATGGAAAAGCCTTCACTTCTTTCTCTTGAAGAATAGTAAAAGTTGTATAATTAATAGATATAAGAGATGGGACTGGATTACCTTCCCTGATTTTTATTACCATTATTATTATGACTGTGAAATTTGTGGCTCTTCAATTAAGCTCTGACTTAATATCACTTTGGGCACAGTGATCAGTCACCATGCTGAAATGCCTGCAGTTAGACAGGTGCTGAAGTAAAAGCCATAAAGTCTCACCTGAAACACTGAAGGGTTAATGAAAAGCCTCCCATTGACTTCAATGAGCTTTGGGTGAGGTATTTAAGTGACACTAAGGTGCAATACGTGTCTGAACATCTGCATTTGTCCAAGGGACAAATTCAAAAGTCATTTTCAGCTGCTTCTTACAGTATGGTTATCCTCTTAAGTTCTTCTGTGAGTTTTACTCTGATGTATTTTCTTGGCACAATTACAAGTTAAATGTGTCTGCTGAGCTGCCTGGCTTCCTGATTTAAACCAATTTGCTTCACAGAAAATTGAAGAGGGTACTAGCAATTCATCACTAGCAAAAGTGTGGGCTTTATGATGATGATTATGATTACTGCTACTGCTGCTTTTCTCACCTTATAAAAAAAAAAAACAACCCAAAAAAGATGACTAACAGCCAGACAGCATAGATTAGTTTACCTTTGAAATTCACTTCAGGCAGTAAGGAATCTCAGCCTGCACCCCAGGCTGTGCATTTACCTGGTAGAGGTGCACCTTTAGCAGCAACATAAGGAATAATGAATAAAACCACTGCAAGCCATTGCTTAAAAACAAGTGTCTTCAGAATTAGATAAGGGCACTTAAGTCAATATACAGAAACTTGAATTCAAATATTAATGATTTTTGTAGTGGAATTTATACATTCAGATAACCAAGTGACTTCATGAAATTATAAAGCCTGAGCCTGGTCCTATTCATATTAGTCAAATGCTGCAGAAATATCTCCGGTATTGTTCAGGCATCTTATGGCATGGATGAGGCAGGTAAATGAGATCAATCTCTGAAGTTGTGAGATTGGGTTTTTTTAGACTCATAGATTTTATCTTGCCTAGGATTAGGGTAACAAAAGGAAATGAAATATCTTGGCTTTTGAATTCCTTGATGATTTTCACTCAGTCCTGACAGATTTGCTGAAGCTCTCTGACAGTGAAATGCATGGGATTGCAGGGCTATGGTCTTGTTGGGATCATGGCAATGTAGTGGGATTGCTTCCATGACTGCAATAATGCAGTGGAGGGATACAGGCCCTTTAAGAAGGACAGGATAGGAAGACAAAGAGCTGGAGTTGCCCTTTAGGGCTCCCTTTTGGGAGAGAGCAGAGAGAGTATATGGAGCCCTTCTGAAGATGGATGAGGAGCCAGGTGAGAATTTATGGGAGAGGATTAAACAACAAACCAGTATGGATGACACTGTAGGGAGTGTCTGCTACAGGCTGCCTGCTCAGGGAAGCAGTAGATGATGCCAGAAGAAGCCTCATGTTCACAGACAGGCCCTGATCCTTGTGGTGGACTTAAACCACCCTGACAAAACTGCAGGGCATTTAGAAATCCAGGAAGTTCCTGGAAAGTACTGATGGAAATTTCCTGATAGAGATGGCAGAGAAATCAGTGAGAAGATCTGATAGACCTCATACTTGCAAATAAGGAAGAGCTTGTCAGGGATGTGACAACTGAAGGCAGTATTGGCTTCAGTGACAGTGGAGTTTAGACTCGTAAAAGAACAGAGCAGGGCAAACAGCAAGATCACAGCCCTGAACATTAGGAGAGCAGATTTTGGCCTCTTCATGGACCTGCCTGAAAGAGTCCCATAGGATAAGGCTATGGAGGGAAGAGGGGAGCAGGCTGGCTGTTTGATATTCAAGGATATCTCCTCGAAGCTCAAGAACAGCCCATCCCAATGAGCAGGAAGTTGAGCAATGATACCACAAGGCCTGTGTGGATGAACAGGAAGCTCCTAGGAAAACTCAACCATGAAAAGCAAACATACAGAAGGGGGAAAAAGTGATAGGTATCAGAAGAAGAACATAGAAACAATTATTGAGGATGCAATGATAGGATTAGGAAGGGCAAAGCTCAACAGTAGTTGAGTCTGGTGAGGGAACAAGGCAGCAGGATGGGCTTCTCTGAGTGGACATAAGCAGCAAAATATGTGGGTTTGCTGCTCAGTGGGGTAGGGGCCCAGTGTCACAGGACATTGAAGAGGCTGGGGTACTGAATTCTTTCTTTCCTTTGTCTTCATTCGTGTGACCAGCCTTCAGAAATCCCAGGACCTAGAGACCAGAGGGAAAAGCATGAACAAGGAAGGCAGAAAAGGTAGAAAAGGATCAGGTTAGGGAATACTTAAACTACTTGACAGATCCATTGGATCTGGATGCAGCCTTCCTTCGTGGTTATTGAACAACAGATCCTGAAAACCCTTTCCAGATTGATGAAGGACAGGAAGGTGATCAGGAGTGGTCAGCATGGGCTCTTAAATGGGAAGTCATACTTAACCAATCTGATAGCCTTCTATGAAGATGATTATCTTACCAAGCAAACTACTAGCATGGTAGATGAGGGCACAGCAGTGGATATTGTCTACCTTGACTTCAGTAAGTGCATATTTAAGTTTGAACAGCAGCCCCGTTCTCTGAAAAGGCCTTTTTACTTTGCAAAGGTTTCAATGCTGACACATTGTCATGTATTGCTTTTATTAACCCATTAAGGAAGATCCAAGTAACCTTTCATAAAGAAGTATTGCCATTTACTTCACTCTGTTGACCAAATTTGGTGTAACAAGCTTTTAGACAGACCTTTTAAACTATATTTGAGTTATGCAAGCATTGTTAGAAAAGCACTGAATATAACAGAAGCTTGGTGCAGTTGTACTCTTACAAGTTTGGGGAAGATTGGGAGCTATGCAGGTAAAAGCATTTTTATCAATTCCCAAGTAAGGAAAATTATGGAACAGCCACACTTGGCTGCTACATTTGGCAGCAGCCATCCAGCCATGTTATCAATAGATGGGGCAACAAGTATGCTCTTATGTCTGAGCTGTGCAACATGGGAAGGAGGACCATGGGGCCCAACAGTTACAGAGCACAACCAAGAGTTGTGGTAATGCAGTTTTAGAGTTGAGGCAAATTTGGTGGGCCATGAACAGGCCATGGAGACATGGAAGCTGAATGTTAATAATTTTGGTATTTAGAATAACCTGTAGTAGGAAATGTATGACAATTATCAGTTCCTAGGCTAAGCTTTAGTACATGTATTTGTCAAAGTTCGTTAGGGATATTTTTATTTTTAAAATAAAACAGAATTATTTGAATGGTAAAATCCAGTTTAGTATAGTTCCTGTGTTAGAGAGACAACTTGTTATTGAAAGTGCTGATAGTACAAATTATTCTTTTGCAGCTCTAGAGCTGGATGAATCTGAAAGAGTTCTGATTGCTCTAAAATGCTTTGCTTACTAGGTACAATACAATTTTTTAAAAAATCTACAGATGAAGCAATGATTCTGATGAGGATTTATGCCATGCTACTAGTTTTAAATTAGAGACACAAGTGTTATTCATACATTTTAGCTAAAAATTGGTGCTAGCCCTGTCACACAGGGTATTACCATTTGATTTCTTGGATGGTTTTCTTAGAAATGCTGTTTGTGCTGTTTGTACAATGACTATGATTACAGTTAGGCAAAAAAAAAGAGCCAGACAAAACCTCTCTGCTCAGAACATGTATTTTTTTATATGATTTCCTAAATCATACCTTCTCTCCATCAAACACCACTCCAACCTGTGTTTTTAGTTCAGGGTAGCACAGAGACAGTTTTGATGCCTTAAAAATCTCACTGAAGGCTTCTGCCCTTACTGACCCAATCTGAAAGCTCTGCTGATTTTTCAGTGCTCTCTGGAAGCAGATCCCTGCTAACAGGAGTATTTAATTATACTTCAAACTATTCTGGTGCTGTGCCCTATACTTAGCCACAATTCAAGATCAGATGAAGCTACTTTGATTCGACAGAAGCTGAGATAAACATGTTCTTTATGCAATGCTATTTAAAAACACCTTTTATACAGTGCTGTTTCCAGAACAACAGGAAGACAAGTTCCGAGTGAGCCTGGGTTTAAGAAGCTCAGTCTCTGCTTCCTTTAAGTGCTCTGTTTGCAGCTCTTTGCACTGACCCTCTGCATTTGTATTGCCAGCACTGCTGGGACCACTGAAATGACAACCCCACAGCCCTCCTGTGGGTATGGTACAGGATTAAGCAATCCCTCTCCCCACCTTTCTCTCTTCCCATGCCTGTGCCTCACAAGCACTTGTCAGACTAAAAGGTAAATTAAGCTGTGGCATAGATCCAGTTTAAGAACAATAAACGTAACGATAAAGAAGAGATTTGAACGGGGGAATTGGTCCCATTTGTCACCTGATTACACAAACACTTGTTTGGTGTGAAGGCAGAGGTTGGTGGGAGGAATGAGTGAATGTCTAGAGATGGGAATGCACAGCATTTGGGCTGGCATGGCCATGTAAACATATTAGCCAGACTGCTTCCTAACTTTTTAATAAGGAAAATACTTCTTAATCCGTCAGTGTTAGCTCTGACCTGCTATGAGGTCAACTATTTTGGGTGGCCTCCATTGTGTGAGCCACTGGTTTTGCCAAACAAAAAGGCTTGGTTGGAATTGGTCTAGAGCCTGAGGACTTGCTGCTTTAAAGGACCCTTCTCTTGTCTTAGCATTTGAGCTTTGTATTCTGACAACCATTTTTGCTTTTCCATATAGAAACACCTTTCATGCACACTATGCTGTAGAAGATGTTAACACTTTTCCAAGAAATATAATGGTCACAGAAGTATGCATTTTCTAGTAAACTCTACAACCATGTGCAGTGATCTGTGGTGGGAGTCTTTGGATTCTAAAACCTGGTATTTCTGTGGGTTTTTTGTTTTCTTCACCTGGAAACTGTGTGGAAGAGATGGATTGCTGCAGGGCTACATCCAATGAGAAAAGAAAGACTTGTGCAATTGAGTCAAAACTGAATTCAAGAAACTGCTGTGGTCAAGATTCCATTGATTCTATGTTTCTATGACTAGGCTAAGCAATATCATTAGCCCTGATATTTGAGCTTTCTCCAAGCATATTCTGGTATGCCAGTAGGTTCAAACTGTCTTGCTAAAATCAATCACTTTTACCAGCAATTACTGCATTGAATCATTGTGAACTTCAATTCTCAACTCCCTTTCAAAGTTTTAACTTAGAAGGAATTGCCTTGATTCAGCTAAGCTTGACTTATGAAATCATATGTGGCTCAGCCTGTATCCTCCCTTGTAAAGTACTCAGAGACTGTGATATGTGATGCCCATAAAATGAGAGAGCTTATTTACTGCGTTCACTGAAGCTCATTCGTGTCAAATATTTAAGTTTGAACAGCAGCATTTTTAGAAAAAGAGAGAAATAATAACTAAGATCTGAAATGTGAAATTGTTTTAACTGAGGTTTTAACTCAGTCCCTAAGATATAGATGTGCACTTGACATTGATATCCAGTCTGGAGATCTTTTAACTGAATGTATTAGCAAATAATTGCAAGGACATATATCTGGTTTCCACATAATAACATTTGCATATAAATGTGTAATAAATGCATATAAACCCATTGTTAGACATATTGGAAATATTACTTTGAATAAAGTGACTGAATAAAAATCTAGAGGTTTTTAGAATACTATAACTTCTTGACTTTTCCAAACTTTCACAGTAAAGTATAATTTGACTTTGACATTGTGTATTCTGTCACATTTCTAAGAAGAAATGGCTATAGCCTGGTATTTTGACTAAAAGCCTTTTGCTCAGTAAGTTTGCTTTCATAAGATGGATATAAACTCTAGGAGATCAAAATGGAATTCCTCTCCGGGTTCACTATGAATTTTACCAGAGGAAAGGGTAGTAGGAGGTGCTGATTTTCCTTTGTGTTCCAGACCTATTGGTATTTTGCTAACACTGGCATACTCCTGGGTGTTCTCATTTTCTTCTGTGGAGTTTGTTTCATGATCTTCCTTCTGCTCTGTTCCTTTTTTAAAAGTATATTACTCTTCCTGGCCAGATGATCTTACCAGCTCTCTCAATTAAAACACGCAAAGAATTTGATGGCCAGTTTTCTAAAATCTAAGATTTTAAAAGATTCTAAAATCTAAGATTTTTACAGTCATGGAAGGTAACTGTGTCTGAATCATAAAGTATATGAAATGAACCCAACATGCTATAACAGAACTTTTTAATAGTAGAAATTGATTGTCATCACTAGCTATTCATATCACAGTCTTGAGTTTTTCCCTGATGATACCCTTTGGCAGCTTCTTAGAATTGCTTTGAATTTATAATTTGTGTTGCTGGGAGTTTTAAATGTAATACTAGGTTACATTTGATGGATCAGTATTAAATATCAAGGCCCTGCTGTGAGGCCTACAGAAATCCATAGGAAAAATATAATATGTGCATTCTTTACTGCATTCAACATTCATGGAGTTGCTGCATATGAGCTATGCATTTTCTTGTGTCCTGATTATTTCAGAAAGCCTGCTCAGAATTTTGCTACCCCCTTTCAATTACAATTAGTGCTCTGCAGATTCCTGGATTCAGGGTTTTGGAAGAAATCTTCAGTTGCCTTCTCCTAGGCAAAAATGGGAAGCTGGGAAGGATGAATCTGCTGAGAAAGATAAGAGATAATTCCAACTGCTGAAAAAGCTGCTTAAGAGACTCATAGGTCTTTCTAATTTGCATAATTTTATATATATGATGTAATGGACAGAACAGTTCTCCAAGGGACAGGGTATCTACACAGACAGCCTGCCTTTAAAATAATGGCTCTTTTGGAAAATCTTTCTTCATGCACCTGAACAGAAAAGTAAGGTCAATCTGCCAGGGCAAGTGCCCAACCCACGAAGTCCCATTACAACAATTCTCTCCAAAAGAAGGCAAAAGAAAATCAAAGTCAATGAAGGTGAAAAACAATAAGAAGCTGGTAGAGCACTGAGGACAAAAAAAAGTAGCTTTGGCAACAAAGTTACTGATTTAGTGCCAATGTTCTTTTTGACCATGAGTTAGAGAGAGAAACAACATTTGCTGCTATCTCCCTCCAGGCACCAGATTGCTAAGAGAGGCAACAAAGCTTGCAAATGCTTTGGTAAAGTTCCAGTGTGGTGAATGGATGAGGAAAATGTGTAATAGCTTCACTGAACACTGAAATTGGAGTTGAAATAATAGTTTGGTTTTTTTTTTTTTTTCCAAAATCAAAAAGAAAAGTAAATTCAAGGAAATACATGGTTTGGGTTGTATGTGAATACCAATTTTGGACTTTAGAAACATGAACAGTATACATTTTTTTTACAAAAAGTTTTAAAACATTTTTTTTCTCCTAACCTTGATAGAATTTTGTGTAAAATGCTGTTGTGAGATGAGAAAATTACATTCTGCCATTAAATGTTCAAAATTAGTTAATTCAGCTTTTTTTCCAAATAAAGCATAACATTTTGATAATACTATGAAATTAAGCACTAAGAGACATCTAAAATCCTCTCCTACTCTCTGGGGGAAAAAAAAAAGCCAAACATGTTTGTTGAAAGAAGCCAAATTTTATGAATAATATGGTTCCAAATAAATTACATTTTTGGGGTTTTTGGTACTTTATAAAGATTCTCCAGTTCTTACACACTCATAAAATCATAGATGTTACATGTAACTTGGCAATAAATTAAAACCCTTTTAATGTAAATGAAAACAAGTTGTCTTCTTCCATAATTTTGTAAGGTCCCTTTACAAAAATTTTATAGAGAATGGGACTGGAGAATCAGAAAATGGTATGGAATGTCTGTAACAATTTTTTACCTTTTCTTCCTAAGGAGGTAGTAACTCAAGTGAAAAACTGCATAACTGGAGGCACTGCAAAGGAAAAATAGCAGGGAAGCTTGGGAACATAACTTTTAGACCAGATTCATTTTAGAAACTGTAATAATGTTTATTTATTTAAAGAGTAAGTTTGCAGATTGCCTAAGATCAATATGACTTCAGAAAAATCTGAAAAGAAGTCATATATCTTCACTTTTTTAAAACATAAGATAAATATTGGAGAAAGTCATTAATCCCTTGCAACTGGCATTTCTCTTTTCAGTAAGTTAATTCCTATCTTTGTACATTTTTCCACATTAATTCTCACCACACTCAGAGGTCACATTCTTTTCTGTGATTTTTCATGCAAACACCAAAGTACAGTATCTACTGTACTTATTCTCTGGTATTATGTGTATTAGAATGTTTATTTGAGGAAGAATAAGCAGAGAGGTGTGTGGGTGATAGCTTTGTTATTGTAGAAAGACTAAGCTTGAGAAATAAGCAGTAGTCACTATGGCAATGAACTTAAATCAACATGTACCAACGTAAGGTTTTTAAAACTGAGTTTTTATTTTTTCCTTTTTTTTTGTTAGATGTAACATACAAACAATGAAGGAACAAGTGAGTGTTGTTTTACAGTGCAATTGTTCTAAATACATCAAGCTCAATGCACAGATCCTAGGGTGCTGGAAAATGAAGAAAAACTGAGACAGAAGGGACAAGTGAAAAAAATGAGAGGAAAGAATGAGAAAGAATAAATGCATAATACTTTATCAGTCCTTCTTGACAACAGTACTGTTAACTTGGTATAAGCTTTAAATTAAATTTTTTCAGCAGATACTTAAGAACTGACTTCACTTTGCAGAAATAAAATGCACTTTTCTACTCATGGCTTTGTTTCAGGCATATGACTGAATGTCATAACTCATCCCCTGAAAGCTGGGACAGTCTGTTTGGACTGTTCATAGGACTGCTGGTAAGCTTTCAGCTATTTAATAAAGTATTCAGTGGGATGAAAGCAACTGACAGGATGCACAAAAATCATGCATGTTCTGTCTTTTAAGCTGAGCTATAGAAATAATGAATTTTTAGTGGGACAACAGTGTCAATCAGTAGTCAGAAAAATAAAGGTGAATATATGAGCTTGTGTCGTCATATATGCATATGTACAAGTGTGTGGATATAGACAGAGATTAGATAGAGACAGATATACACACACACAATGTTATAGGACAGTTTTTCTTGTTTGCTTTTACATTAATATCCATGAATGCATACCCCTGTAATACAATGCTGTACACAGATACTCTCTGATTGATTACATTGTAGAATTTCCCAAGATCAATGGTCTAACCATAACAATTCTTATCACCTACTCTTTTGGGAAACTGAATGTACTTCAGATCCAAGGCTACTTTACTGCATCTCATTTAAATTTGACCCTATCTATTGCTAGCATTTAGATTTGTTAAACAGTGAAAAAAATCGCATTTTTTTAGGAAAAAAGATTCCTAAAAATGCAGCTTCCCAAGCTGTTGTGCTTTCCTCTTGGCTCTTTTGGGGGCATACAATACTAAAAGAGACCACCTGGGATATCCATTCAAGTCCTCTGCCACAGCAGAGTTGTTCTTTGTTCTACATGTGATTTGTAGGAGCAAATTTCTGTGGCTGCTATAAATTGAACAGTTTAGTCAAAAGCATTAGAGGTAATCAAAAGTACCGACGAGATAACAAATTCCTTTTGTATTACCAACAATTTAATTTCTGAATGTCAACTGAAAAGGAAAAAAACCCTAGATTAAGCATTATAAACATTGTAGCTCATTCCAACAAGTGACACAAATCCTCAGTTTTACGATACTGGAAATTCTTCCTCAACTTTTTTAATGGAGAGAGAGAACCAGACTATGCTGAATACATATACGTGGGTGGAATGAAAAGTAACAGATTGAAGAAAATATGAACTTTTCAGTCCATTCCTGAAATTCTGACGCTGACAAATGGCGATTTGTCTTTGTTCCAAATGCAACTCATAACATTTTGCAAGATCAAGGTCTCTAATAAAATCTAAATAGCAATTAGTAACCACATGGCCAGTGAGCTGCTGGAAGGCATTTAGGTGCCACAGTAATGCTATAATCAGCACTCAAAAAGAATAGGTGTAAAGGATATATAACTTGGTTAAATTGAGGAAAGTGCATATTTTTAAAATATTACTTTCTGCTTAGACTTAAATGATTGTTTACAGAATCAGGGCTGTCAGTTACTAAAAGAAATAAATGTAACCTGTCCTTCATCTCCTTTGTTTCCCTGGCTACTGTGTGTGCAGTGTATCAGTAAGGACAGTAATTTCTGTATGTCCAACCTACTGCTTTCTTCCCTCTTATCCCCTTTATTTGTGGACCCACAGGTGATATTTTCCTTTTTTTCCACTGAACTACTGTTTTCATTATACTGACAAGATGCCATTAGGTAATAGGGAAGCTGGTTGCTGAGCATGGTGAAAATGATTTGTTACAAGTCCATTGGCCCCATTTAGGGAAAATTGATTTCTCTGCTTATCAGTGCAGAATTCAAGTGGCCAATATTTAGGCACTCAATTTTTTAAATTGAAAGTAAATTATTGATCTGATTATGATCACCAGGATTTTTTTTTAAATTAAAACCCACCAAATCAATATTTTGCATCAGTTATAAGAGAATGACACAGTTTTTTAAAAAAATCTAAGTAAAATGGCCATTGCTTTTCTTTTAAGGTTACAATTTCTGTTTCTTATGTACCATAATGACTTATATAGTTTCCTCACAGATCTTTTATTACTTAAAGGTACCCACACACCCACAAAGCCCTTTGAACTGAAAGCAACAAGAAGTTCATTGCAGGCTGAGTAAAATGAATCCTTTATTGATGATGGTTTTGGGGCAAATAGTTCATGACTGATGTGAGAAGTAGCACTGATGGATGATCAGGGTTTAAAGAGAAGTTAAGACTTTTATCTAAAAATTTATACTTTTTCTTATTTCCCTAATAAAATTAAATTTAACATAAATTTCAATTGGTTGAAGTAATCAAATGGTAAATCAAGAATCTTAAATTTTTAGATTCATGGATTTATTACATAACGTTCAGATAGTAAAAGGTTAGGAAATCATGCTCTCAATAATATAACGTGAAAAAGCCTAAACCATCCCCCACCACTTCTACAGGGATTTTTTTCCTATTTTATGACTTTTCTGAAAGCTTGAATAACTCATAGGAGTTATTCAAGAGCAAAGCAGAATTTATGGAGATAATGTAATGGCCTTACCTGTCTCCTCAAGAATAGATTGCATTCATCTTAGCTTCCCTCTCCTTGATTACATTTCATATTTGAAATTATTATCATTATTATTATTATTATCCTAAATTATTTCCTGTTTGAAATACAGATTTTTCAATCCGGTCTGGCATGCATCTCACTGAGGTGCCTAGTTGCCTTTATACGGGAAGAAATTGCTTGAAAATCTTGTATTTTCCAAACCCAGACTAATTCATACATAAGGAAACATCTAGATAAGATTTTTTCAGTGTGCAACACAAGGTATGAAAGTGGTACAAGATCTGAAGACTATAGAAATTAAATCCCTCGGCACCTAAAAACCTCCTGTTAATCCTGTAGGAAAAGACCTTCTATATCAGGATCTATATCTAAGTACTCAATATTTCAGAAGAAAAGGGAAGGATTTTAGGTGCTCAAAGGCTGTGTTTTGCCTGGTCACCCCAATTAGGACTGTAACCAATGCAGCTGAAGAGCCCACTGGACAACAATCCAAGGAAGCCTGAGTAGGGGCTACATGGAAGGTATGACCCTTTGCATGTTCCTGTTCTGTGAATGAAAACAAGACTTTTGGTCCAGGGCTAAAATATTTTTCAAACATTTAGTACATTTACCTACTTTCACTCTTCCTCCTGTTGCTGAAAACCAACCACTTCCCATTCAAACTAAATGTTGCAGTAAATCTCAGTACTACTCACTGTCTTTGCTGTTCAGAGTAATTGGTTATAACAGCATAGCAACATTAAAATAAGCAGCACATGCAGCCTTGTCTGTCACACCCCTAGGCTAACATCAGAGAGGGTTAAGGTGCAACATAAATCAGCCCACAAGTGGAGTTTAGGAAATTTATGCCTCTGAGGTAACTTCTTTTTCTTGTTTCCACATGTGGAGGGATCAAAAGAGCCCAAAGGAGAGCGAGTTCAGAGCAATACATGTTTGCCTGGCTCAATCAGTGTATCTCAGAAAAGGAGCAGGCAGCCTTGACACAGATGCATAAGATTCTTGTATTCTCTTGCAAAGTGTCAGTAGCTCCGAACTCAGTCCTGTGTAAGACCAAGAAAAGTTCCCAGTTATAACTGCCAGGAAAACTCCAGGTTATCTTTAACTCCTAATGGTAGTGGGACCTAGATATTTTATTAAACAGTATGTGTTTGTGGAGGACTATGAAACTCCTGATACCTTGCTTTAAAAAAAAAAAAAAGGTTTTGTTCTCTAAGCATGTTTGACTTTTTTGCACGCTTGGTTTCTTATTAGTGTTTCTACCATCCTAATGGAAAAAAGTCATAAGATTGTTTTCTTATGCTAAGTTAATATACTGGTTTTGCAGCCTGGGGAATGTTTTCTCAGCAGGGAAATAATTATTCTGAAAACAATGGATTTTTCTTAATGACATCTAAACCTTCATAAGATACCCAGGGCTTCAAGCCAAACCATCCACAGCATGAGTCTGACTCTCTTTTGTCGGTGATTCTGCTGATAATCATGCATTAAAAACCATCCTAATTCTACTAATAGATGTATAATGAGATGTGTCCAAAAGCTGGCACAGCCAGTGAGTTGGAACAAGCCCTTCATGCACAATGCCCACCTCTGAGTGGTGAACATGGCATTTCTCAGGGAGAGAGGCTGCATGGTGCCCTCTTACCTTGGCATGGATTCGGGCCGTGTCCTCACTTGCGCCTTTTTGACTCCATGAGCCGTGCTGTACACAGGGTGATAAAACAAGTCAGAAATTATAATTCTAGCCAGCATGCAATGTGCAGCAGAGAGGGATTTCAATGATTTCATCTCAGTTTTTGTAAGTGCAAATAAATGATGGAAGTCTGTAATGCGGCACTTAGCATTTTCCTGTCTAAGAGCTACTTTTGATCTCAATCCTGCCTCAGTCATTTAGCTTTAGGATGCTTCAATGCCATTAACAGAAATGAGATAGGTTACATTAGGCAAAAAGATTGCAGCAGTTTTCAGGAAAAAACATGCTAAAATTCCATTAACTTGCCAGAATTGAACTTCTCTGTTGAACTCTAACTATTCAAAGCTTCCTCTTGAAATGATATTATATATGCAAGACTCTGGCTATGGAGTTTTAAATAATACTCATTTAGAGATTTAGATTTAGTTTATAATTCTTTTATTGGGTATATTTCCATTTATCAGTCATATATTTTATTGCTTAATATGGTTATTTAATGTGACATTTAAGAGATGCTACTGGCTATGACTTCTATAAATTCCCTGAATCCAGCTGTTTTCATCACTGTCAAACTTCTGTTATTTTTTTACATCTGAGTTTGACTGCTGTAGCTGCTGGAATTTATGAATAGAAGTAGGAATATTTTAAATGCTAAACTATGACAATCTATTATTGTAAAAACATTTTTCGATGTCAGATAAGTGTTGCAACAATATTTGTTTGCTCAGATCAGGAAAGGTCAAGGAATAACTTTGGAGACCCTACTTTGCCAGAAAAAATGACTTAATGGTAAAAATAATTTTAATCACGATTCTTATTTTGTAGAATAGCTAGTGCATTGAACACATCTCCATTTTTTTCTACTTTACCTTCTTAAATAATTCTTTGGAAAAAAATTAAAAACAATTTTTAATTATTCTAAAATTTTACTTGAATTTCCTTATTCTACAAACTTCCAAACTTCTGCCTTCTTCACTCCACTCCTTTTTCAAAGAAAGCTTGGGGGACTGTAAATCTTTTAAACATAGCATATGCAAATCTCCTCATATTTCAGACTGTATTTTGTGTCAACACTTTTCTACAAGTAAGTAATTATTTTCTCAAAAGGGTCTAAAACCAATGTTTTGATATTGATATGTCTCAAATGTACTGATTATTTTATTAAGAAAAAAAATTGAGAGTGAAATAAATTGTTTTTCAGGGGCCTAAGTTGAACAAAGAGATCTTATTTCATGTAAAAAATATGTCCCTGAGTACTTTGATTAACAATGCCCAGATAGGAATTGAAGCAGACCATTAATTTAGTTCAGTTTTATGTTATTTTAGTCATGCCAAACTGATAAAAAAACCAAATAAATTGCAGATTATTTCTCATTCTTCTATGGTTGCTAAAGTCCACACTTCTCTGATGCAACCAGCACATAGATAGAAGAATATAAAACCATTCAAGTTTTTTTAATCTCTGAGAGCAAGCTGTTGCTTTTAAAAAAGTTTAGCCTCATAGTTTGTGGAAGTCTGGAATTCATGATTAACATGACTATGTATCTAGTTAGTTTTGAAAAACTATTTTATCACAGGATGGTGTACACTTCTAAGTGGTAGAAAGCAGGAAAGTTTTAATATCATGTGTAATATATATCTGTGCAGAACTGTTAACTAGACTGTACTGATTAGTGATTTTATTTCAATGAGGGTTTTTAAGTATCTGTCATCCCCAAAAGTTGTTGGTGTTCTGATGTGAGGCTACAGCAAATGAGAATTTTTCAAGACCATGGAATCTTATGCCTTACTCTGCAGTAATTTAATCAAAGGGAATTCACCTTTTAGACCTGGTCTGAGAAAATTTGTCTGAAGTCATCTGGAATAGTCTAGGCAAGTGTAAATGGCCCAAGTACCACAGAAATAGTAATCTCCATACAGAGAAGAACTTTCTGAGCTGCACTTGTCTCATTTCTTTCTGTTCTTTAGTCCTGCAGCAGAGATTGATACCTCCATCTGTATTTCTGCCAAGTCTAAGTTCCAGATCTGGAACTGACTGTCCCCTAGTGAAACTGATATCTGTCATCACGTGCCCCTAAAAGTCCTCTCCGTGGTTCTTATCATTATGGTATAAAGTGCAGTAGAAAAACAATGCATATACAATGGAACAACAAATCATAGTGGCATCGATAGAAAATGTGCAATAAGAACTTTCTGGGGGTTACAAAGTACCCTATAGACACAGCCTGTAGCAAGCAGCATAATTTACCATGCAGAAAAGTTCCTCTTTACCCTTCCAGCCTTTATTAATGTTGTAGATTTTTTCCAAGTTGGGTGTCAGTGTAACATTTGGAAGTATTATTCTCTTTGTATTACTTTGAATAACTGACAGGTATTGATAGATCCTGGCTGGGGAGGGTTTATTTAGGTTGGGGGGAGGTTTGTTTGTTTGCTTCGTTTTGCTTGGTTTGGTTTGGGCTTTTTGGATTTTTATATACGTATGTATGTATGTGATTTTACAGCAAGGATGCCTCTAGAAGAGCTGATAATGTACCCAAAGGATTGTGGTCATATAAATCACAAGTGTCAAGCAATGCCATCCTTTTTCTCTAAACAAAGCAGAAATGCTGCATTTAGAGTATTTTTCTCCAAACATATCCCTGGGGAGACTCTCCCAGGCTTTGAGATCTCACATCTCAGCAATACTGAATCCTCTCAAGGAGATCCACTGTGAATGCTAATGTTTCAAGTCTTGTGCTTACAATATGTCATGCTAGTCCTTACAGCACCTGCAGGGCATCAGGCATCTTCAGCAATTAAAAAATACTTCTGTGTCTGTCTTGTGAGTTCCTCGAGCCTAGAAATTAAATTTGAAGTAGTCAACGGGCTTCAAATCCCGCTTAATTAATAGATATGACTTTAAATTATGTATATCATCTGAATAAGAAAAAATATTCTGAAAAGTTATGAGGCTTATGTCTGTCTGAGAAGGGGAACATTTCTCTCCACTAATCCTTCAAAATGTTTTTCAAGTTTGACGACTGCCCTGTCAAAGTTGCACAAAGATCTCTAGGGGATGCTGCTGATCAGCCAGGGATAATGAGACACAGCTCACTGCTGTTTGGGAAGTATTGCTGGCTGATCCATGCAGTCTTCTAACAGCCTTAGGTGGACACTGCAGGAAAAACTGGGGAAAATAGATCCAGTCAAGAATCTAAAGATCGGGAAGAGGAAGAACAGCTTTTGTCTACTTTTACTTTCAGAAAGGAATGATGCTGCTGGTCAAACAACATACTGGTATTTCAACATGCACCTATTGGAAAAGTATAGTGAGTTCCTTGTTTTGTACTTATTTGCAGGAATGAATGCCGTGGTTGGAACTCAGAAAGTGAATGATAGGCATTAAATGATTGCAGTAACATGAGCATACCTCAGTCTGAAGTGTTATAATGATAAAGGCAGTTTGTGTTAAATTTTATGACACACTGCAAAGTTGCCATTGTTGATTATGAAAAAGAACAATTAAATAATATGTAGAACAATTTTATTTGTGTAACAAAGTGCCCATT
This sequence comes from Dicaeum eximium, assembly GCA_013396995.1. Lineage (NCBI taxonomy): Eukaryota > Metazoa > Chordata > Aves > Passeriformes > Dicaeidae > Dicaeum > Dicaeum eximium. The sequence continues at coordinate 342,703 of VWZP01008078.1, read as the reverse complement.
TTGTCTTTCTAGCAGAGTTTTATAGTGATGATAATTTCTATTCAAAGACTAATTGGATGACATTTAGGTGTGGGGGTTTTTTGGTCCAAGCACTTTGTAAATAATTTTCTGTTGTAAAGACTCCTGCAGCACTGATAGGAAGGTTCATTGATACTGTGAGAAATGGGGTAAGACAAAACATATGTCTTTTCATGCAGAAACATGCAAAATTAGGAACATATATTTTAAGGTTTGGCTTCTCTGATTATTGAACAATGGGAAACAATGGTTTCTGTGTAAGTTCCAATATGTCTACATTTTTTAAAAATTCAGTTTTAGCTCAGTATTTAATTATCTGGAAAAAAAATTTGCTTCACACAGTTCTGGTATTACTTTTATAACCCTTATGAAGAAATCAAATTTTGGATCAGTAGTCTCTCAATTTAGTCCATAATGTAACACAGCTTTCTCTGACAGTTCATGTTATTATTACCATTGGATACAACCTCATGTGGACTCAAAATCTTTTACCCACCACATTTATTGCAAGCAATTAAAACTGATTTTTTAATAAAATACATGTAGGGGGAAAAACATATACTGCCTTCAAGTATTTCCAAGGCTACAGAAACAATAAAGGACAATGGATGACTGCATATACTAAATAGTTACTAAAATACAATGAAATGCTTCTCTGAAAAGGGTTTTACCTTAACTGAAGCGTATGCAGTATTTCTTATATAAAAAAAGAGCCCCATAATGCTAAATCCTCACATCCATGGCACTTCAGTCACTAGTCTTTTTCCAATATCTCTGGTAGCATCCTACTAGCTTACCTGAATTTTTTTTTTTTTAACCAGAAATAGGACCAGCTGAATAACACAAATCCTGTCACTCCAGTGGAGGTAATAGCCTCCATCAAGGAGCATGCAAACGAGGAGGACCATGTCTTGATCTTTTTGCAGGTATTTTCATTTAACTACCTCATTTCTCTTCTTGATGATAGAAAAAGGGAAAGGGAAGGTAGTAAGTATGCCATGATTTTGAGGGGAACATTGGGAGAAGAAACTTCAAGCCTGTCCCTGCTCCAGACTGTTTGAGCTCCACAATGGAGACAAGGCAGAGAGAATATCAGAACAGACAAAAGTTCTCTGCGCTTCTCTCCAACACACTGCTGGAGCAGCCAGCAGAATTTCCCATTTGGGTAAGCCAGCACATTTTCATGCCATGAAGGAGGAGGCAGGACCACTGCAGTGGCTACCTAGGTATCACCAGCTCAACCCCATTTTGAAAGAAACCTGAAAATCTGAAAAGTCAACCTAATTAAAGGATTCTGGGAGTGGCTGCTGAATCAACATTTCCTGTTATGCTCTCATTAGGATCCAATTTTGTTTATGGGTCATAATATGATACTGTATGCTATATCATGAACTAATACTATGATCAGTCTATATAATATCATATTATTGGATATAATACTTCCCATAAATTTCAGGCTTCATCTAAGTGTTTGAAGTATGACTCCATATCTATGTGTAATTTAGCAATCCATTATGTCCAGTGTCTTCTGCTGACATGACATATCAGTGTCACCAGTTCTTAGAATAACACATATATTTATGTTTTCAAGGCTTTGTTTACTCGTTTGTTTCATTAGAAAACCAATATTCTCTTTCATAAGGCCAAAGATCAGTCCTTTTCTCAAGGGCTTTCCACGAGTCATTCTACTCAGGAATAATTTCTCTGGTATTTAAAATGTCACTCACTTCTTATCTCTGATTTGACCATGAGTAAATGACTACAGACTGTCTGTGTACTGTGCAGTGTTAAAAATGTTATCAAAACATTTTTCATCTTGAACATTGTGATTCTCTCAGGACACAGCTCCATCAGCAAGGTCTGTTTATAGCCTTGAGCGTTCAAAATCTCACAATGAGAGGCAAAGGGCAAGGCTCATATGTTGTGGCAACTGCATGGAAGCCATCAGGTTATACTGTTTCCAGGGATGAGAGGAAGGACAGGGGATATGCCAAAATTGTACCAACAGCAATGGATGATTATCTCAGAATTACCTCAGAATTCATGGGACCCTACTTTCTCTTGCACTAATGGAAAACTAGGATGTGAAAACACATAAATGGTGAGGCTTAACTTCTTTAATACAAGCTGACATACAAGACCAAATTCTGAGTTTCTGTTGATGAGTATTATAGGAACCAAAATGTTACTTCCTTTTCATAGCAAAAAAGGAGCAGAGCTCTATCTTTCTTAAATGTCTCTAACCTTTCACTTTCCATATTGCTTTAGGCCATTGTATACATCTCTCTTTGCAAATGCACAGCTAAACCAGTGCAAAATGGAAACCTTAGGGGACAAGCATCTACAATTGTTTCAGATTAGACTTTACATGCAAGCCAACCGTAGATGTGTCAAACAGGACACCACCCTTGTGCACCTCCTCCCTTCTATCACTTTCCAACCACCTCCTCTCTCCCTATTAAATAAGTTTTAATATCAAAATAAAGAAAAACACACACATTTGATTTTTTTAATGACTTGTGCAAAGTCACAAAAGAAACTTTCTGAATTTAAAGCCTCTTTTATATAAAGTAAGGTAGGATTTAAGGGATTACAATAAGGTTTTCTCAGGTCATGAAAAGGAGGTGTTTGTTCCTGTTGTAGGCACACAGCTTTTGGTAGTTGGGAGTGGGGCTGTGGCTGAGCCTCATCCCTGATGGGCTGCAGCTGTGTCAGACAGTGACTGGTACTGAAGGTGATGGGACAGAGAGTGCTGAGGGGCACTGACCAACCACAGAAGGGTGGAGAGGACACACAGGTGGAATGCATGTGAGATCAAGAGTTTCAAAGGTTGTACAGAGGAGTAATAAATAACAGAGAAGAGCAGCCACCTGAAGACTTCTTCGGTGTTGGTTGTGGCTCCGCTGTGAGGCCATAATGGTGACCTCGACGTGATTCAGCCCGACGACTGAGGAGTAAAAGCAGTAAGGCGGTGGAGCCAGGCAGACCAAGGACCTGAGAGCCTAGAAGTTTGGAAAACTTATGAGACACCAGCCCCAAGAAGAAAGAAGGGTGCTGGTATGAAAGAAATAGAGTGAGGCTATGCACTTTGCTTATTTAGAAAAAGATGGCTTGGGAGCTAACATACAAACTGTCTTTTTTATTAAAACGTGGGGCAGTACCACTTTTGCTTGTGCCGCTGCCTGCCGCTCCCTGAAGGCGCGGTGGGCTGAGCCCTGTACCCCCTGCCAAGGTATGCCTGCAGCCTGGTGGGGTCCTGGGGTGTGCTGGGGTCTCCCTGCATGGCAGAGCGTGCAGTGGGATACGGAAATGGAGCAGGGGAGATGGAGGCAGCAAACGGCGTGGCCAAGGCAGTGGTCAGTGCTGCAGGAACAGTGCGCTCCCCGAGGAGTGCGAGGGGAGATTTGCGGAGTCGCTGCTGCAGGAACGCTGGAACAACAAAAACAACCTGGAGCTCCGAGAGGCAGAGCCAGAGCTGCACAGAAAACACGTAAGAAAACTTTCTCAAGTTGTATGGTGGCCATCTCGACTGCAATAAAAGGTGACACCAAATGTGATTCGGGACTGGGCTGTAGGGCGAGGCACAGCTGGGGACAGAGCCCAGCACTGAGAGCAGCGAGGGGACGCTGCTGGGCCGGACCAGGTGTCAGGGCCTCAGAAATGAGTCTGGGGGGAGCGTGGAGGGTCTTTGATAGTTTATGGCCCTTTGTAAGACATGGAAGTTCCTCTTATGTGACTGTCCTCTATGAACGTCACCCTCCAGACGCAGGGGAGTTTTACAACAGAGCTTGTGTAAGGGAGGAATCTCTGCAGGATCTGCTCCTTATCTGGCCTGTAGCCTTCAGTGATGGGTGTTCACCCCCTCTGATATGCAGACCAGAGGTTTCACCACCACACACCCAAAAAATCTCCTCCTCTTTTGGGGGGAAGAGTGTGCAAACCAAGCCTCAGCAAATGAGTCTCTGGGCTATGGCCAGCCCCAGCTGGACTCAGCTAGAGATGATTTTCAGCACAGCTGCTAGGTTTGGCTTTCCTTGTGGCTACACTCTTCTCCCCCAGCTTTATTTACTCCTCCTTAGACCTGAGATAACTGGACAATATCTTTATCTTATCTCAAGTTCCCATACCAGGAAGCATATTCAGGGGGGAGGGAGGTGGCTTTGGTGGTTACAGAAGAGCAATTCTCTCTTTGCAGTTTCCTGCAGTGGGCAAAGCCCTTTGGTGATTTTAACAAAGTTTGAGCCATTAACCATTTCAGTCTCTCACACTCCTGAAAGATAGAAAAAGAGGTATGCAGTTAAGCAAGTGCCTTTGATGCATATCAACACTTCTGATGGCAAATAGATCAAAAATCTTATTTATGGAGGTCAAGAAGCTGTTTGCCTTCTTTGAGGGCTCAGAATGTAAAATATTAGATGTAGATATTAATGTTCTTAGTCTAATCCATGTTCTGTGAAATGGCATTCAGGAATACTGAGCTTATACAGGCAGAAACAAAATAAGTGAGTTTTCTTACTGTAACACACAGAAAAACTGGTACAGATGTCAGTTAATGTAACATTTTACCGATCTGTTTCTGTGCAAATTCCTAGTAATTATGTTTAGCCTAAGTATAAGTTTTCTGTTGAAAACCAGATCAACCATTAGGACCAATGAATCCCCCCATGCCAGTGTAGAAGATCTAGAAGGATTTGGATCTCCTGTTCTTCACACAAGTGGTCAGCAGACTTCTGAATCTCCAGTCCACAACTGATTGAAAACTCCATGCTGGGCTGTAAGCAGACTAAGATTGATTACTAACTTTATTATTACTTGGCCTTTTATTTTCAGCTGCATGCCAGTGAATATGTGAGTGAAGTATATATTTTGATTTGATGGACATTGAGAAGCTTTCTTGGCAAGCTTTTTTATCTCTCAAACAGAATACACAGTATTGGAAAAATCTGAAAAGTGCATTAATATATAAATAAATCTTCAAAAGGTGAATAGCTGGTAAAAATTTATCTAGGATATATGTAAACTAACTGGAGATCACAAAATTAAACACTTGATCTGTGAAACTATTTTAATGAGAACAAATAACTGTAATTGGTGGACTTGTCTTCTGAACATGCTTCAGATAGGACTGTACCATCTGGAGATACCAGCAATTTGGTGAAATGCCAAATTTCTAGTTTTGAATTCACTGATATTACTGTGATCTATTTGACATATTCTTTATTTTAGGTTCATGACTAACATCACAATGTGCTTTTTGCAGAATAAAAACTGCCTAACAAAAACAGCTAGCTATTTCTATTTTTGGTATTTCTACCTTTATAATTATGAAGCATCTATACATAATATGTATAATAGTGCATTATCTAAACAAACTCTTTTGCAACATGGTATTTTGTTAATATACCAGCCCCAATAAATATCGTTTAGTAAATACATAATTCAAATATACAAACAAGGACAAATCACAGAATAGTTTTACTGTGCTGTGTAACAACAGATAACAAGGAATTGAGTGAAGATTACATGAACATAAAAATAAAGTAGTAAAGCAAAGAAAAGGCATGCCTTTTGGTTTAGAAATTGTCCTTCCAAGCACCTTTGTTTGATTTTCTTCTTTATGTACAAGCTTCTAAGAGTAAAATATATAATATATATGGAATATGGAAATAGATGTTACTAAGATAAAAAAGATAAGCACTCAAATAGTCTAGTTGCAAAATTTCTTCTTTATCTTCTTAGCTCAAAATTACTCAGTCATGTGGGTAGCTTTGATTTTTAAAAATTGTCACTACTACGGCTATCTATGTGAACCATTAAAAAATACTCTACTACTTGGTCATTACCTCCCTAAATAGTCTAATATTTCTCCATTCCTCTGTTGTATATTATTTTTTCCCCATTAATTTGTTAGGCAGCTTAAAGTTAATTCGTCCACAAATTGGGGTTTCATGTGTCATTGTGACATACATCATAATGTCATAGTCTAAATTCCATTCTCTTTCACTACTACTGCTTCTCTTCAATCTTTACCAGTAACAAGATTTTCCCCTTGTTACCATGGGCACTGTCTTGTTCTGCTATTTGATGTTCTAGCATCCCGAGTCCAATATTCTCCTCTATGGAAGTAATTGCCCTTTCACTCTTTCCTTTACCTCAATCATTTTAGGTAGAAGATACAAGGAAACAAGTGAGGAAATTGCTTCATTTATAAACTTCCCATTTTGAAGTTTCTCCTCCTTTTCAAATGCAACTGAAAATCCTTCCTCTGTTCTGACACTGAGCAAACAGGATGGTTACCTAAGAAGGCTAAAGGGCAAATATATGGACACACAGCTGCCTTTCCTTTGTGTGTGTCCATATATTTGGTCTACTCATCTTTGTGGGAATAAGGAGCTAAACCATTTGCAATAAAGAGGTAGACCCAGATAATTGGAAAACAACTGAGCACCTCTAGAATGCATTTCCTTTACTGATATTGTATTTATGACTATATATAATTTGTATAATATGGTATATTTTTTTATCTACACATATGATATATAAGTGATATTAATATCAATTGAGCTATCCAGTAGGCAAATCCAGTCTTCTCTTCTACCAGAAACAGCCATGATTGTGGAAAATTCTAGAGCATCATTTTCTGGCCACAAGCTGAAGAAAGTCATTCTCCCTGGTGCAATTCAGCTCTTATTATTTATCAAGGAGTGAACCACAGGGTTTGAAATCATATGTCCTGTCTCTCTTGCTAATATTTTTTTCCTCTACTCCAACTTCTTTTTTTCTTAAAACAGTCTGGTTTTGGATGATCTGTTTTCCTCACTTCTTTTTCTTCTTGCCCCCAAAAGAAACAGGGCAAAATGGTCTAGTTTCTAACATCTGTCAAAGGATGTTCTTGGATAGGAGCAGTACACATTGCTTTTGAGTGGGAGGGGCTGAATGTCTAGTGAAGTTTTGCTTCCTTTTCCCCATTCTCCCAGAATTATGTTTCTGATGGAAGTATGACAGCTCATACAGAAGATTTTATCCATAAAATAAGGTAATGATAGTACTGACATGCACATAGAAGACAAAGTCTTAAAACCTCTACATTTACAACAGCGGCTTGATAGAAAACAGAATCTGAAATAAAAATTGATGGCTTAACCTTCTGTAGAAGGTAAAAAGTGATGGCCTAACCAGCTGTAGACTTATTGCATGGTAAATGAGGATAAATCTGTTCAGTTGCAAATTTTGCAGCATATGACCTTTTTTCTTAGCTTAATCAATAAAGCAACCAATACTCCAATTTTCTCTGAATCTATTTTTTAACAGCAAAATCAATTTTTCTAGGGCATATCTCCAAAATTCAGAAAGCTTACCTCAGATACTGACTGACAAGTGGAATTTTGGGATAATTTAATCTAAGCAATAATAAAAAAATATTATTAAAGTATATACAAAAATTCCTGAAATAAATTCAATCTGAATGTACAGGATGATGTGTCTTGTAGGACACTTTTTTTTTTGTGAGAATCATCTACTAATTATCATCATCAAAATACAAGAGGGAATGCAAATGCTAAATTCCTTTTTTCAATAAAATTGTTTAGTCCTTTAAGTGCCATACTGCCATTGAAATTAGCCTTTTGACTAGAAAAAGTAAACAATTTCTTAAAACAATTAATTTATTTTTATTGTTGGATTAGATTCCTGTTGGTCTCTCAGGAAAATTTTGCACATAAAAAAGAGTAAATACACCATGCAGCCATATGTATTATGTCTGTCTCTTAGGCAATGTCAAGACAACTGGATACATATTAATAAGCTGACTGAGAAGTCTCTGAGTGTGAACAACAATTCAGAGCATCCCTCATGCATGTCACTTAGTGAACCCGAGTAGATCAGGGAGATAGTTCTTGTGCACTAGCCATTGCTTTAGGAGCCCTGTACGTTAGGATGTCTCAGGAGAATCAGAACCACTGCTCTGAGAGAACACAAAACCATCTCTGTTTAGACAAAAGATGCATCTAGGTGAATATCCTGTCTGCAGCATAAGATGACAGTGCTCATCTGAAAGAAAAGCACAATTAAAGCCAGCATAGGCGCTTCCAGTCTCTGCAGCAATCTGTAGGCAAGGAATTTTCTGCAGGCAGCAATGTTATCTTTAAAATTATTAAAAACTTCTGTTATCCAAAACACTCTGTGGGGAGAAGTTTCATAGCTCAGTCTTATATGTTGTGTGAAGGACCACCTTTCTTTTTTTCTCTTGTCATTTTGACCTGCCACATGAAGGTTTCAATGTTTTAAACCTCTTGTCACTGCCAAGCTTTGTTTCTTATTCATATTCCTCATAAATCTCTGTGACAGTACATCTGGATTGTCTTTCTGCAGACTGAAGAAGGCTGGCTGTTTAGTACAGAATCTTCCCTCCATTTGTTCCAGTTCTGCTGTATCCATTCTGACATAGGGAATTGCATACAATATTCAAGATACAGAAGCATAGTCATTTTATTCTGCAGCACAGTATTTTTTATATTTTGTTCACTGCTTATTTTTTCTCTTTTTCTTTCGCCTGTCTTTGTCTTTCTCTTTTTCCTGTTTTTTTTTTTTTTTTAATTCTTACAGAGCACTCAGCTAATGCTTTCATAGACCTATTTATTATAATTGTAAGGTGTTTTTCAAGATTTGTAGTAAACATCTAAGGATCTATTTTAATATCTGTAAAGCTAGGACTGTTTTGTCTCATATGTTTGATTTTATAAATTTTGTTTCTGAAGTTTTCCTGCCTTTTGTCACCCAAGCACTCAATCTTTCAGTGTTCATCTGCAATTATTCACAGTCACCCATATGTTTACTACTGTTATTTGTGTAAAGGTTAGCACATTTTGCCACCTTATTGCTTTCCAGATCTCTTGTGACAATAGATAAAACCAAGTTTTCATATAAAGTTTGTCCATGTCCATACTCATTTGAGCCAAGAAGTATTACAGGCAGATTAAGCACGTCAGCTCTTCTACATATTCAAAATTAATTTCTAAAAATTAATCAGCAAATAGACCAGAGATCTGAATTCAGAAGCTCCCATAGAGTTTCTGGACTCATGGTTCAGGATGAAAATAATAATAACAAAAATAATATGGATTACTTTTCACCAGTTGAAATATGTGGGGACTCACTACTGGCACTGTTGATCCCATTTGCACGGTACCTCTCCTGTTGCCTGGTCAAAACTGAGGTAATTTCTGTAACAAATGGCCACTCAGTGCTACAGGGAGAAAGGTTTTGATCATTTCATAAGGTCTTTTTTACTTTCTTTCTGAGGCACTGTAGTAGCATTGCTTTTCATCTTACTGTACAGTTCATCAAACAAAAAGAAATATTTTTCCATTTTGCCATGTGGAGAGTGGACATTTTTCCAGTCCTTCTGGACCAGCCATGATTCATATGATCATCTGAAATTGCAGGAGAATGAACATAATGAACCATATCTCTTCCACAATTGTGTTCCTTGGTTCTCAAAGAGCCTATCAACAACAACAAATTACTACAAAAGAGAAGGATTAAGTCAAACAAACAANGGAAAGGAAAGGAAAGGAAAGGAAAGGAAAGGAAAGGAAAGGAAAGGAAAGGAAAGGAAAGGAAAGGAAAGGAAAGGAAAGGAAAGGAAAGGAAAGGAAAGGAAAGGAAAGGAAAGGAAAGGAAAGGAAAGGAAAGGAAAGGAAAGGAAAGGAAAGGAAAGGAAAGGAAAGGAAAGGAAAGGAAAGGAAAGGAAAGGAAAGGAAAGGAAAGGAAAGGAAAGGAAAGGAAAGGAAAGGAAAGAAAGGGAAAGGGAAGGGAAAGGGAAAGGGAAAGGGAACATGGCATGATAAGAAAGCTCCTGGGACAGATGCAGGGACAGCACGAAACAATAGTTCCCTGAATGGGAAACAGGAATGTAGGAGGAAAAGCAGAGATAAAGAATTTAGAGAAGTCCTGTGCAATATATAGTCATTTTAGTTTCTCTTTCCACTTTCTTTAGATCATTTTGGCACTTAGGGTACAACTTATGTATGTGATGTGAAATGTTCTTGCTTTTTCTGATGACTACTTTCAGAATAATCACTGAGTAAGTGATCTCAGTGTCTTTTTGCCTTATTGGTGACGTTATAAGAAGATTCCATCTACAAGATTTTCTGTTTTGTCTGGAGATACTCAGCTCATAGGCACTGTAATTTATCTCAAGAATAAGATAGTATTTCATCAGATGGGTTTTCAAAATGACCTTTTTCTACAGACAGTTTTACTTGTGAGGTTTGGAACTGACTTGCAGCTCTCATGAGGGACAGTGTGATGCACATCTTGCCTGTCAGTGAGGGATCAGTAACAAGAGTGGACCACCAAGGCAATGTGCTTGCAGTAGCCATTTTTGCCAGGCAGACACTGAAGGGGTTTGCTTCGGGCCAGATCTTATGAGCTCTCAGCAATCCCTTCCTACCTGGAATAGCCCAGCTACCCGGATGGCATAACATGGAGCAGGATGGCTCTTGTGGCGGTGTTTGAAACAGAAAAAGGCTTAATAAGAAACAAAATAACAAACTCTTTACAGAGAAAAGCTGTGCCAGGGCAAGAGATGCTTGATCCTGCTAAGCACCCCACAAAAACAATTAAATACTTTGTTCTGTCCTTTTCTACTCAATGGCTTAGGCAGGGACTTCTTGGCCTCGGTCCAATCACACAGCCCCAAGTTTGAGGTGAAGTCCAAAAGGTCCTATGAGGTGTTCCTGTACAAATTCAGAGAGAAGTTTCCAGGGGCTTTGCCCTACTGGGCAGACAAAGGGTATTTGGAAATTCTCTTGTAATTTGGTCACCCTGTCAACAGGAGCACACTCCTACAAGGCATGCTTGCATTTCCTGAAATATTTTTATTTCTTGTAAGTTTTAGGTGTTGGGGACTTTTTTGTTTGTTTGATTTTTTTAAGAGTACAGAGAATTATAATTAAGCCAAAAGCTTAATTGATTCTCTGTGGTTTAGTCTGAAGGCAGTGGAAAGATGAAACCGGTGTATTTTGTGGAAGGAAAAGTACCCTGAGTACCAAATGAAATATATGAAGGCCAAATGAGCATGTATAAAATTCTTGAGGACATAGTGATTTCCCAAAAGCCATTCAATGAGTCTAGATACGCCACTTTCTCACTGGCTAATCTCCTGTATCTTCTTACCCTATGCTAGAATGCTTTCTTCAAACTCCAAAGAAGTGCCTGTTTATGATTTTCCATGCAAACCAGTTTTTCTTTCAAAGGAGCTTCTTAGAACTTTTCATTCTCCTTCGGTTATCCTGTTTCTTAACACTTATCTTTCAGAAAAAAAAAAATCCAACACAAACCAACTAATTTTTCCTCACAAGTATGAGGAGGTAAAACTTTCAGTTTTATTCATGTCTGCAATGGCAGAAATGCTGGCACAATGGAGCAGTCAGAAAATGAGAACTGGAGAAAAGGTAAAACCACCTGTTTTACTGGCAGTGCCAGTTTATGCTGCATTCAAGTTATCCAAACACTGTGTAAGAAATACAGTCTGAGATGTGAAGTGTGCAGAAGTCGACAGCAAAACATCTGAATAAAGTAAGAAATATTTCAGATTCAATTATGACATAAGTGGATTAAAAATTACAATCTTTCATTTGCTCACTGATTTAATGCTTAACGTCTGTCATATATTGACACTTTAATGAGTGCCTGTCTACCCAAAACATTATTGCAAGCATGGAAAAAATGCTAGACTGTGCAGACAGATGAGATGGATTGGCTGAGAGCATATATTAGCACAGAAGGAGGTCTTCCTGACTCCAGACAGTTGGTAAAGTCCTCTGAGAACTATAAAAACTTCACCCAGGGTTGTGGAAGGCATGCCTGAAATATGAAAATCAGATAAAAACTCAGTTCACTAAAACTTCTTCTATTTCTTATATAGAAGTCATTACAGGGAAGCCACACTCAAATTTACATGGGTTACTCTCTCCAAATGTGAGTCCCTATAAACTCCAGTACACTGAGTATGCAGACAGTTGAATTTTGTGAGCTGTTTATCATACTAGAATAAATCACATTTATAGATGCAGCTTGGATCCAGTTGGTTTTGTAACTAATCAAATTGTGGTTATATTTGTATAATTCAAAATATTGAGTGAAATAAACTAGAAAAAGAATGCAGTAGACTCCAATGACAAATAGACGTCATTGATAAATGAACTGTACAAACTTTTAGAATAATTGGAGGTGAACTTGTCCATTGTTCTGTGAGGGGATTTGGAATGCTACTGTTGAAATTGGCTGTGGGCAGCTCAGTCCTTGCAAGATTACTGGCTATGTTTAGAAAAATAAACTAAAATACAAATATGGTAAATAAAATTGTACATTTTTTCCATATTTAAAAATGTATTTTTGGGGAAAAAAATTTCCTTAGAAGCTCTGTTTTTTTTTTTTCATCTAGTTATAAACTACCCAAACCTTTATATGAAGAAAGAACTAAGGAATTTGTGTAATTTAACTCTGTACAAAAATTTTAAGCTTTGAAATGAGTAAAACATTCTGTACTGTAGCTATTTTAATCTTGTTTCTGTACTAGATATCTCAGCTGTGCAAGCTACAATATTGATTCATCTGGGTGGAATGAAATATGACTAGCAATAGGGATACAGAAAATTCTGTTGATCTGATTTCTTTTCCCTGCCACTGTTCCTGACCATGACTACCTTAGCTTCTAAAAGTTCTGCTGAAGAGTGAAAGAAAAGGCTCTGGGATTGGAGCAGTAGGTTCAAAACTGTTTCAGATGTAAGCTCATGGTTTCCCTGTTGTGTGGTACAACTCCCTTTCCTCCTCTATGCCACTCTAGAATCTCACAGAATCACAAAACAACCTGAATTGGAAGGAAGTCACAAGGAAGGATCATTGAATCCAACTCCTGGCCCTGCCCAGGACACCCCAAGAGTCCCACCAAGTACCCAAGACCATTGTCTAAATGCCTCTGCCAGGCTGGAGCTGTGACCACTGCCCTGGAGACCCTGTTCCAGTGCCCAACCACCCACGGGGAGAGGAATCTCCTCCTAATATCCAACCTAAACCTCTCCTGACACAGCTTCAGGCCATTCCCTTGGGTCCTGTCACTGGGCACCACAGAGCAGAGATCAGTGCCTGCCCCTCTGCCTTCTGCTTGTGAGGAAGCTGTAGACCATGATGAGCTCTCCCCTCAGTCTCCTCCAGGCTGAACAGACCAAGTGACTTCATCTGCTCCTATACAGCTTCACCTCCAGACTCTCCACCATTTTCACTGCCCTTCTTTGGATGCTCTCCAGTTGCTTTATATCCTTCTTATATTGTGGCACCCAAAACTGCCTCCAGGACTCAAGGTGAGGCTGCCCCAACTCAGAGCACAGCAGGACAATCCCCTCCCTTGCCTGGCTGGTGAAGCTGTGCCTGATGCACCCCAGGACAGGGTTGGCCCTCCTGGCTGCCGGGGCACAATGACTCAGGTTCAACTTGCCATCGACCCAGACCACCAGATCCCTTTCCACGGTGCTGCTCTCCAGCCTCTCATTCCCCAGTTTGTACATACATACAGGGTTTTCCTATCACAGGTACAGAATCCAAATCTTGTGTTCCTTAAACCATACAGTTGGTGATTGCCCAGCCCTCTAATCTGTCTGTGTCTCTCTGCAGTACTTCTCTGACTTTGAGGGATTCAATGGTTTCTCCCATTTTAGTATGATGGGCAAACTTAGGAGTCCTCAGAGTCCTGTGCCCAAGCTGTCTACACAGACATTGAAGACCACTGACCCTACAGTGGGACCCTGAAGAACCCCTTTGGTGACAGGTTGCCAGTTTGGTGTCATCCCATTCACTATGAATCTTCACACCCAACTCGTGAGCCAGTTGCTCTCCCTTTGCATGACATGTTTATCCAGGTGTGTGCTGGACATTTTGTCCAGAGGGATCATATGATAGACAACACTGAAAGCTTTACTGATATAAAAAATATTATGTCAACTGGCTTACCAGCTGCTTATACTGCCCATAGTACAGGGATATAGTGATATCACTGTGTATAGTCATTAGAATATGGAAGCATAAAATATATAAATTATAAACATCACTGTGAATAGTGTCTGTTTTCATATTTTCAATATATAAAGAAACATGACGTCCTTTCTTATTTGTACCTTTTCCTCCCAAGACATAGTAAGCAGCACATTGAAACGTCCAACCTATTTTCCATATTCAAGTCCAGACGACGTATCATGATGAACCTATTTTTTTCAACAGATTCCTTTATTGCATCCAAAGAAATGCAATAAAACATTGTAATAATAGTTTGAGTGCCATCACTTTAGCTTTAAAAGTGCAATGGGAACAATTATGCACACCTGTCTTAGCAGCAAGGATGAGGAAATAAATGTAGCAAACAACACCTCCGGAGAGCTTCCTCAAAGACTGGGAGCAGAAAACAGGGCTTACAGTACCTCTTATCCCAGCCTTGACAGATGACGTCAGATTCCAGTCCCAGCAGTGACATTTCTTAACTGCTCAGACCTTGAAAACATGCGTTGGAACTACTGTGATTCAAGTGTTCATCTCTGAGACGTTTCTTTTCCTAGAACAGCTCTTTGCTCATGCTGTTACGTCGCAGATTATTTACTGCATGCCTTCGCTGAGGGGATGATGATATTTACTCTGCATCCAGCCTTTCAATATCCTCATTCTAAGAGCAATGCTGTCTTACATGTTAAGGGCTAAGCAGCAGCATTCAGATGAAATAAAGTATCTTTTTTGTTTGAAAGATGCTGCCAGTTCTGCACAAACACAGAGAAAACTGTCATAACACAATCTATGCGCCAGAGTAAAGCTATAAAACACTTACTAAAATAACTTGAAAAGCAGGAAAGACATAGTTCATAAGAGAGCTGAAGAATTTTACTTACATAAATGCAGCATAGAGACCTGAGTATCTTTTTACAACTATAAGCGATGTGTGTTTAGCAAATAAAATTAACATTCATTCAACTAATTCCATCCTACATTATGGCATTAATTATTTTACCTTTTATTAGAAAGGTTTTGGCTGATACAAGGGCTTTGTCTGCTTTGGGGAAATTATTCCCTTCCAGTCACACTGATCAACTTTTTCAGACGAACTCACAGATCTTGTATTATAGTCTATTTCAGATATATCTGACAAAACAAATGAATAAATTTAAAAAACATCCCAGACTAATAATAAACTGTCCTTGCATAGTTTTAAAATGAAACCTGGTTTTGCAGCATTGGATTTTAGTGGGATTCTGCCTCTATTCATTGTTTAATTGGATACATATTTTATTTCTGTCACATCCTTGGGGATTAAAATATATTTGCCAGTGAGATTTAATAGAAACCATTTTTATAATTTTTCAATATTTAATCTCCAAGCAATTGACAATTAATTGTTGCTGACCTTTAACTGCATGATTTTCTAAAGATCTCTTTTGTTAAAGAGCTTGAAGTACAGGTCAGTAATATTCAGAACATGCTTCCCACCTACACTCATCTCAGGATCCCAGTGCTGTCACGGAGGTGGAGATGATTCCTGCCCTAGGTGTTCTGAGTAATTGTGCAGTGAGAGTTTACTGCTGCTGTTTACACATACGGCCTATACGGGCTCCTTGCTTATGACAGTGAAAAAATATCAAATGCCCTGTTCTGCTTGACCCATATGTAATTGTAGACCAATGAAAAAAGTACTGATGAATTAAATGACATACAAATTTGGACACGTATAACTTTCCTACTAAACAAAAATCTGCTGCTTACATCTGTTGTGTCATAATGGAGAATAGAACTACCAGAGAATGAATCTTCTGCCTTCAGATGCTCCCTTCAGCCTGTGTGGGGTACTAGTGAAGCACTCTTGTGACGGTGGGTTCAATGTAGCCTGGACATTCTGGACAAGAATAAAATGTTTTGGGTGTCATTTGAGCTGTGGGGCACACAGCTCTCTCAGATCTGGAGGGGAAGGTTATTAGATGGAAAACATATCTGCTCTAATCAGATATTCAAGTCCCAGTCCTCTCTGGCACTTCCAGCATTATCACATGCAACTTTTTCAAATATTTATCTATTTATCCTCCTCAGGTCTGTACTGTACTCTGTTGCCTGGTAATGAAGACCATTTGGAATCCTGCCCAAGGGACAGTGTGATGTGGTCAGGGACACACAGCGCTGGCCCAGGAGCACAGCTATCAAACTACACTTTGGAGTCTGGGTTAAAGGGACTTGACACCTGAACAGCGACCTCCTGATGCTGTGTCTTTGGCACGTTTTGGCATTTCCCAGGGATAAATTGTGCTAAAGAGAAAACACGGTGCTTTTTCTGCTGTGTTACCCTCGTGAGGAAAAGCTTTATGTGTGTGACACCAACCACACGGAGGGTGGTCAGGAGGGACTTGAGTCTGTTCTCTGCTGTGGGTCAGGGACAGCACGTGTGCCAGATCCTGGGATGCCGAGAGTCCTGCCCCCACCCCCACCGAGCTGTGTGAGACAGACACCGCAAAAAACCCCACGCTCCAAAACCCTAAGTATGTATGGTGAATCCAGAACATAAACAGACATTTCTGGTTTGGAGAGCTTGGCATTATTATACAGTCATTATCATTATGCGGTCACTACGTCAGAGTGCTACTAATTATTATTAGTACAGTAATTTGACAGCTTTTCTTTAATTTTTAAAATTTATTTTTAGTTTCAATTACATGATTCTGTGTGTTGTCTGCACATTTATAAAACAGAGAAACTAATCCCTCCCAGCAGGTCCTCAGCAAGAGCAGCCTAGAGCTCTAGCTTTGTGTTTCCAGCAGGCCCTACAAACACCAAAACGGGGTGCGGGCATCAGCGCACCCGAAGCTCTCCCGGCGCTCGGCCGCTCCCGCCCTCCATGGCCG
>VWZP01008078.1:262426-324249 GCA_013396995.1 Dicaeum eximium | reverse complement strand
AAGGCAGCGGGAGATGATGGAGCAGCGGGATAACCTGGCCGAGGAGCCGGGCAGGCAGACAGAGATGATGGAGCAGCTGGAGAACCCGGCCGAGGAGCTGGGCGGGCAGAGAGAGATGATGGAGCAGCTGGAGAACCTGGCCGTGGGGCCGGCAGGGCAGCGGGAGATGATGGAGCAGCTGGAGAACCCGGCCGAGGAGCCGGGCGGGCAGCCGGTGGCCGGTCAGGAGGAGGTGCCGGGCCCTGCGGAGGGCGGCGGCGAAGCCCTGGCCCCTCTGCCCTCAGCCATGGCCCCGCGCCGCTCGCCGCCGCCCGCTTGGCCCCGCGGCCCCGCCGTGCCCTCGTCGGACTCGGACAGGTGGGTGCAGCCCCGGCGCTCCCCGCGGGTCGCCCCTTGCTCGCCGGGGCCGCTGGCGCTGTGGCTGAGGGCCGAGAGCCCGCCGTGCCTGCCCGCCGCCTCCCTCCAGCCCCGGGGTGGCACCCTCTGGAGCGTGCTTCTTCCCATCAAAGGTGTAGTTTTTGCACCGTACCATGTGCTCTGATGTTGGCATCTCAGTGGAAAAGCTCATTTCCAGCCTTTTTTATTGAATAAAAGGTTTTGTCTTCTACTTGCTGCATCTGTGCTTTGATGTTCAGAGTAGTTGGTGAAAGGTAACTGGTTAAATGTGGGCTCTGTTGCGGTGTTAGAAGTCTGAACACTTTGGTTGTTTGCAGTAAGTTTTGTGTTTTCTTATTGGGCCGGTGCAGCAAGATGGCCATGTGCTTCTTTTGGCTAGAGGAGGCTAAAATAAAATCCAAGAATCTCCTCTTAAACATACAGAGCTTCATTAACAGTTAATTGATTAAAGTTTGACTTAAGAAGTGCTTTTGTTGATTCAAAGTTTTACTTGAGTGTCATTAGGTGATGGAGAATGCAATTCCTGATTTCCAGGGGCTTCATCTGTGTCTAGGGTTTTTTACTTCCGAAATGTATTGTGCTGATGAACCCTAAAGATGACATTTTCATAAAAAAATGTCATAACTTCAACTTACTTATCTGTCTTGCACGTGTCTCAGTCTGTTTTGTTTTGTTTTTTTAACTACCTCCACTGATCCGTCTTTTAGTCTGATTTTTTCTTTTTGTTTTTCTGCTGTATTGATGTTGTTCCAAGAAGTCCATATTTGACTTTTTCAAAAGGTTTATTTGGAGAGGTGCTCTTATGTTGTGTCATTTTTATGAGCATTTGTTGGAATAAAGGACCAGTAGAAAGTCATCCATTTACTTGGGAATAAGACTGTGGTATTACAAGAATCTAGAAAGCAGTGTCTTTTTTTTTTTTTTTCCTTCAGGTAAGAAAGGTTATTTTGCATAAGTTTGCTTATCTCAGTGTATTTTTTATTTAAGGTTTGTTTTGTGTTTGTTCAGTTGCTAGGATCAGTTGCTTCACAATTTTTTCTTCCACCAGCCCTTGAAGAACTTGGACCTTTGCTAAGATGAACATGTTGACATGATTATAGACTGGTTTCTTGCTCCATTCTTTACTTGAAATACTAAGATTAAGACAATAAATGTCTCTTACACATATGACAGTGTGAAATATTGAAGTATTCTTTGTGAATATTTACTAGGGGATTTGGACAGGACATGAATTACAAAACTAATCCCTTTTACTTACAAAAATTAGATTTTTTTCCCTTTCATTGTGCAAGATGCATTGCTTGGAAATAAGTATTTTCTTAACTTTCAATAACCGTTATGGTTATGTTGGGATTTTACAAGAACAGTGACTGAGAAGACAGTATTGTAACTCCCATGTTTGTTTTTTTATTCAGTGATTCAGATTCAGATAGTTCATCAACTACACTCTTCTCTTCATCTTCAGCAGTATCTGATGAAGATGATCATCCAAATGAGAAGGATAACAGATCTTACTGTGTTAGGACAAAGGATGAGGTGCCTATTGATGTAAGTATAATGGGGTATTTTTTAAACCCTTTCCTACTAACCCAACTAAAAAATTGTATTTTAGGTCAGTCCTCCTGTGTCAAGATGGGGATAGAATCAGAATAGTAAAAGAGAAATTCCAAGGCTCAGCTAGGCACAGTTTAGTAAGTAAAGCAAAAGCCATTCACACAAGCAAAGCAAACCCAGAAATTAATTTACCGCTTTCCATGGACAGGCGGGTGTTCTGCCATCCCCAGGAAAGCTGGCCTCCATCATGTGTAACTGTTGCTTGGGCATACAAACACCATCAATGGAAATGTCCCTTGTTTTCCTTTTTCACCCAACTCTGTGTGCTGAGCATGATGTTCCATGGTATGGAATGTTCCTTTGGTCTGTGCAGGTCACCTGTCCTGGCTGTTCCCTCCCAACTCTTTCTGCACCTCCTCACTGATGGGCTGGTGTGAGAGACAGAAAAGGCCTTGGCTCTGTGTAAGCCCTGCTCAGCAGTAATAAAAACATCTCTATATTATCAGCAATGTTTCCAGCATAGGTCCAAAACACAACCCTATAACAGCCACTGTGAAGAAAATTGACTTTTCTGCAGTGAAACTCACCTCAGTTAATAACACAGAAAGTCATTCTTTTTAGGTATATGTATTAAGGAGTGTTGGTGGAACTGTTTCAGCAATCTCTTGCTTTGAAGCAAGGATTGGCAGATGGTACCATTTTGAAATGCAGGATCAGAATTTTACCTTCCTCCTTGTCTTCGGCTTTTGAATTCTCTTACAAAAGTGACTCAGTTAAGTCTTAGCAGTGAACTGATTTAATGTTGGAAAAATCACTGGCTGGTAGAAGGGTGTGGTGTTTTTATCTGAATTCATGTTTGTATTTAATGATGTAACATTTGGGAAAGTCTAGGCCTTTTTGATCTTTACATTGCTCTATAAGCCTTTGCCAAACACTTCTGTTAGAGTGAAGAGTATCAGGTGAACTGTGGATAAACCAGTGTAAGATTCTTCTGTTTGTGTGGGATTTTATTTCTTGTTGTGGCCTTCAAAAGTGCAGTTCAGTGCTAAGATTTGAACTCTCAGCATTCACAGGGTGTTGAATTTAAGGATAATGCTTAATACAGTTGCCTTGTATTTTATAACGTCTTTTTCTGAATTCACAGCAGCATAGTATATACATAGAAGTTGTAGTTTATGAGTAAATTGGAGGTAGATTATGAACTTGGTGTTAATCAGTCTTTGATAGTATATTTTGATCCTTATATGGGAAAAAGGCTAATTTGAATATTGTGTAGTACTCATTTTTGAATATTTGAAATCTGGCTTTTTGTGTTCCTCTGATGTCTAGTTACCCTCCTGTACCAAATGCAACTTTCAGCTGAAAATAATTTTGTTTGTATAGGTTCTTGTGATGTTTACATCTTCTATAATGATCCAAGTAATGATATAAATGGACAGACTCCATTTTGTTAAATCAGATAATACGCCTCTGGTGTATTTTATGCTATATTGCCTCTTGCCGTGTACATTTCTCTTCTAGCGTGCATTGAATGGTTTTGCAAGTGATCTTATTTTTTGATTTCTGATTGCTTAATTATTGTGTTCATCCATCAAGCTTGGATGAAATGCCTGTCAGTTGTTGGCTTTCTCCAGTTAGGTAAAATTGGCTTCTGCTGTAGTTGTGATGGAAATATGTAGCGTAGCGTCTCTGTAGGAAAGATTTCCTCAAAAGTGGTGGCCCCCCAAGATGAGTTCATTTAGGATGATTCTGAAAGAGGCAAATCAAACTAGATTATTTTAAAAATAAAATCTTCAAAATGCCAGGGAATTTTTCCAAACTGTCCAATTTCTGCAGTGACAAAGTGGTAAGTGCCTTCGTGTGATATTATATTCTAAACATTGACTTGATGTTTGCAGAAACTGCCTCCTGTTGAAGACTTATCAATAATTCTTCCAGATAATATTGAACTGAAGCTCTTTGGGAAAGTTTCCAGCATCATTGAGCAGCTAGGTAGGCAAGATATGTTTGCTTTGTTTTTAATTATTATAATTTCTGTATATCTGTGCATGAATTGTGTTCTCAGCTGTTCCTTCAAAGTGTCAGTCCTGCAGCATTGTATTTCTGGGAGTAGCAGGTTACTGAATTGGAATTTGAACTAACAGATGACATTTGTGTTGAATTACCTTTTATTTGGCTTATATGCATGTGTTTCTATGTAACGTCCATGTTTAATTTTTAAATTCAAACCTCTTTTTTTCTACTGTGTATTATGATTCTTATGTTGATGGTAATTGGCCACAGTTACCGTATTTAAGTGTTTTAAGAAACTCTTCCAGTTATAGGTGCTATTTTCGAATAATCCCTAAATTTAGAGGACTTGTATAACTGAAAGCACAGATACAGTACAATGCAGTCCCAAGTGCTTGCTTGTTAATATATGAGGACAGGAAGAAGACTTGTTTCTTTAACAGTGCAAGTTCAATTATTTATTAATTAATTTATTTATATCTTTGTTCATTTCACTTCTGGCACCTTGAGCAAATGAAAGCTGCCCATGTCAGCAGTCAGAGGATGGTATACCACACATGTATAGGTGGAGGGTAAGCTTAATGGGATTGAGATATAGAATGGATGTGAACTTAACTGCAGGCGTAGAGGTGTAGGGGTCTGTTCGGATCTGTGTGGGACCTCATGAAATCGAAGTTTTGCTGAAGCTCATATTACTAAAACATCCACAGTATGTTTGTATTTAAGCTATTTCAAGTGTTCCATTCTGCTTGAACCACATTCCAAGCAATTTGCTTATGAAAATGAGAAATTAAGTTCAACTTCGAAGTTAAAGTATTTATGCTGGATGTAGTAGAAAAGGAAGTAAGTAATTTTTGCTATTAATTTTTCTTTTAAAAGACTTCAGGTAATACTTGCAATTCCACTACATTATTTTATTGCAGTGAGATTTAATTCCATTCTTTTGCAGAAAGCTGGGTGGAGGGTGTGGAAGGCAGTAATCTGGTTCTTTTCTAGTTTGCCCTTTCTTGCTTATTAATAATAATGGAGACTTCAAGGAAGGCTGCCTTCAGCTAAAATGGTAGTTTGAAAACAAGTTTTTAAAAAAAGTTGAATCATACTTGGTATTATTCTTATTTTTGGTTTAAAATGTGAAGGTATAATCAAAACGGTTTTAAAGACTGCAATTTTGAAAACCAACCTTAATTCTAATCCTCACTGATGAGTATAATCTTTTCAAATACCAGTTTACTGGTAGGTGAATTCTTCAGGCTGCATCCTGCTTCATGTAATGTACACGTATAAAGTGTTGAATTAGATTTGTTGCTGAAAGTTAGAAAACAAGCTAACAATCATAATGAAATGAAACTGTATGAATGGCATAAACCCCCAGGACATCTGTGATTATTTTCTTGCTTTTACTACCTTGTTTTATGACTTCCCTTTCTCCACATTTTAGTTTGTTTTCAGTTCTTCTGAAAACAGCCCTCAATTTTAGTTGACTTTTGGCTATATTAGGGATGCCAGCTAATTGAGGATTTTTTTTTTTTATTTTTGAGCTAAATTCATACCTATGTATACCAGGTTTCTATCTAGTCTGAGGGGAGTTGGTTTCTCCTTTGGAAGCCACCAATATTATTCTGACATAACAATCAATATTCTTTTTCTGTCCCTTTGATGTCCCTCACAATCTCTGCTGTTCTCTATAGCAAGCTTCCAAGTTCATCAGTCTGCAGTGAATGAGGGATACTTGTAAGTGGATATTTCATCCTATGAGGTGAATTTGAGGCTAGAGCAGTGTAGGTTCATGCTTGCTGTGCAGTAGCTAAAAGCAAAATGATAGTACTTCCTCTGAGCTTCTGCTCAGTGTATTAGAATTTTACAAAATCTTTGCTGTGTTTTGCTTCAAGGTACTTAAAGAGAAGAGAAGAATTCACTGTGTGGGTTGGGGCCTGGAAAGTAAACAGCTTTGGTGTATATGAGAAACTTTCCCTGTGGCTGTACTTTGGGCTCTGCAAGAGTAGAAGCTGTTAATTTAGGCTGGGTTGGGGCAGGGGAAGCTCCAAGTCAGATAGGCTGGAAGTGGTAATGATTCTTCTAAGTTTCATGGGACTGGTGCGTTGTACGTTTTCAGAATATTTTTCCCTTAGCCTACTGCAGGCTGGGGGCTACGTGTGGTGAATCAAGTTGAGAACATTATCTGAGAGTTTTTGGCGTGTTGCTTAGTGTAGGGTTTTTTTGTTTAGATGTTTGGGTTTTTTTGTCTGGGTTTTTTTTTTTTTTTTGCTAAGGTAATATTTCTCATGAGGTTTAAACAACGCTTCGAGTACTTTCATTGTATATTTTATCTTAAAGCTAGCCACAAAAGAAATTGATTTCACAAATTCTCTTCAAATTCAGTGAACTGTTAAGCCTGTAGAATTGTCATATCCTTGTTTGGCACGTTAAGGTTTTTGCAGATTGCAGTAGTAGCAGTAACTTCAAGTTTGGTAACATGTTGATTACTGACAGTCCTTTTATATAAGTTTAGCAGTGATGATCTTGAGCTTTTTTTTTGAGTCTGTGCCTCTCTGTACTTGAGTGACTATTTGCTGATGGACAGGTATTGAGAATGCTTAATTGAGCATTCTTTTGTTTTACAGGTAGAGAAGTTCAATCATCATTAGGCCCAAATGCATTATGAGACTTCTATGGCATCAAATTGCAGAATGTATAACAGATTGGGTATATGCATATATAAACACCATCAGTTGCTACTGTGACTGAACTGCCAGACAGCTTTTGTGTTCTGGTGTGATTCGTAGGACTCTATCTCTTTACCCCAGTGAACAATAATTCTGTAAGCAATGGAAGTATTACCACTCATGTATCATTGGAGAAGGGGTGTGGGAGTCTAAGTACTTTTATACGTGTGCAAGAATATTAGGTTGCAGCTCTACAAACTTCAGTAGACAAGTAGTGGTGTGGTTTGTTAAGTTTTGCCGCAATAACCACATGCTGTTGAAGCATAAGGTTCTAAGTTTTTTTTTTTATTTCTGTTTCAGTAATAATTGAATCACTGAGAGGCCTACCTCCAGTAAATGAGGAAAGCATAATTTTTAAAGAAGATCGGCATGCAGCTGGAAAGGTGGGTATAAAATAAAAACTTGTTATTCTAATATAAAATTGGAAGTATTCTCTAACGCTCTAGAAAGTAGACTTGAAGTCAACTAAATGAAAGATAATGCTTCCTTGATATATAGGGTTTTTTTGTGCTTTTGACTCTTGCTATATTAATCTGGTTTCTTAATCTCAAGAATTCCTAACACGGAATTAATTGCATCCTTACAGAATTACAATATCTGGTGAGTTTCCAGTGTTAGATGAGTGTGCTTGTGGAGAGGAAGAGATTGCTTTCAGATGTGTCATGTCTTGGAATAACAGGCTGTGTGCCCTTTTACTGCCAGATAGGGGCAGTGGTTAAAGTGAAGTTTTATGAAAAATGGGGAATGTTTTCTTCTATGCTCTGCTGTTCTGATTTAAGGCCAGTCAAGAACGTTTGCTCATAGGGTTGTTGCATTGAATTTTCTGTTTTCTGTAGAAGGAAAGCCATCATCCACAATGATTACTACTGAAATATCTTTGAATGTTAGATGTGAGTGGAACAAACTTAGTCTGAATTGCAGATGTTCTGTAAAACATGGCAAGATTCTCTGCTCTCCATGGAATTGGGGAACAAGTGGTAACTGTTTTAGGGCATCTTGTTAAGATGAACTTCGAGGACAAAATGATCAGGAGATTGTTCCAAGTGTTACGAGACTTGAAAGCATAACAGACAGAAAAATAGAGATTTGACAAAAGGAAGGATTACTAAGGATGTGAGAACTTACTTTTCCGTATCATAACAAACAGTAGTTGGGGAAATACACTGTCAAACAAAATTCAGTAATAAAAGTAAAGTGTGAAAGGAACTTCTGTTTGATGTTGCATTTTTAAAATATATTGGACTTCTTAAATATCATTGTCTACAATAAAATTAGCTACTATTAATCTATTAGTAGTTTATTTAAACATTTTAATTTTATTTCTTTCAGGTATTTGAGATATTTGGTCCTGTTTCACATCCTTTTTATGTGATGAGATTTAACAGCTCTGAGCATATAAAAGAGAAAGGTATTAATGTGCAAGATAGCATGTATTTTGCTCCATCAGTGGAGGACTTCACCCAGTATATATTTGCAGAGAAACTAAAACAGTGAGTCTGATTTATTTTCTAATTTGGTTATAATTTTTTAGATATAGCTAAAAATGTTGGGTGAAAGTTGAGTCTTCAGTGAGAAACTCTAGTACTAATCTTAACTCTAAACTTCGTATTTCCTTTAGGTAGTCTCAACTGTGTTGTAATAACAAGACTGTACTGTTTTGCCTTTGAGAACAATAAGGAGTAGCTGTAAACTGCAAGCTTTTGAAGTGCTCTAATTACTAAAGTTTAGCTTATTCTACATAATACACTAAGCTTGCTTTCTTTTTATGCTGCTGTTAACTAAAATACCACAGGCAGAAAAGTTCATTGAGACTTCCTCCACATCCTCTGGCACACATATTCTTGAGTATAAACAAGAGTTTTTCAAGCTGAACTTTCCAGATTTTATTGTTCTTTAGATTCTTGTATAGTTTCAGAACTGATAATAAACTTGTTTGCATTCTGAACAAGTTTGTATTAATTTACCATTTTTATTTTATATTATGAAGTTGGAGTTGAAATATAATTATCAATAAATCTATTACAGTTTGAGGATAACAATTCTAGATAAAAATTACCCTCTAAATTTGCAAGAGAGGAGGGATTTGAGTGACAATGTAGTATGACGTTCAGAAACTTCTCAGTAGTGTTTGTGTATCCCAGCCTGACTGAGGAAGTCAGCATGAATAAATAGGACTTGATGCTATTTAGAGGAAAGTGTACTCAGAGATACAGACGATACAGACTAAGATATGAAACCTAATAAATGACAGCTAGATATTAATGTTCTAATTATTGATGAGCAATCAAATGAAATAACTATAGGTTAGATATCTTTTGTCATACAAGTGATTTAGTTTCTGTTTGTTAGGATTAGTTCTCAGGGGTTGGTTAATTGTCTGCATTCATTACAGCTGTGCCAGTATTCATACTGAAGAGTTCTTTTCTTTAGTCAAACGTGTAGCCAGACCTGCAGGAATCTTTTTTTTTTTTAACTTCCTCATTTCTGTGCCAGCAACAAGCATATTTTCTTCCCTTCAGTGAGGACCAAAATAGATCACTTTCTTGCTCTGATGCTTGTTTGTTTTTCTGCAGCATTTTGATGCCAGCTGGTCTTTGATTTGCGCTATTAAACTTTGTTGCTTAGCACAGTAAGTGCACAGACTTTAATCATCTGCTTGCTGCATCAATAACTGTGTGCTGTACTCAGCATCTCAGATGGGAGACTTGTGTTTTACTTTGTTTCATGCTTTGGAAATAGTTTGGGAAACCATTTTTCATTTGGTAGTACTTCACTGTCATAGGTGGTAAAAACCTGAAACCTAGGCACAATATTTCAGTCTTCCATGGCTTATCATCACAGCTGTACAGTGCTTCAGACATTGTTTCTTGTCTTGATTAGGATGAATAGTGTCACTTAACTTACAGTACACTGAAACAATATTTTATTTCTGGGTTTTGTGTGAGGCATTTGGTGCTATTGGTTGAAGCTGCCTTTTCACTAAGTAGGTTTCATTAAAAACAGAATTTCCGATTTCTGGCTTGTGCTATAGTGCCATATGAAGAAACCTTAATGCTATAAGAATGTGACATGGATAGTAGAAAAGTCAGGCTTTGGTCACTGATCCGTTAAAAGGCTTTTGGACCTTAGTGGATGGCAAATTTGATAACCAATAATTTTTATTTTCTGCTTTTTCTTAGTGTGATTGTGTGCAGACCAGATTGTGGAGTATAACAGGCTTACGGTTTTAAAATTGCTGTTCAAAACTGTGATGGTTCTTTGAAACGGAAAGGAATCAAGATCTGAAAGAAACACTGAGTTTGAAGCTTTTTCCAAAATCTGAAATGCAATCTGCTTGCATTGTACAAAGTTGCAGTGCTATGAATAAGCCTTACACTTTATAGAAAAATAAGTGAAAGTGTAGTGTAAAACTTTCTGAATGCAGAATAATTTGTTGCTAAAGATAGGCTTGTGTTGTATTCCCTGAAACCCACTTCTAAAAAAGCTCATGTATTTTCATGATTACTCTGAATTACCTTTTATTAGACTTCAAATCCTTACAGTGTGTGACTTCACAAATCAAAGAACTACTATATTGTTCTTTGCAGAACATATTAAATACCTTGGAGCATGAACAGCAGGTTTTGTTTGCTGAAATGAGGAAGGCTGCTTTGGGAGAGTGAAATAAGCTGCCTGACCTTGGATGGTTTAAAGTTTGCAGTCAGTGATGTTGTATATTGCTGAATGGCCATAGGTCTTGGCGATTCTTCTGTGCTCTGGTATTTCTGGCAGGCATCTGTTGCTCCAAAATAACAAGATGAAAGGAAGAAACAGTTCATTTCATAATAATAAAAAGAAGCTTTCTGCAGCTGAGAAATAATGTGTATAGAGTCCTTATCTTATGTTCCTCCCTGTAATGTTTTTTTCTAATTGAACTTGAAAATATCTTCCTTGCCTTCCTTTTTAGTCATAATCTCAAAAGGGCATGTAGAGAGGTGGAACTTGAGTTTTGTGGTTAGGGATTGAGGCATGACGTACCTCCAGATGACTTGCTCTCATGGGTGTGAGATGACATGCTCTCATGGGTGTGACTAAGCACCTCTGAAGTGTTCGGCTGCTGATGCTGATGGTTATGTATTTTTTTGTAGTTACTGATACTTGATTGTTGCTGACTTGATGAATACATAAAAAAACCCTAGTTATTAGAGCACTGACTGAAGGCATTTCACACTGAACACATCCATGTTTTTAACTGTGTGGTTCCATTTTGCAAGTAAGAGTTTTCAGTATTGCACTGTTTTATACAGTTCTTCTGCATAGATGAGGATTGTACCTTGACATTTCAGACCAAAACATATAAAATTTGAGAGCAGCATGGAAAAAACCTTCAACAGACTACTGGCAATGTAATTTAAGTCTATTTCACAAATTCTTTGCTAATTGAAGAACTTCCTTGATTTTTTGTGAAGGACTTCACAGTGGGTTAAATAAATTAGACTACTCCAAATGTATTTTGGTGCTTGTCAGGCAAGACAGTTGAGTTTTTTGCTCCTTTAAATGTCTTTTGCCTTGCAATTTAATTTTATGTTTACAACAAAATAAAAGGTGAAACCTAGTCATCTAGCTAACACTGTCTTAAGATTGTAAGCCAGGTACTGAGGGTCTTTTGGTTCTGAATTTACTTTGCTGTAGTTACACTGAAAGCCTGTGTCCTACTGAATGAATTTGTGTCCTACTGAATGAGTAGGTTCTTTTTAACTGAAGATAGATGTTCTGAAACCAGAAGAATAAGAATGCTTGTGATTGTAGTCAACAGTTAGCATAAGGAAGTTGCAGTGAACTACCTCCATTCAGGTTCAAAGCAATTAAGGTTCCAAAGGATTTGTTTAGAGAATATTGACCAAAACTTAGTATTAAACTGGGTATTTGACTGAAATGTTCAGTCATCACTTGAAGTAGGAAGATTTTTCAAGTGCAGTGAAGCCCTGAGTTGACCTATATGTTACTATTTGTTTATAAACAATATAGAAAAACCAAGTAACTCTTTGAAAATAGGAAGCTCCTGTTCTAGGAGACCTGATACCTCATAGAAAGTGTTAGCCTTCCTTTATCTAGATTGCCTAATTTCTGTTTTGTGTTGTTTTTTTTCTTTCAGGGAAAAAGGTTCAGATGCGTCTTGGAAGAATGACCAAGAACCACCACCTGAAGTAACTATAGAGGGGTTTTTTTGTTTATTATTTTTGATTACACATGTCATTTGTGGAAAAATTCTGTGCAGAGCAAGTAATTAGCAAGCTTATCTATGATGGAGACAAGACTTGAATGTACCTCTTCATTGAAAGAAAGGATCATGCTTTTCTTGGAGAGGTCTCGTAGTGAGTGTAGAGAGTACTGCCTGTCTCCCTACTTGCTTTGTGCAGTTGGCAAAATGTGTATCTTCAACTCCTCTAGTCCTTCAAGAACGTATTTGACAACTTGAATGTTTAACTTCGGGTAGCAGTGCTTTTACCTTCCCTAATAATTTTGTTTCTGCTAGGGAATTTTTGTCCCTGTCATTCTTTCACTGCAGCTTTGTCTTCAGTTGGCCACAAGCAATTGTTTGTCTTTAAAGGCTTACTAGTACTCTGCAAACTTAGTACTTGGACATTTAAGCTGTCTCCTCTTCAAAATTATTTGACATTTGTTGTATTCTTTGAATGGCTTTTTAGTAAGCTTTCCCTACAGTTTGCTGTTATAAAACAGTAGTTGCATGAGAGGAGATGGCCTTCTTCCATAAAAAAAGGCTGTCATGCAGGGTCATGTAGAGTTAGGAGCTCCCTGTGACCATTGACATCATTTGCTACAGCATCTGTAAATAGTTCTTCAATGACTTTCTGACAGTGGTCCTTGACTCCACTCTAGCTATACATTTGTGAGTATTCAGTAAGAATCACAAGGCTGGTAGTTTTATTGACGTTGAATCTGTTATAAATGACAACATTCCTTAAAGCTGAAAATTTCTTTAGAATAACATTGCTATTCCAAATTGAACAGAAAGTGTTACTAAATATACTACAGAAAATTCCAGTTTAGTGGCTATTTTAGAGTAGAGATTTTTTTTATTGTAGTTTTAATGCTGAATTATGTATTAGTTGCCCAGTTAATTTTTTTTTTATTTTAAAAATTCATTTTTTAATTCACTTAATCTGCAGTTGCTCTTTGAAAGCTTTTTCTTAGCAGTAACCAGCCAGCTCCTTTTTTTTCCTTACTAACATCTAGGCAATCAAACATTTCTGTTAAGCGCTGGAATGTTGCTCTTTTCAGGAAAACTAGAAAGGATAACTGAGTCATGCATCAACTGTATTATGATAAATTTTTGGAGTGTTAACTTTTTTTTCTTTGTGCTGAGAATCCAGCTGATTGTTTTTTTCTTTTTACCAGGTTTTGGATTTCAGTGATGATGAAGAAGAAAGAGAGGCAAAATACAAGAAGAAGAAGCCTCAAAGCCAAGGAAGGAAGAAAGTCAGATCAGAAACACTTCCATCAAGTGAGTGAATGCTATGTGAATGCTTTTGTCTGTTAATCTAAGTTTGGAATGGCCATTTATAACTTTAGTGATTGAGTTTTTCTACAGTTAATAGTAATTCTGTACTTCTTAAACTTCAATTTGAATTTGTGGCCACATTCCATATTTATTATTTTAGAAGAAAAACGAAGTGTTATTCTGTTGAAATTGAAACTCTGTGGAAGGGAAGTGGTATAGCAGCAGAAAAATTGTCAGGGGAAGTCAAAGGTGCTTAGAATAGGGTTGGTTGACACACAGTGGGGCTTCTGAGCAGATGGCCACCATTTGGATGGGGTTCAGCTAAAGCCTTTGAGTGCTGGGGGAAGATAGAGGAAGGCCATGTGCAATTTTTGGTAACCCACTTCTTTGGTAATCGAGGAAATACAGGTCTTAGATGGAGAATTTCCTCCTCTGTCTAAAAGGAAGCTCTTCCTCACCCATGGCTCTCACCCACCCAAGACATACAAATATTCTTCTAAATAACTCTTACTTGTGTAGCCTGCTGAGAACCTTTCTGTTTACCTCATGCAGTCATTAGATGAACAAAGCTGTGTATAGATTTCCATAATATGAGTAGCCTTCTTTACTCTACTTTCCCCTGCTGTTGTCATGTCTGTTCCAGGTGCATGCTTGCAGCTGTGCTCTGTTTACCATAACCAAATTTTCTCTTCTCTCATGCCTCTACATTTTTGATTGCCATTTTGGTTGAATAATTCATATTGCATCGCTCTTTTTCTGTTCTTACTGGTCTGCTTTGGCTGCATGCTTTTTATACCTCTCCCTTTAAATATGACTCTCATTCCTTACCCTCTTTTACTGCTTACTTATCAGATTGCTTCAGCTATCTGCAGGCTGGTGCTTCCCCCATGGCATTTCTCAGACAGACTCGTGTGTGTTTGCTGCTCTTTCCTTTGTAAAGCTGATACACGTTGTGCCCAGCTAAGACATTTTTCTCTTGATCTGGGAAATCAGTAGCTGTCCTTAAATACTTTTTATGCAGTACAATCCTCCCTTGTATCAATCAAATAAAGCCACTATCTTCCTTGGCTGGCTTTTGCTCTATGGTTTTGACAGGGTTTTTTTTCCCCTTAAGAGAGGAATTGTGCTGTACTTTTTCTTCACTACGGATGGTTATTTTCTCCTGGTTTCTGTTGATCCAGCATATGTGTTTTCCACCACATCCTTGTTCTGCCAGCTTATTGCAGACCTGCCTTTGCCTAGGGCTTGCTAAGGCTGTTACTGAGCTATGTTCCATAACTGAGAACACAACAGGAGGAACTGCTGCACTCTGTCAAGGGAGATAGGTTTTGATTTGCTGTGGGTTTTTTGTAAATAACATGGCACAAATTGAAGTTGTGTGCAATTTGTTTTGGCTGTAGAATTCAACAGCAGTGCTACATCACAAATTGAGGCACAAAATTGGTCTCAGATGAAGATTCACATGAGTATATTAAAATTGTCTCTTGTTACAGTATTTGATGAAAGAAAAAACAAAAATACTCATTCAAGTACTTAACTTCAGTGCTTCCAAGAGGCCTGCTTGTACCAAAGGAATCTTAACTCCTAATCCCCCATGAAAATGAGTAGAAATTCTGGTATCTGACTACCTTTCCAGACTTACAAACATTTTCACCTTTGAAAATCTATGTAGTCTGGTGCCAAGGATGAGGTTCACAAGGGTTTTTAAATTTCAGTGATTTTATGCAGTGTTATATTCCTGAGTACCTTGTTGCTCCCAGCCATAAAATCCTTCTGAGGGTTTAAATTCTGCAGCTTTTTGAATATCTTAACTGCTCTTTGGAGCATTTTTAGTATTGCAGTGCTTTTCATTTTATAGTCCTAAACCCATTAGAACTTCTATGATATTTATATAAAGGGGCAATATTTTTTTTAAGAACATTAAATATATGCTTAGAGTGAGCTGTGCAGGGGAAAATTTGTCTTAAAAAGCTGAATGCTGAAAGCTAATTGGCTAGAGGTACTGACTGTCCTTTTTCTGATAGAGTAAGTTAATTTTATTAATTTGAGTTCGAATAATTTCTTGTGTCCTGTGTCTATGCTGCAATACCAATTTGGGACTGAAAGCTGGATACCCCTTTAGTGTAATGCAGTGTTGATTTATCTTTAGTTTTAAAATGTGTTATTTTTAAATCTTGTTTTGAAAGCTTCCAAAATAATCAAAATTTGTGTGTTCCTGAGATCCGTTTATACAAATGGAAAGTCTGGAGGGAAAGAAGATGAAATTTCTTTCTTAAAGACTGAATTTGCAAGTCTCAGGATCATCCTTTTTATATTACTCCAATCAATCAAGATTAGTTACTAAACATTTGCTGGTATTATTTTATACATGTATTAGTTGCCAGTATTATTTGTTGATAAGATTACTTTACAAATTTCATTGACTTCAGCTTGAAGGAGTTGTGAAGACTAAGCTTGATCTTTCTAAAATAATACTACATCTGTGTATGTGGTACATTTGTTTATTCTTTAGGTGAGAATAAAGAACTTCATCAGTCAGTGCAACAGCCTGCTTCAAGTTACTCAAAGGGATACCGTGGCAGAGGATTCTCCAGGGATCTGTTTCCTCCTCCATCACGCCCTCGAGGGTATTTCAGACCACAAGTAAGACCGCCACCGCTGTACTTTTCAGACAGGAGGATGCACCAGGAATCACCAATGTTTCCACCACCTTACAGAAAAGAAAATCCAATGATGCAACATTATGCCTTTCCTCTTCCAGAATTTGGTTATTTCAGTGATTGGCATCAGTTCCACCCTCCGCCTTCAAATATGAATATGATGTGGACAGGCCCAAACATGTACAATTCACCCTACTCATTTCTGCCACTGCCACCACCTCCTCCTCCTCCTCCTCCTCCAGACAGCTATCCTCCTCCTTCCAGGCCTTACTGATATTCCATGTGTGTCCATGTAGAGCACTACAGTTTACAGGGAGAAAGAAGAGCCTGCCAGGACTGCATTCCCTTATTTTGGAGATGTTTTCTTTTACTGCAGCGGTAGAACAAATGCAGTTTTGTGCTTTGTGGGACATCCATAGAATTTTTTTTTCCTACATATGTTTTCTGTTTCCAAAAAGAAATTTATATGATAAAAGTAAGAAAATATTAATGGTTTATTTTTATAATATCTGCTACTTTAAGATGATAAATAAAAGCCTTTTGGAGATTTTTGTGTAGTGGTGGAAATATATTTTGTAATAAATGTAAGAGTTTATATAACTACTGTTAAGTAGCAATGAGGGTATTTCACATAGAGAATATTGTAATATTTTTAGAATGGTGGTGTGTTGCTATGCTAAAACATTTTTCTCAATTTCTGCAAGTTTTGAAACCTACATTGGAACTGAAAATCTGACATCTAAATTTGGAGCTACGTTTTCCACTATATATAAGGCATAAACCACTATCCAGCTTTCAATACTTCACGAATTTCTTATTAACTAAAAGAGTACATCTGGATGCTTCTTTTTTTAAAATATCTGGAGTAGCTAGATGTGAATTTGGACCAGTGGCTGACTTGCTGTGTCATATTCAGTGTTCTGCAGTGGTTGTAGAAGGTCAACCTATTCATGGAATGTTTTGCATTTAATTTAGAATCTAAAACCAGCATAATTTCTCTAGTTTGGCTCTAGCTTCTCTAGCTCCTAATGCAGAGATGTCATAAATACCTACTAGAGTGTGTAGTCAGCCTTTCTAGGAGGCAGTCATCAGGTCTGTCAGGGAGGGAAAGCCATTTCAGAGCTCCCTTGTTTAAATTTGTAAGTGCAGATGGCACAGCAGGTTGCTGTTTGATTACAGTCTAAACTGTCTCTTCTGAAATTAGGAGATTCATTAATTCTTCCAACTTGTTTCTGGGAGGGAGGTGAACTTACCAGCCATGGATCACTTGGAAGAGCCTCCACCTGTCCAAAGAGCCAGTCCTATAATTTCACTTCCCTAGTCTCTATGGAAGTGACTCTGCCTGACTAGGAGGGAAGACCTTACATTGCATCAATATTTTATAAACAGGAGGAAAAAGTACCTGCGGGACAGACATCTCAAGGATTATTTTTCAACTGAAAAGTTAAAAAATCACATTACTAGTGATAATTTTTGAATCTTTACCAATACAGTCACCTTGAACTGATAAAAGTGTGCAGTATGTATTTCTATTCTCAAACTCGTTTTGACCTTATTACTTAAATATGTGAAGTTGAAGTAAGCTGTGCAGGTGTTGCTTAGACTTTAATTCCTAATAGCTTCAAGAATGAAGCAAAATGTTAATGCAGAGAGGAAGGCACTGCCTTGTCCAAGGTGGTGCAATTCAGAACTAGAATTTAATTTCAGATGTGAAAGTTTGCTATAATATATTTAAGTAACAATATTCTTTGATATATCTAGAACTACTGTTTTCATAGGTGTTCATATAGACGTCAGTTTATGGCAAGCAGGTACTCTACAGTGGCAACAAATAATTTCAGAAGAGCATTCCAGACATTCATGTTTAACTCAGTTCCTGCAGATTTTTTTTGTAGTAAAAAGAATGCCCAGATCCAGTTCATTGTAAATGCTTATGTTTCAGGGGAAAGGAGAAGGGGCTGCATTTCTGGCTGAGCTGTAACCCAGATGTGACCATTGTCAGTGATAAGGGATGGTACAGTGATACAGGTGTTAGAAGTGAATTACCAAATGTAAAAGCGTTTTCAAGTCAATTCTGTAGTAAGGAGGAAGAAACTGTGACCATCACACTCGGGCTGGGGATGCCAATGGCTTGCTGTATGTCCCTGGCACAGACATCATCAGCCTCGAGACCCAAAGGGGCAGTGGAAGAGTTAACACCAAGAAAGGAGTGAGGTAGTAGGAAGCCCAGGTACAACACTCTTAATTATTACTACTGTTGCAACTGGTGGGTTTTTATATGTAGTTATGTTCATGTTTTTCTGCAATAATTGGATCTGGACTAATAATTCTTTGGTTAAGCTGATAAGATTTCTCTGAAACAAAGATGTGCTCTCCTTCCCCATAACAGTATTTTTGCATGCAGCAAAGCCCAGTATCAAGTTGGGTTACAGAATACAGTTTGACAGAAATACACTGCGATCTAGGGCGTTTTACTAATTCTTGGTTGTTCACTGCAATATTGTTTTTGTGTGCACTTGCCTGATTGCTAGGCTTTGGGCTGTGATTGGTCAAGTGTAATTTCTCGTAAAGAAAGTAGAGGAAATAAGAATACTTTCTAGTAGTTGAAAATTTCTCTATTTCTGACTCCTGTTGTCTGTTCTCACATTTGGCCTGGAAAGCTGCAGTAGAGCTCTGTCACTTCTGTAATATTTTAGTTATTCCCCTTTTTTGGGGCATTTCTTCATGGAGTGCTTTCCAGAGAAAGCTAAAGGCATGGGATGGAGGGGAGAGACTCAAGGAAAAGAGAGGCTTAGGGCAAGATTTGCCATGATTTTTTAAAGGGCTGAGGTTTACAGATAGAAGTATGGATGCAGTAAACTGTTGGACTGTATAAATCACTGTGACTGATAACATGGGGAATGGACAATGTCATCACACTTTTGACAATATGCCTCTGTATAAACAAAAGTACTTTTGTTAGTCTTTGATTTAGACAAGGGTCAGCAGCAGGATGGGGATGAACTCATCTTGGAGGGGAACAGCAAAAGGACAAACAGGTTTCTTAAAGAAAAATTCTGGTAAGTGGTGTGGGAAGCAGGGAAGCCCATGCTGGCATAGATTGTGTGGAGAGATGGTGGAATCTCCAGTCTTTGAGGGATTCAGGATTTGACTTTCGACAGTGGCCTGTGGGATGTAATGTCCAAGTTAGTCTTTCTTTGAGTGGAGAGGTGGACCAGGTGGTCTGTGAAATCCATCCAAGCCCAAACTATTCATTACTGTCATTGTTCTGGAGTTCTGTCTTCCCACCAGAGATTTTTTTTGTCTTTAGATGCTAAGAGACATGAATAGCCTAGCCTGAATTACTGGTTTTTGGGAAGCCTAGCTTTTCATTTATGCTATTGTATTCTTTCATTGTACCTCAGACTTTTATAAGCAAAATAATCATGCTGTTCTTCTAAAAGTTGGACTTGCTGCAGAAGATAATGAGTGCTTCCATTTCACTGGATGTAAGATGAATTGAAGAATTGTTCCTTTATTAGTTGTTTGGAAACTAAAGCTAATGAGAGTCTTAGTTGCTGTCATTTTCCCTTAGGGGGTAAAGTAAAGCATTTTGTATTGTACAATTTATTTTGAGAATGTTATCAAGGAAAAACTGCCCAAAAAAATTTCTTTTTAAATGCAACAACAAAAAAAACCCTCTGAGAATTATTTTTAACAAATATTCTCTAAAGTAGGGATTTTTGCCTTAGAGGAGACCTTTTTAATAATGCAAGGCCGTTATGCCAGGATACATATTAATGACATGCAGATGAAAATAAGAAATAAGCAGTACTTTTTGTAGGTTATATTTAGATGTTTCCAGGTTCCATTTTCTGTTTCATTCCAACTCAAAGGTACAGTGAGTTATTCTTGCCTAGTGAATTTAGTGATGGACATAATCTAATTTAAAGGATTGATGAATCTGCACAAAACAGTTGGTAATAAATTTGTTATGGTGACAGGTGAAAATATGGAAAACACTGCTAATGATGACAAGGCTTTTACAGAACAGCTTACCTGTCAGGGCAAATACATAATTCTGGAAAGCATGAATAATGATCTTTCTTTATCTTGATCACTGTATGGCTTATTCAGAGTTACTGAATGTGGGGTAGCCTTTACTTGCCATAAATGAAATCTGTTGGAACTATGGAAGAATAATATTGTTGATTTTCCTGTGACTCTGATGCTCTGCATTTTTTAGGCAATGTTTTGCGGAAATGCTTCATTAGAATTTGCTCTTTGGCTGCTGAGGTTTGAAATAGATGGAAGTTAGGAATCACAGAATGGTTTGGATTGGAAGGGGTCCTAAAGGCCATCTGGGTCCAACCCTTCTGCAGTGGGCAGGGACACCTTCCAATAGATGAGAGCCCCATCCAGTCTGGCCTTGCTTAGTGCACAGTGCTTGCTATTTATTAGCAGAAACCCAGCCAGTTAGAGGGACAGCAGTGGGCAGCTGTCACACACTCCAGCTTTGAACTTGGGCGCGGAATATTCTCTCTGACTCTCCTGTGCCCACCTGAGTAGTTGTGAGTCCATGGGCAGAAAATAGCTTGCTCTGCAAAATGCTGAAACTACTGTGGGATCAATTATAGTTATGAAGTGTCTTAAATTTGCTTATATTAAGTCTCAAAGACTATTGTTTGCATTCTAAGCAGGAAGATTTCACTCTCTTGAGTTTCCTGCTGTGAAAAGTAGGAAACAAAAATCTAGAAACTTCTTATTCATCAAGAATGAAACTGCTGCTTGATACCACAATTAATTGTTACGAAGGTCTGTCTTTTGGAAGAAGTGGTACAGCTAGTATTTTCTTTAAAGAGAAGAAGAATGTTACCTGTATCCATTTAATACTATTTACTCAGTTTTTAATATGTAAATTAGGTGGTCTCAAATCTGTTTTGTGAGAATCGCACGCATGTGAAACCTGTAAAAACCAAAGTATTTTCTTCAGCCAAGGCCCAGGAAAAGAGAGTATATTTTGTGAGATTCCAGTTGATTCCTTTATGTGAATGTTTAATCTCAGGGGGGCTTTCAATTTGCAATTGAAAATTATACATAGACCGTAAAGTCTTGTTAAACCTCTGTGCTGGATCGTCACTCTCGATTTCACCTTTCCTGGGCTGTCCTGTGTAACAATATGCCCCTTTATAGACAAGCAAACCTTTATTAAATGACATTTTGGTGAGCATCTTTCTCAGAAATCATGGTCTGTGTTTAGTTTCTTATACTCTTCACTGTGATGTGTTTAATTCATAGTTTTACATTTATTTATGATGCCCTGCAGTCTCCACAGCTTGGCTTTACCCCAGATAGTGATGCACTTGGTCTTTGGTCTTGATTAATACTTTCTGCAGTGAGGAGAACAGAGAGGGGGTATATTTTTTCCTAATTTTGACACTCTGCAACACTCATATCCAAAAGAGGTACAGTACCACATGCATTGATATTCTGCTTTTGGTGACTCCCTGATTGGTTTTCCCCTTGCAATGTATCCTATATATGCACATTAAACTCTCTTTATGGTGTAGCTCATTTTTTGCTCTCAGTACCATTCTGACCCTGAAGTTACTTGGACATGAACGATTTCATCCCTCCAGCATAAGATGATGAAGTGGTGATATCAGTTTGAGATGGAAACAGTAACTGTACCCTAGAGAAAAATACAGCCTTGGGTAGGTTATGTAGGTCACGATGCTCCTTTGTCTGGGAGCAGAATCCTGTTTGCTGTTTCGTTTTGCAATTCCAATGTAGTGGAAGAAGAAAGACTTACTGACTTTAGGAGGAAGAGGATTATCATACCCTCCAAAACTGAGGCATGTCTGGATGTGACAGTGTAGAACATTCAGATTATCTAACTGCCACCATGAATCTCAAGAAAATCAGCCATTTCATGCACTGGAGAAGCAGTGGGGGAAAACTAGTAAAAAAG
Source organism: Dicaeum eximium (assembly GCA_013396995.1). Lineage (NCBI taxonomy): Eukaryota > Metazoa > Chordata > Aves > Passeriformes > Dicaeidae > Dicaeum > Dicaeum eximium. Next base: position 302,454 of record VWZP01008078.1, on the reverse strand, counting down.
TTATAGCATTTATAAAGATTCTAATTTCTCAGCAAAGTATTTTTTATGTAGTTCAAAGCTATTTTTGTGGAATATGTAACACACTGTATGACTTTATTATAATAAACCATAGAGGGATTGTTGTTTTAGAGATGAGTCTAGTTAGGCACAAGTTAGGTCAGGGTCTCCTGTGCCCTGTAACTGGTTCATATTTTCGTTTAAAATGGGAATTTCAGGCAGAATCAGTTCGTCCGGTATGCATGTCTGGAAAACACTGAACTTAGGATCCTGAGAGGAATTCAGTTTGCATTTCAGAGGGAACTTGAGGTCAGACACTAGGCTTCTTCTACCTCAGTTGCATGAGTCTTAACCAGTTAAGAAACTTAAAAGTCCCATCTTTACACTTCTGATGCAAGGATATCATAGAAACAAGCATAAAATGCTTTTACTTAGTGATTTATGTTCTTGTGGTTTTATTTTTTAATGGTTTTTTTTTGTTTCAGTCCAAAACCCTACACAAGTGGCTGCCTTCTTACAGATGGTCAATAGCTAATCCGGTTAGGTTGTGATGTTCTTCAGTCTCAGAGGACAAAAGTAAACAGAAATCATGACTGAATCTGAGCTAGCTTATACTGTAATAAAAGAGGAGATGTAGAAAATCTTTGAAGCGATGTTTTATGTCTTGTTTACGTTCTAATTTTAAGAAGTAATCTTGGGAGGCAAATGTTTTAATCAAGGAAGAATTTTTTTTTGTAGTGTCTTAATTGTCATCTGATGTTTTATTTCCAGGCAACAGCTGTAGTGTCAATATAAAGAAAGTGTGTGTGTGTATGTAGTATAATAATTTATAGTGTATGTGCTTGATAAATATTAAATTATCATTAATAATTATGTATGTGAGTATATACATATAAGGAAGTATTTGTTAGTTATTCTGAACTACTGTAATTTTACCTGCTTCATGCTAGCTTGGCAGCAGACAAAATTGTTGAGTTAGTGCTGCCTAGGCAGTTACATGAAGGCTGCTGAATCAAAGCAGTTGAGCATGTTAATGCTCTTATTCTATTGCATTGTGTTAAGTAAAATGTTAATTTAAATTATCTCTTGAGACAGAGAAAACACTTTTTTTTTCTTTTTGGGAGAATCAGTTATTTTCCTTGCTTTGCCTGTGATGCTAGAATGGCTGTGCCCTGTGTTTTCCCTGTGCAAATGACAGATGGAAGGATCCACAGTCCTGCCAAGTCACTTTCTGAGGTAATTCATTGTCTGCTCCATGTGATGTGTTGTCACATAAAGGATTGACAGTCACACAGGAGCTCTGCCTGCCTGCATTTTAATTTTTTTTTTTTTTTTCGTTTTCAGGCTGTGTTTAATGAATGGTTAAGTGGATGTAAAAATGCACTGAAAAGGTGGTTGTCACTTCTCCACTATATGGCTGTATTTCTTCCAAAGATAAGTGGTCATGTTTCAATGGGATCAGTTTTCTAAGCCAGCTGAAAAGCAAACCTGGTTGCAAGACAAAAGGTCTTGAGGGGATCTGGATGATAGTGCAGCTTCCCATTCTATGCTGAAAGGCAAGGACCTGTTGGGAGTGAGTCCAGAGGAGAGATGTAGAGATGTTTAGAGGGCTGGAGTGCCTCTCCCATGCAGATGGGGTGAGACACTTGCAGTAGTTCAGCGTGGAGAAGACAAGGCTCCAGAGTGACCTTATTGCAGCCTTTCAGCACCTAAAAGGATCTTAAAAGAAAGATGAGCAGAGACTATTTAGTAGGGCCTGTAGCAATAGGACAAGGGCTCAGGGTTTTGCACTAAAAGAGCGTAGATTGAGACTAAATGTAAAGATGGAATGTTTTATGATGGGGGTGCTGAAACACTGGAATGGGTTGCCCGGACAAGCTGTGGATGCCCAATTGGAAGCATTCGAGGCCAGTTTGGATGGGGCTCTGAGAATCCTGATCTTGTTGAAGATGTCCCTGCCCATGGCAGGGGAGTTGGACTAGGTGACCTTTAAAGGTCCCTTCCAACCCAAACCATTTTATGATTCTATAAAAGTGGATTATGTTACTGTTTTGGAAGTTTTCAAAATTCACACATCTTTATGATTAAACTACAATTTCATTGTAGTAGTATATTGTTTTCCAGATTGTTAGCGCTGTCAAATGTCAGTGATTAAAAAAATAATCATCTGGAGCTTTAACTTTACTGCTACACATATAAAGTGATTAATTTAATTTCTCTATCATAACTTGTTTCCTATATTCAATTCTTTTGGTGTGTGTTAGTGCATTTCAAATACCATTAAAATTATGATTATAAAAGAGTTGTTTTTTAAAACTCAAGAAGCAATTTAATAACTTCCAGGTGTAACTACAGTATCACTTGATGATCAAGTAATCTTAATTTTTAAAAACACCAGTTGTCAAGTATTTTCTTATCTTCACTTACAATATCATGCAGAAGCCAAAGGCAGTAAGTTAAACACATACTTTGACATGTAAGTAATACACTTCAGAATTTCAGCAAGGAAAGAAAGCTACAAAAACCCGTTCCTGATGTTGCTCATTACTTAGCATGAAATTTTGCATCCCTTAATGTTTATTAGAATTTTCTTTGTATGCAACAGAATCAGAATCAGACTTCAGTGTTTTGGATTTTTTTTCTTTAAAGAAGTCCTTTCTCCTTCCTCTAGTATGGAAATAATTTTCTGGAACAACAGTATATGAGATCAAAACACAAAAGGGATCTCTACTTGCATCCAGTCCAAAAGAATTAACAGATTTTCTCTATGGGTTTTTTGAACAAGACCTAAGAAAGATGGATATGGCTGAGAGATCAGATACTTGTACTATTTTGAATAAAATAAAAAGCAACTGACAACACATACCTGTGAGTAATCTTTATTTGCTAGTACCTCTTGAATTCTTATTTGTGTAGGCTAATAAATACAAACTACAGAATACACTACAAATGTTTTGTATGCAAATGTCTTAGGCCTTGTGCAGAAGACAGGAAAGTGGAAATGGACCTTGAATGGAGTGCATTAAAGAGCTTGTTAGCTGTAAGCACAATAACCATCAACCAACACTGAGGTTTTAAATTTCTGTTTGCACTCAACAAATCGTCCAAGTACTAATAGGATCTAGCTCTTAAGGCTTAATGCTGAGCACTTTTGATGTGGCTAAAACAGAAAGTAATGTGATTTGTTAGAGCATAATGACAGACTACTATCTTTGGTGGCCTTTAAATACAATGGCCACAGATCACCTTCATCTCTCAAAGGTGAAAATTGGAAGCATCATCATTATATGAGCATTATGAATAAATGGTTCAGAATACACTTGAGCTGAAGAATAATGCATAGAAAATTGGTCACGTGGTTTACTAATCTAAAAAAAATCGTCGTCTGTTTTATTACAGGGCTTGTATTGCTCGTAAACCCTTTCATTTATGTTTACCTATCTCTGCTATTTGTATTTTAGTGGGCTGAATAATTATGTATGAGGTGCCTTTTGGTTCAGAATCAGAAGAAATAACCCTTTCAAAAGGGAAAAGCCTGCATAGTTTCACCAGAGTTATGCAACGTGCTGAAAACATACTGCAATCCATTTTAAATATTGTAATATCTCAGTGTGAGCCACTATTTTCCTGTAATGACAAAACTAGGAACTAGATATAATATCTAAGGTGTGTTTTCAGTAAGTAGACAGGTGTTTGTACTAGGGAGGTATTTGTTTTTGGATTGATAAGCTCAGTAGCCCAGTTTGTGATTTGGTACTTCTGTGGACATGAGAAGTCAAGAGTACAGGCCAGAACCAGAGAGATGAGCAAGATCACATGAAGAATGTTTAAAGGCCTGACTTCTGACTAGATTTATATTGGGCAGCACTTAGTCATATCCTCATACATATGTGCATATGCACACAAACATAGTTCTGATTTGCAAGGATGGCAAAATTTGTTCTTAGATAAAAGAAACATTTGTTTTCTCTATACCAAAAAATATATGTGTACATGTCTTGGATATATTTTTTAGATACGTATGTAATAAATATCTGTGTATAATAATATATCACTATATAAAATATATCTAACAAAATGTATAAAACCTTACATTTAAAATGTGTATTTAAAAGTGGAGACTGCTGTTGCATATCTGAAAATACCAATCTATCAAAATGGATGCATCTGTTGAGAAGGGATCATTTGGAGAAATCCCTGGGGCAATATTCTGAGTGAGCTTGGAAGCTCTGAAAACCGTGTCTACTGCTCAGAGTTGGTTTTGTGGCCAAGGATGGGGCAGAGGAGGTGGCATGCCCTGAGGCAGCTGTGTGATAAAGTTACCTGGCTCCATCAGAGGCCCCCTGAAACTTAATGCAGAGATTTTCAGTGTTGATAGTTGGAAAATTCTGGTTGAGAAAATTTTTTAAAATCTTCTGCAGTGTTCTGGCTATTAGTCTGACAGGCTTTGTGTTTGCTGGATTAGTGTAAGGTTCCCTCTGTGTGTGACTGCTCTCCTCTTTCTTGCCTGCACTGGCTCTTAGTTACATGGAAGGAAGGGTTCTTCCACACAGCAAAAGGCAGCAGCAGCAGCTCCGAGGCCAGACTCATCTGGAAATGGTCTGCACTGTCTGCTTGTGCTGTGATTACATTCAGCTGGATGTTCAGGACTGGATTACAGTTGTTTGTGTGAACTTGATAACATATTCCCATTTCATCCTAGGCAGAAGAAGGTCTTCTGTAAGGGCTTGAGACACCTGAACAGCAGATAACCCCAACTCCCTGATAGTTTTGGTTGAAGTTGTTTGGTGCTGCAGAGCAATGGGATGTTGTCTTAGCTCTATTCTGAAAATTATTAAAATGTGAATTATTTTAATCCTGAAAGAATGGAAGAGGAAGAACACTGATAAGAAAAGTTATTAAATACTAAGAGAAAAAACAGGGAATTAGAATTTGATGACTTGGTAGGATTGAGGATTATCCCATTCTGAGGAGATCAGTTTTTTCCCACTGAGTGATGACTGCCACGAGAAGGAAGAGCAAATTAACTTCTGGATACTGGTTGTTACATATTGGCATCTCTTGTGTATATTTGTAAGTAAATAATTGCTGTGTTCTTCTGAACTTTGTATATCCTGACTTGTGGAGTCTCTTGGCACTTGGTAGAAGCTGCTGAACAAAGTGACCTAGAGAAGGAGGATTAAAGTGCTAACAACTGTAGAAAGAAGACTGTAAGGACAGGTAAGCTTGAAAATGCCATAGGCAAGATTTTGGTCTAAACAAAAGCACAGACTTAGTTAAAATAACAATAAAAAAAAAACTCAAAGCAACACATAAAATCATAAAAACAAAATAAATAAAACAACGTACCCAAAACCTGAACCAACCAACCAGAAACTACCAAAAACACCTCAGAAGGAGGCCCTTCTGGCATTCCTCTAGGATGAAATTTGGCCTATAGCTTTTCAGGAGCAATTCCAATCTAGTATTGTGTTCCATTTTTGCTTCTAGACATCTTTTTTTGTTTCCTTAGTGCCCCGGTCTAACTCATGCATAAGAGTATAAATGTTTGTGCTGGCCTAGCATAGGGCAAGGAGTAAATCAGGAAAGCATTAATGCATGTAGGGTTAGAGCTAGAGAAACCACAGAGGATCAGGAGAGGAGGTAACAGGTAATGAAAACAGACCAGATTTTTTTATCTTGACATATGGCTCTCTGGAGTGGCAGCTTAGGGGATTTCTATACACAGAACTGCATCTTTGATTGTAGGTATGGGCTTCTGGGAAATAAGATTGAATGCATTGTTATTATTGTTATTATTCCTCATGGAAGAAGAAGTATTATGATCTTATTTTTATTATATCTTATTTAGAAATAAAATTATACTGTGCAATATGTCTCACTCAACATGTAATTTTGCTTTCTTCTGCAAAGAACTGGGTTTGCATATTAGCTCTGTGTTTGAGCTATAGGGAGTAATGTAGCTGAAAATCTACTAGGTGTAGTAGAAAAAGTGTTAACTCTACTGCTTCATACAGAAAAGACTGGCAACAGTATAGCTTCAAGTGTTAGTAAGAGAAGAAAAATGAGATTAAAGAAAACATTTCCAAAATGTAAATTGAAATCTATTGTGCCTATTATATCCAAAAGCAAATATCTATGAGGGAGAACCAAATCACCACACTGGGAGGTAGATACTGATATCATGAGGAAAACAAAGAAAATAAACTACTATTTTCAGTTTGCTTAAATCCCTTTTGACTTTTCATGCAATATTCATGACTTGTTACTTTATTATCCTATCATAATGATCTAAGTAGTTGTAAAATGTGCTGTAAGCCACTGTCTGTTCAACATATGGGTTCTTATTTTCTCTAGGTGAAGTCACATTAGCTATGAGTGCAGTCAAAACTCTGCGTAATGCAAGAAGCATCATTTTAGGTTTTGTTGAGAATGGTCAGGGCTCTGATGGTTTTGAAAAGTGTTAAGTCAATTTTTTTAGTCAAAGTAAAACCTGTTTGAAAAATTAGCATATTTTATGTTTGCTCACCTTTGTTAACAAAGTGAAAGTAAAGGAATGGTATTTTTGCTTAATCAGTTTGGAAGTGGTGTCATTTACTGCAGTGAGATGCATAGATTGGTGATCTCAGATAAGATCTTTGTCAGGTAAGCTAGAGCTGAGGAAAAATCCTCCACACACATACACACACACACAAATCGTCCTGCCCTTGAAAGACACCAGTAGATATAAAGCAAACAAAAGATCAAAGGGATGAAGCAGAGCAGAAGGCTGAAGAAAGCTCTTAAAGGGAAAAAAAATAGAATCCTTACCTGAGAAGACAGGGATTTGAAATGCAGAGAGCCATTGTAATGTGCTTTAGTTAAATAGACAAAAATTAAAAGATAAGAAAAAATAATTTCGTACCTTGGACAAGTGCAAAGAGATGTTAGAATAATAAAAAAAAAAATAAAGCAGAGCTGTCTGACACTAAGAAAGATGCTCCTGCGCATTTGCAGAAGAGGAGCTGTGGACCAGTTGTGTGTCTGATGAAGCGGTACATGTAACAACTAAATATAATCCTGTGCATAATAATCCCAGCTACCTTTCAGAAGACAGTGATACCTTAAGAAGTTATTAAAGAAATAATTTTAAGGACTAACCATAACTATTGTACCTGTAAAATGGCTTTCATTACAGTGATCAAGTCTTGGGACTTTGCCAGAACAAAGCGGCTTCCAGATGAGATGGTTTAAAAAACTAATTCGTGTTAATATGATGTCTGAGCTGTAAAGGACTTGAAAAAAGTTAATAATATGGATATATGTTTCCAAGACAAATTTTCAATCCTACCAAGGTAATTCCTGCCCTACCCTTTCCAAGGTGTTAGGAGCTTTTCTTCTCTGAACTTCATAATCTGTGATTTATGTGTTCTTTGTTTTAATCATGCTTGCCATGCAAATAACACCCTGCTATGCAAGTTTATCCATTAGTTTATGAACTGAAACTTTGTGTATAAATGTGTTTTACTGTGCTACCTCTAGGGGCCTCAATAGATGTTCATTGCCATGTGTTTGGGTGGACTCCTGCGGAAAAAATGAGCAGCTATTAGACTGATGCCCTGTTGCTGAAAATAATCTCCCTCTTTATAGTTCACGCCAAGAGAATCACTATACACCCAATCTGGCCAAATTTACTTCTGCTTATCTGCTCCTTTGGGCCCTAACTACCATGTAGTATGTTGTGCTCGTTTTCCAAAACACATAGCCCATTTTTCCTATCTGAGGGTGTTTACGATACAGGAGACATCAGATTTAGGCATGAGAAACCTTCCATAATGACTGCTGTGTAGATCATGAAGAAGATCTGGCAAAAGAAGGATCCCCTACATGATTAGTTTCTCACAGATGACTGTGAAAAAAAATGTGCGAAATAATAGTGTGTCATTTCTGTTCAGGAGGTCTCTGTGGCTTCATGAGTATGATAAATGCAGGAGTATCACTTTGTCCCGTACATGTTTGAGCAGAATTCTTCCACAGCCTCACATGGCCTCAAGGTGTAGATGTAGTGTCAGAGGGTCACTTTGCTTTTAAAATATGTTTTCTTTTTTCCATAGGATCTTTTTGCCATGACTTATGGATTCCTGAAACTGTCTTCACAGAATGGATAAGTTTGGAAGGGACTACAGTGCTCAAGCAGGGTCATCTCAGAGCACGTGGCAATCCTTTGCATCCAGAATATGCAGAGTATGGTTCTGGAATATCTCCAATGAGGGACAGTCCACAGCCTCTCTGGACAACCTGTTCCAGTGTGTGGTCACCTGCACAGTAATGAAGTTCCTCCTCATGTTCAGCTGGAGCTTCCTGTGCATCAGTTCTTGCCTGCTTTTCTAGTCCTCTATCTCGGCAGCTCGAGAACAGCCTGGCTCCATCCTCCCTTCTGAGTCTATTGTGCTTGCTCAGCAGCCTGTCTATTTGGTAAGATGCTATTGCTTGTCTGCTGATGTGAATTTAGCATTGTTCTAAGAGCATCTAGATTGTGTGTTCCATGCTGGAATCTAAAACTGAGTTTTGGATTACCTTTACCTAGCTTTCATAGCAATTAATACCTTTACCTGGTTTTCATAGCAATTAACTTATCACCTGTTTGGAGGCTGAGATGATTCCAACTAGCTTTTATTTGCAAGCCTCAGTGAATTTTTTTTCTTTAATTTCCTGCTTTTCTTCTCTAATTCAGAATGATTTGCATCATTTTGCGACATGCTGCCATCCAGGTGGTTGGATTTATTAGTCCTTTCATGGTTTCTATTTTTTTTAGAGAATTTCTTTATATCACTTGGAATCCTAAATGGAATGAAGATGGAGTTTAAAGGACTACAACAACAGTGGAAGTCCCATCTCTCTGAAGACAGAATACACTACACCTGCTGTTGCAGTTAGATGAAATATAGCAGCAGCGTTTGGGTCTGTAGCAGCTGCCGACTTTCACTGTGTTACAAGAAGCAACCTATTCTCCTGTTAGAGCACAGTTTCAGTCAGAGAGAGGGTTCACAGCAGGGGGCTGAGAGGTGACTGAATTATTCAGGGCTGCTCAGCAGGTCAGAGGGTGTGAAAGGAATCCTGATACTACTGGGAAGATGAGCCTTTGAACAATTTACCTCGCTAGAAGCCACGCTACTCTGTTCTTTGATTTGTGATGAGCTTTCATTTCAATAGGGCTAAGATTTAACCCATCATATTTACAAAAGAGGCATTATGATGTAGTTCTGAAGTGCCTGTCACTGTGATATTTTGGTTCCCACATAGCTGATTCACTGGGATTTCATCTCTGTTACGAGTGGCAATGACATTATTCATACTCTGCTTGTTCGTAAGCACTGAATTCCCAAAGGATGCTTTCTTTTAAGTGTCACCAGCAAGTTGCAGTTACGGCTTTCAAAGTATTTTTGAGTTGAATTCTTTTGGCTTGAGCTGGCAGCTTTCTCACGACAGCAGCATCTCTAGCTCTGTCAGCAATAGCAGCTCTTTTCAAGAAGGAGGTCTTCACTTCATCATCTTTACCTTTGAGAGCATAATCATGGAGAAAAACTAGAGGTTTCTGCCCACAAACTGGAGAAGGTTTTAGCAATTTGGGGAAGAGTGCAGAGAAAGGTCAGGATGGTTTCTTTGTCTTCACTACCCCTCAGGGTTCAGCTCTTCTCTCTTCCCATTCTTTCTCATGGATACCAGGTCTGGAAAAGGGCTGTCCTTTAAGCAGATGGACAGAAAAAGGTTCCTTCAGACACCTTTTACTCACAGCTCAACAAAAATGTGCAAGATTGTGTTGTTAGGAATCTATAGATTGAAAAAGTATAGTTATTAAAATGAAATATTATTAAAAGACGTGATAAAAGCAAGTGCAAGTGATAGGAATAAGGTTAAAGTTGAATTTATGGGCGTTTGAACATACCACCTCTGCACATGTAAGTGTAATTGCATGTTGCAATGTAGTATTAATGTAATTCAAAATTCAGCAATAAAACTAATTGCACAATGTTATTTTTAATATTTTTCCAATACATGTGGTCTCTAGAGTGTTTGCACTTTCTTGACCACTTCCTAGAATTCACAAATCATAGAATCAGTTAGAATGGACCTTAAACATTATTCACTTTCAATCCCCTGCCATGGGCAGGAACACCTTCCACTAGACCAGGTTGCTCAGAGCTCCAACCAACCTGGCCCTGAACACTTCCAGGGATTGGGGCATCCATAACTTCTCTGGGCCACCTGTTCCAGAGCCTCACCACCTAAAGAACTTCTTCCCAATATCTAATCTAAACCTGCTCTCTTTCAGCTTGAAGCCATTCCCTCTTGTCCTGTCTCTATAGGCCATTGTGAATATTCTCTCTCCATCTTTCTTGTAGGCATCCTTCAGGTACAGGAAGACTGCAATTAGGTCACCTTAAAGCCTTTTTTTCCAAGCTGAACATACCAAATTCTCTCAGCCTTTCCTCACAGGAGACATGCTCTATCCCTCTAGTCAACTTGGGGCCTTCCTCTGGACTTGGTCCAACAGTTTGATGTCCTTTCTGTGCTGGGGATCCCAGAGCTGGATGCAGCACTCCAGGTGTGGGCTCATCAGAGTGGGGCAGAGGGGAGAATCCCCTTCCTTGCCCTGCTGGCCACACTGCTCTGGATGCAGCCCAGGACCTGACTGGCCTTCTGAGCTGCAAGTGCACATTGCTGGCTCATGTCTTTCAGGAAGCTTTCAGGAAGTGGAAATAAAGACAGGTGTCCTGGGAGGAATACAGTGAAATGATATGGGAAGCTAGGGACAAGGTTAGGGAAGCCAAGGCTCAGTCAGAATTGAGTCTGGCCAGGGATATTAATGGTAATTGGAAGGGCTTTTATAGATACATTGCAAGCAAAAGAAAGTCTAGGGATGATGTCCTAAGGATAATTTTCTTCCTCTCCAGAAGGAAATGGAAGACCTGGACAAAGAGAAGGCTCAGGTCCTTAATGAGTTCTGTGCCTCAGTCTTCAATTGCAAGTGCTCCAGCCACACCACCCAAGTCCTTCTCAGCAGGGCTGCTCTCCATCTCTTCATCCCAAAGCCTTTGTTGGTATCTGGGGCTGTCCTGACCCAGGTGCAGCACCTTACACCATGTCTTGTTAAACCTCACGAGATTCCCACGGGCCCAATTCTGGAGCTTGTCCAGGTCCTTGTGGGTGGTGTTCCATCCTTCTGGAGTGTCATCTCACCCCTCAGCTCAGTGTCATTGGCAGATTTTCTGACAGTGCATTTGATCCCTTCATCTGTGTCATTACTGAAGATGTTAAATACCACTGGTCCCAGTCTGGACCCCTGAGGGACATCACCTGTCACTGGTGTCCAATGAGACCTGGCAGGAATGGTTGACACAGTTGACTGTGTTTATAAATGGTGATGCACTATATCTAGTGTGTTATAAACCATCCTATTCATAGAGATTATCACATTTTTAAGTGTATAATTTACTGGACTTGGAAATTGACTTTTAAATCAAAACAAAGCTGTTTTCTCAAACTGTGATTTTTGTTTGGTTTGGGTTTTTATTTTTATAATTCTACTGAAATGGCAATGTTTCAAGGAAATGATAAAAGAATTGAAACCTATCCTGAACTAAGGCTAGAATTCAGCAGTACAGTACTGCAAGAACAATCCCTTCCAGGGTCTTGTAAGTAACAAGTATTCAGTGCTAACCTTCAAATCTAATTAATTGTCCCAACAACAACAACTGAAAAGCAATCTTTTTTCAGAAATTCTCTATGGTTTTTAATATTTCTGATTTTTTTATTACATTTTTATATTGAACAGGGACTGTAGGTGCTGTGCTATAATTTTTATCAGCAACCTTAGCTCTCTAAGAGTTCTCTCCCTGTGGAATTAAATGGATGAAATTTTAAAGATTACTTTCACCACTGTTACCAAGGTACCTGACTCCTTTACACTTGCTGCCTGGAACTGTCAGTGCCAGTATTTCCCCTCTTGCTGTGCAGGTGTTGATTCAGCATAGTTAGACATTATTGTTTGAAAGGTATAACCCAATATGTTAAAGTCAAGGTATGATTTGGATTATTTTTTTGAACTTCACTTATAGTTTTACAAGCACTTTTGCAGGGACAGAAAATGGAATTTTCTGGCTTTGTGGATGCATTGTTCATATCCCCTTTTTAATCTCTGGCAAATAAGGCAGTGTTTAGTTTCAAATGTACATTATTGAACCTTCTTTTTTCATGAAGGAATGTGTGTGATTTCTTAACTAGACATGATCAAACTGTCTGAGAACAGTTTAACCATTGTACCCCAACTCTAATCAATCCTGTGACAACTTGTACTACTTGTCTGGTAAATTTTATCATGTTTTTCACAGAAACTGGCATTTATTTGGTATTTATTCAGCATGTGGAATAGTGAATCACAATTTACATGGTATTCTGAATGGCACTAAATCCAAATTATTAGGAACAATAATTCTAATATACTATCCATGTTGAGGCAAAAAAAAAAAAAAAACAAAAAAAACCACCTGCTTCAATTTGAGGCATTTGACCTTTTATCTATAGCATAAGTCAAACCCCAATAGGTTCAGTCACTCAATTCTTGGGCAATAATTTGTTGTAGGCACAGAGTTTGTGGTAATTGGGAGTGGGGCTGAGGCTGAGCCTCATCCCTGATGGGTACAGCTGTGTCAGACAGTGACTGGTACTGAAGGTGATGGGACAGGGAGTGCTGAGGGGCACTGACCAACCACAGAAGGGTGGAGAGGACACACAGGTGCAATGCATGTGAGATCAAGGGTTTAGAAGGCTGTACTGAGGAGCAATAAAGAGCAGATGCCTGAAGCCTTCTTGGGTGGTGGTTGTGACTCCATGGTCCCTCTGCTGTAAGAATTTGCTTCGTGAAGGTACCAGCTTAATTGTTCTTATTCTTGCAGTTGAATGTGTTTGTATAGGTTGTTCTGAATGTTCTCTTAACCCTATAATCTCACAGGATTAAAAAGTAAATAGTGAAACCCAAACTTTTTTTTATCTCCTAACCAAAAGTTTCCCTTTTATTTCTGGAAAGGAGAAGCCAATTTTTTCAAAAATATCAGTCTTTCAATAAACATCACATGAGTATTCTAAGCCTCTTACTCATAAAGCTCCCGTCAGCTTATTTCAGACAGCTTGAGATGTAGAAGAGTGAGCCTGATTTCATGAACCCTTAGACATAGGTCACGAATCACGATACAAAATTTTCTGTACACGTTTTACCTCTGATTCAGCTGCAGAGGGCAGTTCAACACTATTAAAAATAGTTAGCAGTTAAGCCATTTATAATTTAAGAGCAAAGGGAAATCATATAGAAAATAAAATGCAATGCTTTTCATAAGGAAAGATGGGAGAAGCTTTGTTGTTGTGGGTGGTTCCATAATGTTTCCTAAGGATCCATTTTGTGTTCTGAGGTAGCTACAGGCAAGCAGCAAGATTGAAGATGATCACTGTGAGATTTAAATGCCACCAAAACTCATTTTGTCCTTTTTTTTTCGTTTTGTTTTTGTTTTTTTTTTCTTAGCAGCAGATCTGAATGCCTTCAAATGTTTGAGGAGCACATCTGAAATGCTTATACCCCAACACATGCAGCATGAGAGGTGGGATGAGCTGGAAGGTTCGGTCAGTTCCCAGAACTCTGACATCATCGGCCTTGGTGAAGCTTGGCGGGATGCATCCCGGGATGGAGGGCTGCAGGCTGGGCAGGTGAGGTGTGGGAGTGGCACTGTGTGCTGGGGAGGAGCTGGGTTGTACAGCCTTTGCAGTTAGTGGTGGTGTGGGTGGGTGACCTGCTTACACGCATGCTAAAGGTGTTACGAAACACAGTCCAAGCGAATTATTTGCTTTTTTAGTTCAGAGCCTTGAAACAGGAGTGAAGGGATTGCAGACACGCTGGTGCTTGCTGTAGGAGGACAACATCTTCTGTCATGATCCATGTTTTCAATCTCCTCTGCAGTCTATTTCAGCACCTGCACTGGCAGTGTAACTAGGAACAATGCAGATTTATCATGTGTTTCTGTGCTTGAAAAATGTTCTAGTAGTAAGATAAAGGGTTGCTGAGACTGAGTCCATCCTGAGCTGTCTTTCCTGCTGTTCCCTTTAAGACTCTGCATGGTGCTCAGCTGACACCTCCTTGTTCTTTACAAGCCCTTTTGGAAATGGAGTCTGAACGGAAATCTGTCTTTTGCAAATATAAGGTGCTTTCAGGAAGAAGCATAACTTCACATTAAAAAAATTAAATTATTTGCTAAAGTTAAAATCATGGTGAAATGAATTCAGCAGCTGAGGATTCTGTTGTAATGCTTGTTTACAGTTGGCATCAGGAGACATGACCATATATTTAAACTGTATCTGCCTGAGACCAGGAGCTTAGCTCTTTAAAATGATTACCTGAAACTGAATTGAGTCAAAATGCTGTAGATGTTATACCCCTGTGGTCTTAATGGAACTAAAATGAGAAACTTCTTAAAAGCATCACACCCATTAGAGCCTCAGCACATACCTAAATTATGAATCTGATCTAGAGCTATTTAAGATTAATGTAAGTAGTTTTTTCCTCTTTGAATGCTATGAATTGGCTTCTTAATTTCCTTGGTGTAATTTGAAATAACTCTTTCTGATGGAAGTACCAAAACTGAGTCTGAAGCTATCAGGCAGTGACTGTCCCCATAGCCACAGTCATACAAAAGTTCATAAAGTGAAGAAACACTGATTTAAATAACAATTTTTATTGCTTTGTGTGGAAGAGCATTAGTATGTCTTCAACAAGACATCTGAGATCCTAAGCTAGCTGATGTAAATGAACTGAAAACAGAACAGACACCCTTAGTATTTCTAGTAATCAAAGAGTTTATTATAACAATGTGTTGTTGATAAACTTGAATTTAAGATTTCTTTTCATCCTAAGGAGAATAAGTTCATTATTGCTTGAATTGTACCTATAGAAGAAAATCACAATACTCATGAAATGGAAATAATTTATCTATAGAAAGATAAAGAGAGATGGAAATAACTTATCCATAGAAAGTAAACAAAACAATCTCTTGGACTACTGGTCACTTAATTTGGTATTTTGTCACTTAAAAACAAAAAAGATATTTAGAGTGATTAAGTCATATTCTTTGTGTTAGAAATATAAATCAAGTACCTTTCTTAAAAAAGAGCTAGTTAAGAATTTATGTTGCACAATTAAATCAAGGTGCTTTGAAACATGAAATGCTTGTTCTTAGATCCTGCTGTGATTTATAGCATGACACTGACTAGAACAATTTTTCAAAGAATTTCTATATGCTCTTACAATGCCTGTAATATCCAGTTTTGATGCAAAAATCTCAAGTAATGAAGAATTAGCTACCCCAACACTTGGTTCTGTGTAAAATTACCATAATTTTAACATGTGCTTTGTCCTTGCAATCCAAGTAACTTTTGGTGGGATATTTTGGTTAACACATTTTGTCAGAAGTAGGTTTGTGTAAAAAAAAATCTGATGTAAAAATAATAATACTATAGGTTTTTGTGAGGCACAAACCCAAGCTTTCATGCCAAAGTATGGTGAGGAAAATGTAAAATGCTCTGAGCACAAAGATTAGCTCTGTGGCAGATTTTCCCCTTGGTTGAACCTCCACTTTCTCCATCCTCTGATTGCCCTGCCTTGGGGACCTGCTGAGGTATCCCATGACTTCTGATTCAGGATTTCCACATGAGAAACGTATTGTGTGTGGGAGAATTTGTTGTTCCATATGTTGTCCTCATATGCTGTTCAGACAATGACACCCAAACCTGAGAACTGAGAAATGTCATCAGGTGCTCTCCTCAGCTGTGGCTGCTCTAGCACAGGGTTCTGGGCTCATTCTGCATTTCCTGAGTGGAACAGTACTCTTTCCTTGCTCAGTAAAACCTGTCAAGGGAGTTTCATATTCTATATTTAATCTAGCTGCTTAACAGAGCTTGCTCACCACAAGAAATCCATTAAAAATTTACATGTTTCATGCTTGCAGAAAATGGTCTCATCAGGCAGTGCTGAGGTCAAGGGATGTGGTCTGAAATAAAGAGAAAAAGGAAATGTGCCTTTTCCTCTTAGAGGTTTTGTCACTAGGGGTAGTATTTAACAGTTCTAGCACTATGAGTTACTGTCAGATATGAGACTAAAGCTGGAATCGGGTAAGAAATACAGAGTTCATCCATACTAAATCTGTCCTCTTATTCTGCCCTTACTGCCTCCATGAACAGTTGATAAGGCTTGGGAAAAACAAAGGTGCTGCTCAAGAACAAAGGCTTCTTTTTATTGATTGTTTCTTGGCATCAAGGAAAGCCATATGTGAAGATCATAAAGGAAAAAACTCTGTGATATAAAGGGATTGGATGTCTTCCTATAATATGACTTAGTTTTGCTGCACAATTGATCTGACATCTTAGAGATTTTTTTTTCTTTTCAAGCTACTCTTAAAATATCAGGATGGGAACATAGTAATACTGTAGAATGGCAACATCTGATAGCTCTGGTAGTTAGAGTCTGTTTAAGCCTCTATACTTCTACTTTTGAACTTCTCTATGACCTATTTATTAGAATTTTCTTCATAGAAAATCTTGGGAGACTCTATGTGCTATGTATTTCCAGTACCATAAATGCCTGTTTATTTGAGTCTTGGATGAAGGCTGAAATGAGTGTTTATCATTTCAGTCAGCTGTGGATATGCATTTCCATTTTGGAGAATGAATTTGAGAGAGGAGACAAGTATTCAGGTCTGGTGCTCTGTCGCAAGGGTGTAGCATGTATTGCATATTAGTCCTTAAAGTAATTTTGTTATTGTGTAGATAATCTGTGCTTCAAGAACCTGGAGATTAAATCAGGTACTTCAGAGAGTTCAGTAGCTCTAAGAATCTGAAGTACATTATGCATGCTAAATATTTTTCCTACTGTATTTCTTAGAGTAGTAAATTAGCCAAAACTTTTATAGACGCACAGATTTTCTGCTCTGCAACACAGATTAAGCAACATTGCAAAGTTTTATGATCATAGTAAGATGAATCTATTGGTCAGCCCATTTAAACCTAAAGGGTTTAAATGAAAGGGATAGATTGTTATTTTGTTCATTTTTAAAATAAGATTTGGGTTATAGAGAACAATTTTAAAAAAGCCAAATTGAAAAAAATCCAACAAACCCAAAAAACACCCCATGCCCCCAGATAATAAAATTGCATTATAAGTGAAATAGTCTAACAAATTCACCCATCTTTTAGGAAACTTGCAAGGCTTTCACTTTTCCTTAATAAGTCTCTGTTCTGTTTGAATACTGGTAAATCATAGAATCATAGAAGGGCCTGGGTTGGACGGGACCTTAAAGATTGTCTTGTTCCAACCCCCCCCTGCTGTGGGCAGGGACACCTTCCACGAGACCAGATTGCTCAGAGCCCCATCCAGCCTGGCCTAAAACACTTCTGGGGCTGGGAGCATCCATAACTTCTCTGGGCCACCTCTTCCACTGCCTCACCACCCTCACAGTGTATGTGCTGAGTATTTTTTTCTTTTCTTCTTATGCTAAGTTTTCCAGTTGGAGAGTTGATATAGGTTAGGTTTTGCAGCATTAACATTCAAGGAGTTTCTTATTTTAGTGATGGTGACTGTAGGTATAATCGAGGTCCAAAGTGAAAAATATCACAGTCAAATTACTGCACGTATTATACTTTTTCAGAGATAATGTGTTTTTGTTTTACTTGCAGAATTTTTCTTAACATCTCTTTTTGAATTCTATAGCTGTAGAATAATCTTATCAATAAGTTTGACAATAAGGATAAATAATACATTAACATTTTAATAATATCTATTAAAA
Source organism: Dicaeum eximium (assembly GCA_013396995.1). Lineage (NCBI taxonomy): Eukaryota > Metazoa > Chordata > Aves > Passeriformes > Dicaeidae > Dicaeum > Dicaeum eximium. The sequence continues at coordinate 284,596 of VWZP01008078.1, read as the reverse complement.
CAAAACCAAACCACCTCCAAACTGTAATAGTTAATTCAATGCTGTCTGGATATTGTTTTAGATACTTTTGAGAAAAAAAAATCTTCCCGTTTTGGGGATGTAATGACATCAGGCAAAACCTTGAGGAGATCAGGCCAAGTGCTGTGCATTGTTTTTACATCAGTCATCTCCACAGGCTGCTGGTTCTGAGGAGTGGCAGCTTTAGGGTCAGCATGTTTGCAGCCTGTTCTTTCTCCATAAGGCAGTTTGGATAAAGCCTTTGAGCCACCTGCAGCAAGTGGTGAGAAAATCCAGGAGGTGAAAATGAACTACTGAATTTCATTAAGTGAATGATATCGATGAGAACTTGTCACATCCAGAAAGGGCTGGGGAAAAGGAGGATTTCAGGCTGAGTGAATGACTACTGGTGAGCCCCTTCAGTATTCTGGGGGCTGTCTTGGCCTGGGCTCACCAGAGTCAGTGTGAAAAAATCGTTATTGTTGAGTGTGCTACAAAATAAAATCTGAACCCAAATAATTTGAAGCTGGAGAAACATTTTGCTTTCCAGTGCTGATATAGAGTTTAAGAAAATATCTACCATGCCAGGTTTAGATAAGGACAGAATTATCATAAGTACATCACTAAAATGTCACATTTCCACAAACAATATTCATATGATCACTGAGTAATTTTGTTGTAATATCTACCGTATTTCAATTGATATAGAAAAATATCATGTACAGGATGGCAAGAGCTGAAGGAAGATTTAGACAAACGGACCAGATGTAAATTCTCAGTCTCCATACATAAATTCTTGTGTAGCATACATGGTTAAACATAGAAAACTCATTATCAGACAGATGCCTGATGTAGGTAAAACAGCTGTAGGTAAAACATGTACTTCCAGAAGTAGTGAAGTTTGAGCCAGGATTCAAATCCTGATAATAAAAAGAAGAAAATCCAAAAAAAACCCACCATAAAACGTAAATCCTGGGCTGAGAGCAGTGAATGCAGCATTAAAATTACCCTTAACAAGAATCTGCTACCCAAAATTTTGATTTAGTTAAAATTTGACAAACTTCTATTTTTCTATGAATCACCTTTGGCCCTTCTATTAACTTGTGTGGCCTGCTGAAGGCTGAGCAGGATGCAGCACTGAAGAAATCCCATCCCTCTGCTGATTTCATAGGGATCCTTTCAAGACTAATAATAAGTGTTAGTAATTGTTTTTTACCCTATTTCACAACTGATTTGTTTCTTCTAGTTAAGGTACTAATTTTGTCTCATGAGGGTGCAGAGATGCAGGGCAGAATAATGCCCCATATGAGCACAATTTTTTGAGTGGGGTAGTGATGGTGGTTGTTACAGAAAAATGCATTCTGCCTCATGCTGCATAAAATGTATTTGGACTCTTCATTCTGGGACCAGGTACTGTCATTGCAACCTGCAGGAGGAAAGAAACAACTAAATAATTAGTAATAATTTTATTAGTAGTATTATAATTAATGACATAATTTATTAATTTTATTATTAATTATTATATAATAAATTATATACAATAATATGAAATGTCATTGTAATATAGTAATTATATAATTAAATTATATTAACAAACAGTGATGCATCTGAACAGTTATCCATTAAGGCCCAATTCATCTGCAACAAAATTCATGTCAGCAGGTAAAAACTTATGCTATGTTATATTTCTGTGTGTAACATATTACCGTGGAGGAGATGGCATTTAAATGCTGCAGTAAAATAATCCAGCAAAAGAGGCGCAAATAGTCCAAGTTGGTGAATGCTTAGTTTAAGAAAAAAAAAATCCTAAAATTGCAAAACTGGTATTAACACAGCAAATGGAAGTCCTGTGTGGTTAGGAGGAAAGACAGATAGGAAATGCCCAATATAAATAATAGTAATTTAAGTTTAAACTTTATGTACTAAGAGGAAACTGTTTGGGGACTGGAGCATATGCTTTTTAATGATAATCAGAAAATGTAGTCAGCTAATTAACTTTTGTCCTCATGCTATGTTGAAAAATGTAGAAAACAAAATTTTTGTAAGCTCTAGAGTCTTAGGTAATTAAAAACCATGTTAGACCTCTCCAGTGCCCCTCAGAAGTAAAGACATAATATTGAATTCAAGAACCTCAGAACTGAACCTATTAGAGAGCAGCAGCAATGTATTTTAGAGGCATTCCTGTTAATAATTCAAGAGAATTATTAGGGGTTTTTTTTTAATGGCCTCTTTCCTAGTAAACCTACTCTAGATGCTGCTGGGTATCTGCTTAGCTTGTTTTCTGTATTCCTAATCAGAAAAATACATGCTACACCATGCTCTTCCTAATGTTTGATGTATACAAAATTGTGGAGATTTGACACATCACCATCCACAGCAATGAACTTTCTAATTTCAGGTTTTACACACAGGTCTGTTCAGATGGCAGTCTGTAACCAAATTATTTTTTTCATTGTCCCTTTTGATTAATTTTAAAGTTATGAATATTGCTCTGTGAGATGTTTACTAGAGACTCATTTATATTTTTACCAATTCAAAAGTCTATGCTTTGGTGGACTTTTTATGATTGCATAAAAGATTTTCAATTTGTTTTGTTTGTCAGATTATTGCTATGGGGTCTTTTTGTTTTTCTTCGGTTTAGTGCTAAATTATGTATCTTGCTACTGGTTGACTTTTTGGGGTTTTATCCTTGCTAATCAGCTATTTGAACTCAGTTTCCAGGGTGTTTTTTAAGAAGGCTTAACTATTATGTCTAGGGTCTACTCACTAGACTCATGCCCTATGTGTTCATGGATTGTTGATGAGTCTCCTGATACCTGTAAATAACAACCTGTAAACCAACATCTGTTTTTCACTGCCACCCTGCAAACTGAAAGCTGTGAGGATGTGCTTTTGGGCTTGGGATGTAGCTCATTACTGCTTATTATGAGATGCTGAGAATCACAATTCTCCAAACACTTGAGAGAATAATGTTATAGCTTTGTTTTCTTTCAGGCTCCTACAAAACAGTGGTCATATCTAAGCTTGAGATGGATGTTAAAATACCATAAAACTAATGTTTTTCTATGTCATAGATTCTCGTATCTTAAAAAAATCTTTAAGCCATCTTATTGAGGGTGTGAAATAATAGCTTTCTTCTTTTACTGGCATAGTTTTTGTCACAAAACAGAAGTCAAGACTTTTGTATATTCTTAGTTTTTCAATATTTCTTTGCAAGTAGCATTTTGTGCTGGGACAGGCTCCCCAGAGAAGTGGTCACAGCACCAAGTCTGTCTGAGTTCAAGAAGCATTTGGACAATGCTCTCAGGCACATGGTGTGACTTTTTGGAGTATCCTTTGTAGGATCAGGAGTTGTACTTGATGATCCCTGTGGGTCCCTTCTATTTCAGCATACTTTATGGTTCTCTGAAATCTTTATTGTCCTTTTCCTCATCTGCAGAGTACAGTTCATTGCATCTATGTAAGCTATCCATTACACATCTGTAGATGACTTATTGATTCATCCTAGGATATTTTTAGAACAATTAGCTTTATACTTCACTGAATTACTCTTTTTGCAATCTTACTATCAGTAAAGTGTTAAAATTTTGATGCTAAGTATCTGCAGCACTAGGGGGGGCAGATCTAACACCACCATCAGCATGCTTTTCCACTTCAAGAAATTTAGAAAATGAGCATGCTTATGGAGCTGTAAAATACTCAGATCTGTTCAATTTCACTTTATTTTGACCCTAGAAGGCAGATTTTCTGTCAGAGCTCCCAGACTGCAAAGTTAAATTCCAATTAGAAGATATGCTTATGTAGTAATGCAATTATCTTGAATATTTCCAACAGTAGGTTCCAATTTCTGGTGCATAGGAGGGTATTTCTTGATTTTCCTCAGTTTTCAGGTATATTAATGTTTAACAGGTGATGCTCCTTTGACACTTCAAAAGGAAGTCTGAACTGTCAGAAATGTCTGTATTATATGGCCAGCAAATATAGCTCAGTCCTTTTCTGAATGACATGAACTCATAAATAAGTTCTGGTTTAGACACACCAAGTCTTTGGTGGTGTGCTGTGGTCACCTAGAACAGACCTGAGCACAGAAACTGTCACATGCTCCAGCAGTCCTATCTTAGGTGGCTCCTTGTAGCATTGATGATTTTTTTTCCCATTTGCCACCTATTTTTAGAGACTCAGTTTTAAGAATATATTCCATAAGCTGTTTATTCATGGTGTAGTGCAAAACTGGAATGTGGTGCAGCAGGATATGTTTACTTGACTGCAACATAAAAGGATAATTTAAATTATGTTTAGTGTAAGCAAGGCTACGTATTTTATACCAAGAATGATATCCCAAATAACTGCTCACATTTTACAACATGGTGAAGAACTGTGTTTCCTTGTGATTAAGAAAACTTTAAGATATTTATGAAGATTTACTCTGTTGTCTCAAGAATGTGACAGACAATCCTGTTTAATTAAGGCTTTACCTTAATTCCAATTGTGTTGGACTTTGAAAGTATAACAAACTTCAGAAATTATCTGACTGTGGACACAGAGTCTTCATGTTCAACTTAACTAAATATCTTTGTTTCATCTTAGAGCAGGTGCCAACCTTCTGCTTTAGAATAAGACAGATCAGACAATAATTTTCCTGTAATTCTCCAATATTACCTCTCCATTCTTAACATCCTGATCTTCTAAGTGCTGCCAGTTTGCTTCCAGTCATGTGCAAGTTAAACGAACAGGAATATGGTGGCTTACTCCAAGTCCTGGAGGTGGCTGGGGGACTTCCTGGGTGATGGGAAGGCAGAAACAGCCAGTGTGTCCTGGGAGAAGGAGGAGTAGCTGGCCTAAAGGCAGGCCAAGAGGTGTTCTCAGGGGGTCCCATGTTGTTTCAAGAGCTGGAATTATTAATAAGGAGTTGTGGCACTCACTACCAAGCAATGTGCAAGGTCTAACATGTAGATCCTAGGATCAGTAAGCAGCTAGATCACCTCTTCAGAGATGTGTCCCAAGTAATTAAGAGTGGGAGGAATCTATTCACTCACCATTCAGGCTTAATTAATAGTATACATGGAAATGGGACTTGCTGCTTTCCATAATGCAGAACTAAAAATTGTTGGAAAGCCTGCTCTTAAAAAAAAACAACAAAAAAACCAAAAACTAGAATAGGGAGGTCAGGTCTCTACTGATCTGAATTAAACATCATTGGAATTAGATCTTAAAACACTAAAAGGAGGAGGTCAGGTCTCTACTGTTCTTATTTGAAAAAAGAACAGTAGGAAAATCATGCTGGCTAACAAAGTTAATAATAGAAATAGGAAGGGAAGAAGGCGCTTAAGCCCCATTTCTCAGTGGTATTTAAATATCTAGTTCTCACTAAAATTCTCTGAGCATTATGCCCCATTATAAAATACCAAAGAGGATATGGACAATATTTTTTAAGTCAATTAGGTTTTTTATTTTCCTTCTTCCTGAGACTTTCTGTAGAATGTAATTTTTTTTCATTTTATCCTCAGTCTCTAACACCCAGAAGACTATTATTTTCTCATGCTTTTATATGCTTCTGGACAAACAAAAAGCTACCTCAAAATTATGCCCAAACTTATTTTTTTCAGCTAGAAATCTGTAACACATTGCAGATTATTTTTTCAATTACAGAACAATGTCCACACAAATTCAATCCTTTTATAGGAAGATGATAGCAACTAGTACAGGTGAATACCTGTAAATGATTTCCTTTTTTCTGATTTTCCCTTCATAATGTGACTTATTTTTTAAAAAAATTTGGTTTGAGAGAGGAAAAAGAAGAATTGCACTAATGTGTTTTCTCAAAACACAATGAAAATACATTCACATTTGTCTTCTGGAAATAAGTGGTGCTGAAACCCTTTTACAGCAGATTTAAGGTTCAGTTTTTGTCTTGAACCTCCATTCTTTTTGGAGTATTCTGGAATGAGAAAAATAATAAGGTGACAGCCTGTGAGAGCCTGTAATCAACAGGTCAGAAAGCCACCTGTAATAACAAGATTTAGAGTTGACAGAAGCATTGTTTTGTCAGATAAACAGAAAAATTTCTGAGAGGAGAATGCAGCTTGATCTTGTTTATTGTTGCTGATCTTTCATTAACCCATAGGAAGAGTTCTTACAATTTTAAAAGCTGAAAGAAACAGCAAATAATTTTTTGTTGTAATTGAATGCCTATAATAACCAAATTACCCTTAATAATTTCACTAATTTCACCTTACTGTTCATTTTAATAGCAAAATCTAAGGTGTGGCACAGGCATGGCTAATTGTTGACAGTGCTTTTCTTGATTTTTTCACTGTATTCTTCTGTTGCTATGTATTTCACACTTGATTGGAGCAAAGGCTCAGATTATGAATCATTAAAAATTGCTCTGGATTATCATCTTTCAATAGCAACTTGCTGGAGTTGAACGGGGAAATAAAAGGATCTATGAGGCAGCTTTTTATTTATTTGCTTCATAAAACATGATCTGTATTTGGATGAACCAGTCAGTTTGTAGCCAAATAAGCAATGAATGTAAGCGTTCTTAGTACAAATGAAGCTGAAATTCTGGGGTCATGGAATTTCCATCCATGCAAATAAATGACATCGATACGTGCCATGTTGAATCGCACATGACATTGAATTGCACAAGATAAAAATTTGAAGATATCAAAAGATCTCTCCTATATTCAGGTACTGCTCCCACGAATGGGTCATTTCTCTGCACACACAAGATCTTCCATTGCTTTTTCTGGCCAGTACAAGAGTAGGAAAGGGAATGTTAGTGAAACAAACTTCAAGCTGATTACAGCTGATTATGGGGTATTGAGAAGGGCACTGAGGAAGTTCTTTTGAATTCTCAGCAGTGTCCTGAATCTGTTAATTCCTCTCTCTCCCTCTCCCACATACATTCATAGTCACTCTTCATACCCAGAATTCAGTGTCTGATATGACTGAATTATTAATTAACCTTTTGCCCGTTTCCCCTTGTTGTCGGTCTTCAGGGAAGAATTTTTGAAGCTTCTTCTAGTCAGGATAGAAGACAAGACATGCACATGGCCAAGTAACAGAGACAAAGCAAAAGCACTTATCACATATATTGGTTAATTTAGCTTGCTTCTGTTTATGCAGGAGAAATGAATGTCTGTCCCTAAATTCTATGAATATATTTCTATGTAGAGTTGAATTATAGTATATATTTAATGACAAAATAAATGTTGCATCTATTTTATTTTCCAGTTATGGTAGTTGTAATTCTTAAAGAGGCAGCAGTTTGTTGTACTGTGTTTGTCTGACAGAAACTAATGAAAATGAAGTCATCAAGCTCACAAAAAATCCCTCAGGCACAGTCTTTGTCATTTGTTATTATTTGTTCTAATGCTTTGCAATGAGTGATGAAATGGTTTGAAATAACACAGAAGAGGACTCTGAATTATCTAAAACTGTCTAATGTAGTCATGGCTTGGTATTTAAAATTATGTCTTGAATCATTAGAGGCATTAAATGGGGTGCAAATGCATTTCATGTGCCTATAATTCTCATCAAGAAAATGTTAGAAGTAAAGCAGAGATGGTTTGGTAACTGCTTGGGAGTCAGAAGGATTAAGGAGAAGATAATTTCTTGCATTATTTATGAAGTGTGAAATTGGGAAGAAAATCTTACTCTGCAAGAAGGAATTGCATAGAGTATTTCTAAATTGCAGTAAGAAAGTGGTTTTGGAATGAAATGTTGATGCTCCTCAGGAGATTCTTTTTTAATGGAAAGAGTATATTTTTACAAATCAGTTTTGGTTTTGTTCTTAATTGATTTTATTACATCCAAATTTTATCTTCTGTTCCACTGAGTAAATTTCTCAAGGACTCTAATTGCTGAGTGGAATGACTACTCTGTGGCACGAAGAAATGGGCATGTTAGATTTTCAGACTGTTGATTTGCAAGTAAGGTCATGAAAGAAATGCGTGTTTTTAGCACCGTGCTTCTTAAAATCTGTGTCCCCTCACTATACTTGTCAAGTGCATGTTATCAATTCCTTTTTCACTTAAATATAACCTGCCTTCAAGCAAAAGCAAGTGACCCAGCAAACCTCTCAATTACCCTGCCCTTTGCACCCCAGTTTGTTCTATAGATTTGCTGAAGTGTCTGCAGCGTGGGTCACAGTTGATATAAGATGTTGTGTCATGCTGCTTCTCAGCAGGGAGTCATGATCTTGTTTAAAGTTGTAGAAACCACTCAGCTTGCCACTCTGCTGAATCCTAAAATCAAAGAGGCATGCAGGTGGTGTGTATACAGGTGGGATGTCTAAAATAGGGGAAAATAGTGAAAAGCAAGGCTAAACTTCTGAGGGTGCTTTCTTGTACACAGCCCTCGTTAACAGGTGGTGTTTCTCCAAATATAGTATTTAATTGTAGATAATAAAAATAAAGATAAATCTATTTGATCTTTTTATTTTGCGAACACTTTCTGAATAGTATCACAAATATATAATTCAGACATCACAACAAAATGGGCTGCAAGAAAAAAATAGAAATCAAGAACTTGCTTGCATTATCTTGTCAAATCTCCCCTTTACCCTGAAGATTAAAAAAAAGGTAAAGACTTATGATTTTGATCTTGGATTACGATTATGATTCTGCATCCTGTACCTTCTCACATTTTGTTGTTTCTGGAAGGTAGTATATTATATATGCATTGAGAAATGTTCCATGGTAACTCATGTTTTCATGTATTATTGAATTATTTTTTTGTCCAGTGCTATCTAGTGTTTTTGCTGGGAAATACATAGTTTTGGTAGGCTTGGTATTACTTTATTATTTTTAATCAGAATTTTTTGACAATTAATGTTGGTCTCCTAATTCCCAAGCAGTAATTTCTGTTGATGGAAGAACCTCTTGAAGGCTAGGTTCTAATTTCAGCAACAGTTGTAAAAATGGTGTCATAGCACAGAGCTAAAGCAAGGAAGCTGAAGGATGGAAGTTTAAGGTGTGATGTGATATTGTAAAAATTGCAATAGCACCTTTCATATGTGTCACAGCATAGTGTTTCTTTCCCTTTTTCTGTGCTGCCACCTCTAAAAAAAAGTGACATTTAGTACTGAGCACCACAGCTTAGGAAGCAGCATAGTTCACTGGAGGGTTTTGTATCTTCTCTTCTTGTATCTTCTCTTAATTTTTATTGAAGTAATTTACTTTTGCTGGCCTATAAAACTTGCACACATCCAAGTAACAGAGGCAAAACAAAAGTACTTATTTGTATTGTGACAAACTCAGAGACCTCCCTTACCCAAGGAAGTGATAAGAGATTGGATCTTTTTGGATGGCAGAGCAATTTGTTGAGAAAATTGTGTGATAATATTTACACTGACAACTTGCTTCCTGAAGAGCCAAAGGACTGCAAAATCCCTTATGTACTCAGGTGCCATGTATTTCCCAGCCTAAATAGATGTTTTTCTGGATTTAAAAATGACTGCTGACAGAAATGTGGAGCAATTTGTTTTGGCAAGGCAAAGCAATCACCAGTTTATTTACTACTGTAGCTAATAAATGTAAACTTATTTTATGGTAAGAAAAGGAACCCTCTGGCTAAAAGATTGTGACACTGTTTTGTAACTGAGGCAAGAAATAGTTTTACAATGTATATGCCACAACTATTTTGAATTCATCTGAATTATTTTTAAACATTTCAGAAAATATGGACTACTACAAAAGAGGGCTGGGACATTTTTAAAATTAGTTGTCACCTTCCAGGTAGCATGACACAGTGGAATTCTGTACAGAAAAGGGAATTTTAAGGAATTCATAGCCAAGTTTATTTTTTTTTTTAATTTTAGTTTTCTGCCTGCTGTTTTGATTTTTTTTTGCCATTGCAGTCTGTATCCAGAAAGAGTTCATATTAAATGTGATGTTTTAAAAAAATTACTTTGAAATTGCAGTTTTTATAAGGTATTAATGGAACTGTGAACACAGATTTGTGCATCCATGGAAATATGGACAAGTACCCGAATTCTCATTAGGATGAAATACCAAAGTGTAATAATATGAAGTATCATATGGATATTGTTTTTGTATATTTGTCAGATAATAGTTCTAGGTCATCTATATGAGGTCTGTACAATCTTGTCAGTTATGCCTTATTTTCTTAGTGTAAAATAATCTTAATTTGTCATCTAACAGGGCTGTTCAGAAAAACTTTTCAAGTGACAAATATTTAAATGACTTTATAACTTAATTGTTAATTTTAAATACTGAGGTTATTTACCCCACTTCTCAAGCTATTGGATTCAATGTTTGTAAGGTTTAGACAACCCTTGGAGAAGTCTAAGACTGCACATCCTTCATGAAAATGTATGCTGTTATTTTATTACTACTTAATTAAATGATAATTTGTTAATAGAAGAAAATTATTAATGCTTTCTCAGAGGACTGAAAATGTACTCTATCCACTTACTCTGAATTTAGTCACTATAGGTGATGTCAGTATAAAAATCAGCGCTTCTAAATAGATTTTTATTACTTGGGCAAAATTGAAAAGCTGTAATTATACTTTTTTATTATTAATACAATAGACATATGTGAATTTTAAGTTGATAAAAACCTTTGTAAAGCTTGGTTGTCTTGTCCTGCAGCCTTACCAAAACTTGAAGGCAGTCCAGAAGAGCCTCCAGTCTGTTCTTTTAGTATGCATATGGGTGGTATTTGATGCAGCATTTCTTAAATTGAGCTTTGCTGGGCCACTGAGGAGTCTTCCCACTCAGATTCAATCTGACCTATACATTAAATATGCTCATATAACAATGTACTGTGATACTGGCTTACCTTCCATGACTTAAATACCTAGGCTAGTGTTTTGGTATGAGCACAGACTAATTTAGGGAATACCCCAAAACCCCTTAGCATTGTCAAGATCTGTTTACCTGACTTTGAACATACTTATTTGAGGGTCAAATGTTATACCTGTCATACCTATCTCAGTTTCAGAAGAAAAAAATTTCTTGACATTAGCAAGAGTTAATGCATTTCATTGAGCTTGCTAAAGAATCATTGTAAGATTCACGAATTGGAAGAAACCTTTGAAGAGGTCTAAGGATTTGTTTTAATTAACTGTAGTCTTAATTTTTAGTACGTGAAAATGAACTAGTCAGCCTTTATATACTAATCATTGTTTTGTACCTTGATTTCTCCCTTTTATCTGCTCATATCTGAAATATAATTTTATAATTTTCTTTAGGCTGTAGCTTTTTCTCTCCCAGATACTTTTTGGTGAACCATTTTGTAAGATATGCTGTGCTTGTGAGGTGAAAATATTAGAAGTGACTTTCTTTAATTTTGGTTAAAAGCACAACTTTGATTTTTTACCATAAGATTCATATTTTCCAGCTCAAACCAGAAAGATTATCAAAGTATCAATGGCACCTAGAAAAGGTGCTGCTCAGTTTACCTCAGCTAGAAATGCTGCTTGATACTGTCATTACTATGATTTAAAACATATTTGACATTTCCTTTACAGCTGTGTCAGATCCAACAAAGTCTGCAAGTGTACACTAAGACTTAGTTCCAGCTGTCTCAAAGCCTTAATTTTGAGTGATTTTGCAATGTTTTTTTAATATGTGTTAATACATACAATTGCATTAAAAATAAAGTTCAGTATATATGCAGAAGGCCTGCTTTAATAGTATTTATGGCAGTATGAGAGCTATTTTAAGATGAGATTCGATGTGATAAGCAGGGAGGAGAAGGGAAAAAAAGATGTTAATATGAACACCTTATGGCTAAAAATAATAATATTATGAATAAATATTGTAAAATATTTATGATTCAAAACTCATGGGAACTTTGCATTTGAAAAGAAATCTAATAAAGCTCCCAGCTCTCAATTTATGAAAGCTCTGTGGGACTGGAATTTAAAGATAATGAAAGCATATTAAGGATCAGTATTCCCTTCCTGCAACTTTTAAAAATGCCTCTTTGAGGATTGCCTCCATCCTTCAGTTTATGTGTGCAACACAATATTTATTTTTTTGCCCCCAGGTCATCACTGAAGTGGGGAATCTAATTTCACTGGGAGACGTTCTGAGACTTCCATGCAGTACTATGAAATGGATATATATGTTATATATCATGTGGCTTCCACCATGTCCCCAAGGCAGACCTCTGACCTGCACTGTGTATCCCTTATTTGCATCACAGGTTTCTATTGCATATTCTACTCTTGCTTCATGTTTGGAATTCCTAGGAATCTGCACACCTGATCACAGAAGACCCTTTGCCCTAAATGCTGTGTTTCTGAATTTAAGTAAATAGTCTCCTTAAGTAAAGGAGACTAAAATTGAAAGTTGATTTAATTCAGTACAACAGCAGACTGTATAGACTGTCATATTTCTCTGTCACTGTTGCAATATTTTACTGAAGCTGAACCACGTGTATTTGAGACTCAGATTTATGTCAATTAAAATGTATTCCAAAACAGGTGTGAAAAACACCAAGGGAAGATCAAGTAAATGTTCAGATAAGAGTCTAGGTGTTCATATTGGGTCACCCTGTCTCTCTATCCTGTCTGTCTCACCCTGTCTCTCTGTCCTGTCTGTCTCTCCCTGTCTCTTTCTCTCCCCTTTCTCCCATTCTTCTAAAATTCTTTCTTGCTCTCTCTCACTCTCTTTTCTAGAGCTGTGCTGATTGCTTAATTTTAATATCAAGTGGAAACTCAAGGAAGTGGAAATGGAAGTTGGTGGGAAATAATGAATACAATCTTAAATGTTTCTATGCTTTTATTCCTAGGAAATCAACCTAGCAGTCAAAACTAGCTAAAAGATTTTCAACACAGTCAATGAAAATATCATGGGGCTCTGAAATGAGTCTGCAGATGTAGAGGGTATTAAGACTGTGGTGGCCAACCAATCATTTTTGAAACATTATTTATTTGGGTGAGTTGCCCTGAGACTTAGGTTTTAATTGTGATGAATTCTTTACCTTGAAGTTTTTCAGCTAAAGCATTAGCCATATGGCAGCATTTATGTATAATACAGCAATAACTGGGTTCAACTGTATTGGTGAGCTAGATATTGCATGAGTTCAGGAGTAATAGGTGCTGTTGTGACTTGACAAGCAGTGCTTGAATGATGTTTTTATCAATGATATTTTAAAATTTGCTTTCTGGCTTGATGTCTTCCATCCTTGTGTAAAGCTTTCATGTTTTGTGTGTTTGACTAAATGTACCTGACTGAAAACAGAAGCTTTGGCGTTCCCTTAACAGTGACTTATAGCCATTTATTAGGTTGACTTGCAAGCAGCAAAGGGTAATAAGATCAATAAAAGTGCAAGGTGAATTTGTTTCTTAACCATACACCTTTCTGAAAGGAAGAGTTGAGTTGACAGCCACTGCTATTAGTCATGTGCTCAGCTCAACAATGTTCTCAGTTGTGCCTTGAGCAGTGCGTGCTTTTTAGCAGCAAATGGGGCAGACCTTCAGCAAAATAATGTCTCTAAATCATTCAAAAGACCTATTATCTCTATAACAGCATGTATGCACAAGACCTGCTAATAATTGTGCTTGTCCTGTTGTGTGTGTTTTCCCAATTTTCACAACGTTAGAAAGGAAGGAAACAAAGCCGTGGTTTTCACTTGAAGCTTAAAATGTTGAAGGATGCTTGAATATCACTGCTCTCTGTTAATGCAGTTTTCTCCCTCAGTATGTAATTGAATGGGCAGGTTTGAATCCAGTATAGATAAAACAAAAAGCTTTGCTTTAAAAGAAGATCAACTTTAAAATTATATCAACTTCAAAATTATATTGTAATTTCAGCAGTGGTCTAGGTGATGAGGACTTGAGCTGAGCATGAGTGTGGAAATCACTTTGAAGGCTCTGGTATCTCATCTGTACTCTTTTTAGTATCCAAGCTAAGGTGGTTAAAGTTAGCTTGGGATTGCATACAATAAAGATTTGCATCTTTGGAACATACCCCAGATATTAACTTTGGCTTTTGGTATTGAGTTTTCAGCATCTGAGAAACAGACAGACTAAAGTTCTGTTTTTCTCTAAGAAACGATCAAGAACTTAAAATACTCAAACCAGATGCTTTTTTAATCTATGTAAAACAATGTCCTGTTAGGTGATGATCTTTTAAATTTTATCTGACTTTTATTTTGCTTAAGGCACATGACTACACTAATATTTTTCAGTGGTGAAACTTACACTGCTGGGTATTATAATTATTTACAGGGCTACAAGTAATGAGAAGATGCAGAGATTAAAAAAACAACTTCTGCATATCACAGCTAGGAAGGTTTCTTTGAAAACTTAGCAAGAAGTGTGCTTTTTTCATCCTATGGAGCCTTTTATAGATTCCAGCACCATAAATGAGCAAGGTCATGCAGTCACAAACAGAAGCCAAGATACAATTTTGGATAACAAGCATGAGAGTTTGGATACAAGAGATACATTTTGAAGGGTAAAATTTTCACATATAACAACAATATTTGATAGTTTCTTGAGTATTATAAAAATTAAGTACTAGGCTAAGTCATTAGCCATAACCTAAAATATCACAGTGTTTATCACCAGTAGCCTATTAAAGAATACTGCAACTAATACAGCTCTTTCACAGCTGACCATTTTAGAAACTTTTCTTCCATTCTGCATATTAATACAACTTGTATTGCTCTTCTTCCCCATATTTGTCATACAAGTTCTTAACCAAAACCAAAGTAATTTTCACAGGTTCAGATTCCTCCCAGTTGGTGAAACTTTTGCAGTGCCTGTTCAAACTGAGACACTTATCTCTGCTAGTAATGTATTTTCAGACTGCAGTTAAATATCTACCTAAATATCAATACCATTTTGTGATTGAAAATTCAGTAATGCAGAGGTCCCTTTAAAATTCTTGTGATTAGCTCTTAATTATGCAGATGTAATAAAAGACTTAAAGGCAGATTATATCTTTATCTATTTCGATAGAGCTCACGATTGATAATTGCAGAACTCTGTTGCCATAGTTACCATTAAATGAGACTGAAAGCAACCTGTCAAAGACCAATTTACTGCAATCCTGCCTGTAGTAATTCTGCACTTGAAAACCAACACTGAATTTCGAAGTTATGCCATCTTAGAGAAAGATCCCGAGTCTTTAGTCCTCTAAGTGTTTAAGAACTCAAACAATTGCTGAGGGACTGAGTGTAAAAATATTCTTATGGCCCAAACAAAAGGAAAAGTAATACTTTGTCCTCTGCCTTCCCAATTTGAGCAAGTTACTGAGGTTCAGACTTCTCATTATGCTTCAAAATTGGAGTCAAATTCAGGTTTGCTTTGATCCCATTTACGTCATACCACTCTGCCTTGGCTTCAGAAGTACTGCAGACTGTCTGGGCAGGACTTCCAACTGTGTTTAAAAATGACATTTAGTAGTGCTGGCCAAAAATCTCAGTTTCTGTCTCCTTAGAACTTGATAGTCTTGCATTTTGATGTGACAAATGTTAAGCTTTTGTCCCTCAATGATCTGAAGAGCATGTAGATGTGCTATCTATCAGTGGAGTACAACTCAGCAGAGCCCAAAGCTCACAAATATTTGATTCTATGCAACATTACAGCCTTCCAGTGTATTTTGTGACCAGGAGAGAATGTTGACAAGGTGAGTAAAATGCTGAAAATTAATAAGCTCTAACTCACAAGCCTCATTAGGAGTTTTTGGGTTTGATTTTTTTTTTTGTACCATTGGCAGGAACAAAAAGTATAATTGGGAACAAGTTGGTTGTATGTCATCACAAGTAGTCATACACCTTTCTTTTCTTTCCTTTTACATAGCACAACTTCAAGTTTTCTTCCCTCCTTTCAGAGGGGACATCAGCCTGCTGCTTCCATCCCCCTCACTTTTCAGCCCTCTGACCTACACACTTGTGTGACAGTCCCACCTTTTCTCGTTCTGTTCCCTGTTTACCTGGTGCCCCCCTGCATTCACCTTGCCAAGAGTGATGTTCACTGTCTTGCTTTGCTTCTCTTTCCTCAGCAGTTGTTACTGCTGGCATTTCTAGAGCAGGCACTGTGGAAGGAGCAGCCTGGGCAAGGACTAAAAGAGTTCTCTGGCTCTCAGAAGTGGCAGACTGTGGAAAGAACCACCTTAAGTTGTTTACAGTCAGAATACTGAGAAAAAAATACAGCTTTCATTAAGTTTGACTATGTTCCAAAAGAGTTCCAAATTAGGGTAAAACAGCTGTATCTACAAAATACCAGCAGCCTCTATTAATGAGTTATGATGAATGTTTCAACGTTTTGTCTCTGAAGCACAAAAAGAGGCCAGGAACTTTTGATTGCAAAGCACTGGAATATTTCAAGCAATGTCTTTTTCAAGCACTAGCTTCCTGTTGATATATTTTAATAGAGAAAAGATTTATGCAAAAGTCATGATATTCTTTCAGGAAAAATATATTTGACTATAAACACTGCTGTCAGGCTGCTTGAATACTTACAAAACCTTCTGAAGTAGGGCAATAATAACAAAAATTGGCCAAGTACAGCTTGTGCAGATCAAGATTATAGTAATTCTTAGTTTATTTAGTTAATTTTTGCACAGAATTGTGGATTCGAGAAAAAGATAACTACAAAAATAAAAGGAAGAAAATGCAGAACAACAAACAAGGGATTTTGAATATTCACATTTATTGTGACAATACCTAAGTTGTACAAAAAAAAAAGAAGGGAGAGAAGTCAGGTAAATGCTTATTAATTTTAAAGGCTTTTATATAACCCAGAAGTGCTGATAAATATTAAATTGGTTGAGACTGATGACTGGTTTTTTAATGACATTTCAAAAAATATAAAAAGGTAATATTGGTTTTTATACCAAAAAGAACTAAGCACAAGGTATTTAAAAAAAAATAAAGTGAATAAAGTGTGGCGTGTGGGTTTAAAAATCAAACTATGTACTAAAAATGTGTAAAAACCAGGAAAGAAAGTGATATTATTTGCTCTGTTCAAAGTGAAAGAGAATTTAAAAACTGAAATGGTCCCTTAAGGGACCTTGACAAAGTTTTTGTGATAAGTGTATACCGCAATGCACACAGTTGATATGAATGTATTTTGGAGTACACTCTTACACGTCCCAGTTAGAAGCACTGGGCAGTGGATTTGCTGTAGGCAATGTGGTTCCCTTGATTTTGAGGGAAGCTCACTGGAAAAGAAAAGCACACCAGCTATTTATGAAATGCTCATTGCCATACAAACCTTATCTCTGCCTGACTCTATTACTCCTGAAAGGCTGAACCACACAAATAAACAATGAAAACAAGAACGATTTTTAATAACTTCTCTTACATCTAGAAACCAGGTCGGACCCACAGGGATACAGTGTCCATCCATCATCTATTTCTTATTAGTCTTATTTCTGTTTAACTCATCATCATATTCCATTAAAAATGGTGTATTTTAGTTGGTATTGGTATGCTATATAAAAATGGAATATTTTAGTTGTCATTTACTAATGTGCCAGCATCTGGCATGAGGCCTTTATGTTTATTATTATTTTTTCTTTATTGCCAAGGGAATGTAAAATGAAGTGCCTTGTTTTGATAGAGCTTTTTTATTTACTGTTTTCCTTGGGCAGATGTGATTTATGTATCTGTAAGTCTGCATGGCATGTGAAGTGGCAATTCAAGGGAATGAGCCTTGCACTTGGAATAAGGTCTGTACTGTCTCAGCTGTAATAGGGGAATTCATTCTGTTGTCTTGGCCCTGTCCTTTGCTTTTTGAGAAATTGAGAAATTCTATCTTTTCTGCTTGAAAGGACTGTTAGATATGAAGAGTGGAGTTATTAGTCATGAGATGAGATTGTTAGCATATTTGTTTTTCTCCTTCTGCTCAGGATTATGAAAATCTAAACCTTTGCTGATATTTTCTGGTATATACATAATCAATATTCTGAAATGAAGAACAAAAATTGTCATCTGATTTTTTTTTTTTGATGATAATCTGTATTTGTGACTGTACAAGACAACTGAAATAATTATAAAATGACATCTGTTTTGCAGCATGTCCTGGTAAGTATTTTCAGCCCTTTAAGCACTTGTCATATCATAGACAACTTGGATGCATAATTCCACTTCAAATAGTAGAAATATATATATATTTGGGGTTATAGTTATTTCTTTTATAGGAATTTGGAGGGTTTGTAATAAAAAGAATAAGGAAAAATTTTTTTTTTCACAGTAAATGTATAAATTAATGTACTTTATAAAAGCCTGAAAACTCTTTCTACTCCAGAATTTTCCATTTTGTTCTTTCTATATAACCTTAGTTTTGGGGGGTTTTTTTCCTCCCATTTGCTATACCAATGAAAGTAATATCAGATTTAAAGAAGATATAAAGTACTATTTACCAAATTAAGTTATGCTTTTAAGCAGCTTTAGGTACCCAGATTGCTTCTGCCAGATTCAGAGATTTCAAATTGTGATTTAAGGTATATTTTCTGAAATTTGGACCTTGAGCAATAGTAAAAATAAATTAAATGTAAATAGAAATCTTCCCCAGATGGATTATGCAGAATTGCCAAAGGGATGTGGCTGCAAAAGGCAACATTCCTGCAGGTGATTTTTGAGAGATATATAGACCATAAAATATTTGCTACATCATTTATTTTAACAACAGAATTAAAGAGTGTAGGACTGGATAGGCCTTTTAACTCACAGGGCCCTGTTCCTTTTCCTGCTGCAAATTTATTACAAATGTATTATAAATTAGTTGGCTGTATTTTTGGGACCAGAAATTTTGAGTCATAGCACACATTCCTTTGGTGACAGGTAAGCAGCCTGGTGGCATTTCAAAGATGAAATGCTCTAATTAAACACCCTGGAAACTGATGAGTAGACTTGTACAACAACCCCTCCTTCCTCCAAGCACATGAGAAATTGTACCCTGCTTTGGGAGAGTTAAGAAGGTTTTGATGCATGGCAAACAGCATGGAGTGGACTGGATCCCACCACATTATATATGCAACATTTCAGTTGGAAGATAAGATATATAAAAGTACTGTAGAAAACCTTTATTTTCTCTGATAACTGAAAAGTAAGTTTTTGGACTTGAAGCTGAACTTTTCTAACTTATGTTGGTGGCAGAATGCTGGTGTCTGTGTGAGAGTGTAGTGAAGTAAAATTCAATGGATTTTGTTATCCCCAAAACATCTTGCTTGCAGAGGTTAAAGCAGGCAGTAAGTTCAGCAGTTTATGGAGCAAACTTTCTTGGCAGTGTTTTAGAGGCTTGTGCCAGAAGAGTGTGATGAAATAGAATACAAATTTAAGTGACATATCACTGTTTTATTGTGTTCATGTCTACTTTCGCCAAACAATTCTCTAGAACCTGATGTTCACCCCACATTTCCATTACCCATTATTACCTAGCCTGTATCTGGGATAGATGGGGGCTTGTTTGGAGCTGCTTTTTACCTTACTTTTTTAAGAAAAGTGTATCTAACATCAAAGCCTTCTGTTTAATGAAGTTTTCTGTTAAGTTCCACTTTGCAATCAATGTTTCACATGTCAATAATTGGTATCAATAACTACTGTAATAACCTAAGAGAGCCTGCTAATGGTGCTACAGGGATACATAGCAGAGCCCTAGGAGAAGGAACAACTGTAGCTTTGCCATTTCTTGTAACAAAGAAGAATACACTATAGGAACTGAGTAGTGGAAATATTTTATATTACTATTTTAAAATTGAAGAACGGAAATAACTACACCTGTTTAACTGTAAATTATTTTACTTACTGAAATCTTTTGTCATGGATTAAAATTTCCAGATAAAACTGAATCTTCAAAGCTTGGTGTCCTGGAAATTTATCATGCTTCTTAAGGGGAAGATAAAAAATAATTTGTAGAGCAGAAAAAGTGAAGACTGCTTACACATGCACATAGTTGTATTAAGATTCAAATGTCATTCTGTGCTTTCAAGGTTATTTGGACTGCAGGTTATTATGTTCAGTTTAGCTGTTACTGGTAGAACAATTATGTTTTAGGCTTGATGTTTATACTTGCTTTAAAATGATTAAATTAAAGCTTCAGTTGAAGGGATGAAAGTCACCTGGCTATTTTCCCCCTCACATTTAATTAATTAAAGTTGAACTTTGAGGTTAAAACTTATTAATAAAATGTAAAATTTAAAATTATGCTACCCTGGAAAAACAGATGTGCTGTGCCAAGAAGTCCATTACTTGAGTTTTTTATTTTCTCCTGAAATCCTTGGTGTTCAAAGGACATGCAGAGAGAAGCAAACCTGGACAGAGGACTTTGACTTACAATACAGTAAGAGCTGTAGTTTCCAGCTATGATCCTGTAGCCTCTTTCTGTTTTCACATAATTTGGTTGCATTTCCTTCAGTATTTTTATGGGATATTAAAGATGAGAGGAAGAAATAAACAAAGACACAAACCTGAGTCTTTAGAAAACAATAGAGTATCCCAGTTTTTATTTTGATCTGTGCCCTTCTTCTTTCAAGACAGTCACACATCAAGTGTTTCAAGATTCAGTGCATCAGAATGCATATCAGCATTAATGTATAATAAATCTTAGGACACATCACTGAGAAAAAGAGATACACTTTCCTCAGGCTAAGAATTTAAAATTTGAACTGCATGTTTTCTCAGAGTGGTGGATTTTCAAACTGTTTCTTCTTCCTCTACAGCTTCTGAACAGTTTTTCTAGACAAAAGATATAGGGAGGTGATATTTCCAGTATCCAGGATATTGGAGCAGCCTTGATAACCCAGTTTAAAATATTGCTCTACATCCATATAACTTCCAATTATCTCCTTGACAATGTGTCAATCTGCCGTCATTGCAAAACCATTTTTTGTTTTATATGTTATAGGGGTTTTTTAAAATAAGTTAAACTAAATTGAATTTGTTGTACTCTCAACCATGTTGTTGAATAAAATCTTTTTTGAATGGTTAAAAATACCAGGTGTTGTTTTTCTACCTAACCAACTAATAATAGCCATCTTTAAATTTAATCTCTTGTATGTTTGTATCGTAAAAGACTTGAACCATGCTAGCCCAGTCTTTATCTCATACAAAATGCTGTTTTTTCTTTTCATAATACCATTTATCATTCTTTTTGCCTGACTAGAGTGTGAACCATCTGGAATCATAGTTCTTATTATATGGCTATTAATACTTCTTAAAACCTTTTTTCCAAGGACCCTGTCAGAAGGAATTTCAAGGTCCCAAGAGATTGTATCTGCTTGTTTCCTTTTGTGCATCTTGTCTTAGCGTTGTGCAAAAAGAATACCTGTATTTATAGAATGCCTGCTCAATGAAACTGTTTTATGTCTATTGCCTGATATTTTCATGTTTTGCTGTATGACTCTTGTTCACTTTCTTAGTATGAAGCAAGTAGCTTTTTCTTAATTTGAAACACTTTAAATTCTAGTTTGACCATTTTGGAAACACTTAGAGAAAATGCACTGCACATTTGTCTGGAATTAGGGATATGACATCACACTGATTCTGCTTAGCTGATTTGCTGATTCACTACTGTTGAATTCTAAGTTTGGAATCATACTTTTCTACCACAAAATTTGTTAAATTTCTAAAAGATTTTCCTAGTATTTATTTTCTTGTCTAGCTAGTTTTGATCAGTTCTATCTCAATCTTTTCTGTGTATTACTTGAAAAGGTAATTTCATGATATCAAATCTCTTTATGGACACAGCTGTGTGGTGCTTAGTTGCCTAGCAAGGTTAAGCCACAATGTGTGGAAATTCGATTTATCAGTGCTGTAAGGCTTGTTGTACTCTGATAAGCTAAACTTTTGCTACAACTGCAGAGTTAGTAGGGCAGGCTTCCTTTCTCATCCCAGCAACAGTCTTAGTCCTGGAGAGGAGGTGTTGGCTTTTCTTGCAGACTAGCAGCTCTGTGTTTTGACCCAGGTTATTTTTGTCCTACATTCACTAGTCAGAAAAAAAGTGTGTTGGTGTAAAAAATTTAAGCAGGGGTCAGTATACCTTTAGTGGCTGTTTGACACTTGTTGTCTTTAAATGATTTTGTTTAAAGCTGTTAACCAAGAGTTTTTGCTATTTCATGTCTGGTTTGATGTTGGTAATAGTCACCACAGAATCCACTGACCTAACTCAATGATTTTATGTCCCCTACTAACTCACTCCAAAACACTTAGGAAAAAATCTTCTGTGGTTTTTTGTGGTTTT
>VWZP01008078.1:164729-262412 GCA_013396995.1 Dicaeum eximium | reverse complement strand
TTTTGTTTTGTTTTGTTTTTTCCAAGGGTTGCAATCTGTGCTCTCAGAGCTAATAAAACTGAAATAGCTGGTACAGGGATTTTATCCAAGTCATGGAAGCTGAAAACTGATGAGAGCCTTCTGATGACATGTTTACCAAACCATGCCACTTAAATGCAGGAGGACCAAAAAGATCCTATCCTGAGTGTGCTGGGGCTTTTACACAGCTGAAAGCCTAATTCAAAACTCATTAAGCTAAGAGAATCATATACTGATTTTGGTAACCTGTAGTAAACTTAATTAGCAAAAAACCTGCTCTGTAGCATTGAAGGGAATTCAAATTTAAATTATATATAACACAATTGAAAGAGTGCAAGACAATTGAAAAAGTGTTCAGAAGAAAGGAGAAGAGAGAGGATGAAGTTTCAAAATTGTGTGTAAATACATGGCTTGGATGAGGGACAGAAGTACAGCTTCGTGTGCCAGCAGCTGCGGAGGAAGAGGTGTTTGCACCAACAGGGACCAGATTGTGTGCACATACTGCTTCAGAAAAACAGAAACCAAGGAGTCCCTCAAAGACCATTCTTTACAGAAAGGAGACTTTGCAGCTCAGTGGCTCTTGAGCTGTCACACTTTTAATTTAAGACACAGTTATTAGGAGCAGTGTTAATTTTACTTAATCTTGTCAAGTTTTAAACTGTATTGTTATTTCAGAATCAGTGCCTGAAGGGTGCATTATTTCTTAAAATGAAAAACAAAACAAACTCATCTGCTCACCTAGGCAAGATGAATCAACAGTTAGTGTGTTTTTATTCGCTGAGATAACTTGTGAACATTTATTTCTGCTGAGGTTTCAAAGTTAATTTTATTCCAACATGTTTATAGCTGACACATTTTCTAAGCCACAGGATCAAGTTTCCTCCCTTTTGCAATTGCATTTTTTAATTTTTTTTTTGTTCACAGTTCTTCCACCAGCTCCATTTATGTACTACTGTGTAATCTGCAACTATTTTGAGGGAACTGCCTTGCACCAAGATTATGGGCTGTGAGCAGAGGTGCAAAAATTGAAGCTTAAAGCTGAAATAATTCAGGCAATTGCAGCTGCATGCAGATGAGCAAGCACAGCCTTTGAAAACATAAGAAAAAAAGAGGTTGTGTGGAGACAAGTAAGTAATCAAAAGCCTGCTGGTTCCATTCTGATATGACAAGTACTAAAAGTTCATCACTGGTGCAGAGCTGATTTTTATGTGTTGCTTAGAGGCATCACAAAGTTTCACAGTCAGGACAACTTGTGCCTTGTTATTTTAGGTGTTGGTGGGTTTAGTTGTTTCCCTGTTCATTATGAGAGTATAGAGAGAAAAGTTCATACCATACTGTGGTCTCTAGCCATACTTCAAGTGATAGTTTCTACTGACAGCAGAAGTTTGCTCTTCTGTCAGCAGTTTTAAGAACTGGAAAAGTCTGCACTCTTACACTGAAAAATTGTGGTTTATTTTTTAAAAGAAAAGGTATTAAACACCAAGGGTCATAGGTGGTTGGGGGTTTTTTTTCATTTTTTTATTTTGCCTTTACAGAGTAAGATGTGCAAAGAATAGATCAATTGAACATCTTTCAAAGTACAATGGCTCAGTAATTAAAATGCGACGCTGGGTTGTAAAGCATATTTTGATTACCACTGTCTAAACTAGACTGGTGGCAAAGTCAGCTTTTTTCCCTTGTTTCCCAATTCTTCATTTATATGCGACAGCTCCCAAGATGACCTCATTGCCTGTAAACAGGGTGAGGTACTCAGGTGTTACATAACCAAGGACACAATACTGTATATGTCACCTATATCTGTATATATCCACTCCTTAGAAATTCTGAGACATCCAGGCATGTGCAGACAGTAATACAGACTTTTTTAATAGCAAAAAACCCTTGTTCCTCACCTTGATAAGGTGATTACTGAGAGTGAGAAATACTTCAAAGTCATGTTTTAGTGTTGGCATCTCTGCAGTATTATAAGGGTCTGGAAAGAAGATAAAGTATATTAGTTCTGAACAAACACTCCTCTGATGTAGTGTACAGAAGGGAAATCCACCTAATTTTGAGTAAAAAGTCAAATGAAGAATATGCTGTAGGACAATTTGAGGAAAAAAAATTACAGATCATTAACAATAACAACTGTTAGGAGTGGAAATGTCCAGTACAACTGGATTTGGTGTGTTTAAGAGTTTTCAGACTGTTTTAAATACCTCTTTGTTCATGATCAGATTCTGCTAAACTGCATCCCACTGAAGGACCGCTTACCAAAAAGAGGCAGACCTCTGTTTTTAAGTGCTGCAATTGTACATCTGTCTCATGGTTTACTGTCAAAGCCTGAGGATGTGCAAAAGCATTTCTTGGAGCTGTTCAAGAGGTGACCAAGTCACTTGTTGTTGTGCTGTTTTAAAACTTTGTGCTACATAGCACTGAATGTAAGCAGAGTCTTCTCTGTGGACACAACAGATAAGATCCAGTTAGCAGTAGATTAAAAACTGATGACTAAAAATAGTTAAGAATACTAGGTGCATGTTAAATACCATCTTGAATTAAATTTATTTATTATATTTTTCAAATATTGAAATATATTGAAATATATTTGAATTAAATTTTTAAAAATTTTGTGTGTCAGTAATTGAAATTTTTCTAAATGTCTAAAAATACAGAACCTAGAAACTAATGATAGAGAAGTGAACAAAAAAAAAGGCTTGGAAATTATGTTCTTTGATTATTTATCACTAAGTTGTAATATAAACTGTTAGACGAATACAGAAAAACCTGGAATACATGCTCAGCAGAAAAAACAGGACAGATTTCTTGAGATTTCTTTCAAAGTACTGACTTCTGGGGAAATATATTTACAGATTTTAATGAAGTATAGTTATATTTTCCAGATGTTTTATTGAAATACATTTAGATGTAAAATAAATCAGTAGCTTATGTAATGAAATCAAGGTCTAAAGTGAAAAAGAGGAATTCAGTCTTTCCAACAGCATAGTTTCTAATGGTCTTTTCTTTTTAAATTATAAATCCACCAGATTTAAATATTTATGATCTTCACGTCTAAAAATAATTCCCTAGCCTTGCCTGTCATCTTGCTGAACTCTGTCATACAGACAGATACTCTTTGGCTTTTTGACCCTCTTGATTATTTGTCCTGGGTAAATGATAAAATAACAAGTTACAACATAGATGAATGCCAGCTATAAGTTACATATAACATGTTTTATTTTACAGTAGGAAAATGGGGATCCAAAGCCTGATGGCTCCAGTTTGCAATGGTTTAAAAAAGAACAGTTAAACTTTAGAACCTCCTTTTAGGTAAGAAAAAAATTCAACCACCCGTCTCTCTGCTTTTCTTAACTACAGTTATCACAATTTATTAGTGTTACAAAAACTAGGTCAAATTATGCTTACCTATTATTGCAGTCTCTGAGGCCATCTACCAAGTTGGTCCAGAGACTTGAATTAAGTAATTTCCTTATGTTTATTTTATAACTGAGATTTCTACTCTATTCTGGTATTTGGCTTCTGCTTTGCTGCTCTTTTCATCTTTATTTTTTAGGCATTTAGCCCTTTACCTTGTTAGAAAGGGCCAAACATTGAGTGGGTGTGATCATTCCCAGTACATCCAACAACTTGAAAAACAGATTGGGCATACAGTCAGGTTCTGGTGTAGGGCTCAAGATTTGTTCTCTTTCCAACTCAAGGTTGCAAAGTTTTTACAGTGTTATTTCAAGTCGTGCTGTAGTGCATGGTCCACTCCCTTCTTGATTGAAAATGTCAGATTCAATCCTAATTACTGTTCTTTCTACTCTTGGAACCATTCAAAGAGGAAAATGTTGGAGTAGTGGGATCCAGCTGGGTCCCTTCTCTCATTCATGCCAGAAATGCTGCTGCAGGTCAAGCAATAGGCTGAAGAGATTGTATTCTTTCAGAGCATGCAGTCCAGTCATAACTAGAGAGATTGCTTTTCTGTATTATTTTAACATCTTTGGAAATGTAATGATTGCAGTGGTAGATAAGAAGAAAGCAAGGATGGGGCAGCAGTCTCAGTGGGTTGTGGTTACATTTTTAGGCATCCTGTTGGTAGAAATATGAATAACAGCTTATTTTGGGGATAAAGAAGCAGAATACACTAAATACGACATGTCAGGCTCAAGGCTGTGGAGCTGAGCAATATTAGCAGCCTGGCATTTCTTCTTTTAACTTGAGTTCTTAGTACAACTGCATTGGTTACTTTTGCCTTGGTTTAATCCTGATTTTAGAGCAGATCCTGTTGGTAAGCCTGAGCTTACCATCTTTTGTGTTTTCTTTTGCATTTTTACTTAATTGGTGTCTGTCTTCAACATATGCTAGGACATTTAAAATATATATCTTTGACTTGAAAAAGAGAACTCCAGTGACTTACCCACTGTTGAAAATTCTATGTATTCCAAATGTTATACCATAGACAAGTCTTGTCATATTTGACTTTTTCTTATTATTTGAATCCAGAAATCACGTACAAAAAAAACTTTTATCGTTTCTTATTGGAAAAGCTTTTTTAACCTTTTACAAAGAGTACAGCTTTATTTCCAAGCTTTATTTGGGTTTAAATAAGAATAGTTCTCTGTGGTTTTGGGTTTTTTTTTCCTCCTGGCAAGGAGTTTTCTAAAGAACCCAAAAGGTATGTGTTGAACCTCCAGGTCTGAAACTTTGTACAGCTATTTCTAAGAGAACCTTATCTTTTTTTTCTTTAAATTTTATTGGTGAAAGCTTGGATTTTGGCTTATGAAACCTCTGAGATTTATGTAACAGCATTAAAAAGGCATCCAGCATGAAAATGTAAGTGCTTATTCCCTTGAAACATAAAACAATTTCTTTTTGATTTTCTTTCAAAATCTTGACATCCTAGACATAAAATAATAAATGGAAAATTATTTTCCTCCTTCGCTTATGAAGTTATGTCCCTCACAATAACAGAATTTTTTATTGTAGAATTGAAAATCAGAAGGGACAAACATTTGGCAGTAATCAATTATGTCTTCGTCTTGGCATTAATTTATTTTGTTGGTTTCAAACTTTCTCATGCATGGAAAAATAAATATGAACACCCTGAGATCAAACAAACATCAGGATTTTTATCAATTTCATAAGAAATGAGGAAAGACAAAAATCCTAAAAAAAGATATTTTGCCCACAGTAAGTAATGAAAAGTACACTTATCTGAAATGAGTTTAAACATCTTGTGGGTCTAATCAGTTACTTTTCCAGTAGAGATGTTTCCAGAAGAATGAGTTTCTAGTCTTTCCAGGGTTTATAGAACAGATATATTCTCCTAGCATGTTATACTCACTTAATTCATCTGGCATCCATACTGTGATTAGAAAAGGCTTATTTGCTTTAGTAGGTGCATGGTATTTTGCAGTGACTAGTTTTTTTCCAGGTGAGTGTGCTGAATGCAATAACAAACATTCATATCTGTGATTGTTTATCAGTGTTACACAGGAGATTTTTGGTTTGTGTTTTCTTCAGCTGTAATTTATTGCCCAGATAAATTTTTACAGATAAAAACCAGAAATGTGCAGAAAGAAGCTACACCAAAAGCAGTAGCCCTGCACACTCACTTCTTTCTCCTCTTCACTGAAGAAGAACAAGCTTTGAGGCTAAACCATGTGCAGTACATACACAGAGTCCTCTACAGCCAAAGCTGTGCCTGCTCTGCATTTGTACTTCTTCTAAAGGAAGGAAAAGCAATTGCAGCTTTTATCTTAAAGCTGTGCCGCGACTGAAGTTTCTCTCTTGCATTGACAATGTGGTTTTGTGGTCTAAAGACTGGATTCAGACCTACACTATATATATCTGATTGCAAAGTACATTTATTTTTAAGCTGAACTCTAAGGAGCATTTTCTTGTTTGATTTATGCCATAAATGCAATAGTTGAGACTTGACTCAGGCTTCTAAAGGAGAAAATATTGGAATAATAATGTGCAGCTATTCTTAGTTAAAATATCCAACACCTAGAAATTAATTTTAAATTTCTTGATGTAGAAATCCTTCATCTAATACCAAATATGCTAAAATTCAATAACTCAACAGCACCTCCATTGAATCTTTGATTCATAATATTTTAACATGAAAGACTTTGGACTAAAATCAAAGAATATTAGTCACTTCGAAAACTTCATGTCAGCTTATGAACAGGTAATTTAAATTTACATAAATATAAATTATGTATGTGCTTATATATATTTATATTAAAAAGCATAATTTATGTTCTGTCATTGATAAGAAACAGAGTCTCTAACAGTTTACTTACCAGTAGTTCTGCACTTACAGCTTGACGTGGGGCTGATGCCGCAGGCACTCTTCCTACAGAGGAAGTCAGCTGCAAAACACACCATTTGTTGCAAAGCAGCACTTTAGTGGGAGTCATTCTTCTAAATAAAAAGGAAAATTTATACTTCTAAGCCACCCAGGTAAATAACTGACTATAGAAATGAAACATGGTAATTCAAAGGTTGCTAATGCTTTCCAAGCTGTTCCGACATATCCTGTCAAATTTAAAAGCGAAAAGAACTTTGTAAGATCAATACCTGCAAATGGATATGAAGTGTAGAAGGATATTCTATCTCTATATTTAACAATAAGTCATTTTAGAGACCACTTGTACATTTATGAACTTATGGGTAAATCCTACAGAATACCAATTCATGGTGCCTAAACCAGAGAAGTTTTTTGGAATCCAACTCACAGGGTCAGGAGGTCATGTGAGATAATAAAGCAGGTCATACAGTGCATAAAATGACAGGAAAAACTGCATGGATTCTTGCCTTATATGTCAAACATTACTGGTGTTTTCTTTATAATTTTAGTTTTCCCAACCTTTCTTCTGATCTTCTGCTTAATTAGTTTCTGCATTTTTTAGAGCCCTATGGTGCCTGTTGCTTGAAAGCTTTAGGTGTTAAATTATTAAAATAATAAGCGACTATAGCAGAAAAGTCACACTAATTTTCTCAGGGAAATTGAAATTGCCTTTGAAATGCAAGTCACGCTTTTTGTAGGCAAGGTTTTTTCATCTAGTACACATTCATATTTGTGTATATGTAAAGTAGTCATTATTTTTGTCTGCATAATCCCACCCCCTACAATAAAATTTATTTTCTTGATATTAATACAAATTGCATAACAACTTCATTCTCATTACAAATTTCTATTCTGCAGCATGAGCAGTATCCAAATGGTGGTCTGATTCATATTCCCATTACTTAACCTCTGGTAGAGAAAAACATAAAACTCCCATATGTTAAAAGGATTTTGTAACTTGCAGGTAAATGACTACTGTAATTGCCTTTTTTTTTTCCTATTAAAAATGTAAGAAGCTTGTAGGTCATTGTGTAACTGAAGGTCAGTGTGACTGACTGATGGCTACAAGCTATTCTGCTATACACTGCCACCATGAAATTACAAGTACCAATCTGTGTTTGGACATTTTAAGGTGCATTTTTATTAATAAGACTCATACTGAAGCTGAAAATAGAGCAAAGAGCAAAGAATAGAGAGATAAGCATGTGTTGAAGAGGAAGGTATCCTGCTTTTTAATAAGCAGTTTCTAAAATAATTCCTTGAGCTATTTATAAAGCTGAATATCCATGTCAGGTGTTAGGGAGCAGCAGGCATAGACTACATAAGGGGGGACGAGCTGGGAGTCAAAGGTGACAGTAAGGTAGATTGTCTTGCTTGAAATCTATCTATTTTTAATAGTTCTTCATAGTAGTAATGAATAAGAGTGATCTAACTGCAGGGGTGTTGTGAAGATTGTATGACAGAGAAGCATATAAGTTATTTTCTTGTGCAGTATTGTTTTCTGTTTTTGCCTTTTGCTTTTGACAGTAGCAATTCATGCTCCTAACACAAACAAGTTCCAGCAAGCCTTGTCTCTGCAGAAATCACACACACCTGAAATTAGATGGTATTTCTGTTTGGGCATGTCGTTTTTTACTTAAAAGGACACCCCATCAGCCATAAATCCTGGGTTGGCTTGGGTTGGAAGGCACCTTAAAGATCATCTAGTTCTGTTATCCCTGTCATGGGCAGGGGCACCCAAGAGACCAGATTGCACAGAGGTTAGACACGTGACCAGCATGAAGGTTTTTGTGGGTCCTTTGGTTGTGGGTTTTGTGGGTGGTTTTATTTTTCATATAACTTCTACCAGCATTTGGGAGAACTGGAGAACTTCATCTTAATCATAAAGACCCTGCTTATTATCTCTTTCTGTATTAGTGCAATTTTAATCGCATTTGCTTGAAGGAATAAGGCTATTCTAATATCATCCTTTATTTCAATGTGCCAAAATGTGCTTGATGGACAAAGTCTGGTGGTTTAAAACATTCTTTAAGTACCTATATATGCAAATGACCTAATTAATATGAGATTAAATATTCATATATCTTTTTGGTCTAACTCTAGTGAACTAATGGAAGATGAATGACTAAATACCTTGGTAAAATGAACCTGCTCCCTTTCAAAGCTTATTTACTTTTTACTAATCACTTTTTTTCCAAAGATTTCATTGTGTGATTTGTTTGGGGTTTTTTTTTAATGATGGCTGGTATTTTCTCTTCCCTTCTCCACTCTTCTATCCCCTTCCTTGCCCTTGCTAGCCCTCACCTTGGGGAAGTGAGAGACTGGATATGCAACCACTTTTCTTTACCAAACCAGGTCATTTTTAGCTAACTTTTTGGACATAAATTTAATAGGATAATGTGGACATTTTTTCCCTGTGATATTTCTGATATAGACAATGATTTATTTTAGTTTGCACCTTGTTAAAATATTTTACTAATTTTGAATGAGAATTATTTTGTGGACAGCCAAGAGGCAGCTTCCTTAAGGTGGACATATGCCAATTATGAATTGGAGCAGAGTGAACATTTAGGAAAAGTACTGAAAAGTCTTTGCTACTTGGGATATTCCTAGAGACTGTTAAAATGTGCTTTCTGTCTATCAGCCTACTCTATACATCACATATTGGTATGTCTGCTTCTTCTTAAAAAGTGACCACTAGTAGTTATAGATGCTTGTTATGGTGTGGTTTGTCAGCAAGCTCAAGGCCCTCCAGAGATAGTCATGAAGTGTTTGCTCTGATGAAGCTACTCTTTCAAATTACATAAAACCAAAATAATAACAAAACCACCAAAACCCCAAGACAAAAAAAACCAAAAAAAACCCAAAAAACAAAAAAAAACCCCAAAAAACCCAAAACAAAACCCAAAAAACCCCAGCAGTTCCTTTTAAAACCCTTCAGAGTAGCAGATAATACATATACCACTTACCTTTCAAGAAGAGTATCAGAGGAATGATTCCTAAGAGAGATGCCTGAAGGGAAAAAAGCCTTTTTGTTTCAAACCAGAAAATAGTACTTACAAAATGCAGTGAATCTATCCATTCCCTGGTCAATAGTTACCAACAGAGCCACATAGCCAGTAAGTGTAAATCAGGTTCAAGAATTCTCTCCAGCTCAGCACAGCAAATTCACCTGTAAATATGGATTTCCTAGCAAATATTTTCTCTTGGTGGTAATATTGTTCTTGTATGGGATCTCAGCTTCAGCACTCCTCTAGGGTGCAGCATTTTCACCAGTATTATACTGGTGTAACATAAAAATAAGTAAAAGTGCTGCACATGGAATGAATAATTTTTCTACTACAGCACCAGAAATTTTTTAGGGACCAGGCTGTTAAAATAACCATCCTAGCTATACCACTAGGGAGATTTCCCATAATAACAATATTTTGCCTTCTGGTAATATTCTTATTATTGCTGTGTAAACTTGTATGTTTCTCTAAGTGGTTTATTATTTTTCCCTTCCTTTTAATTTTTTTTAAAAAATTTCTTTTTTCCCCAGTCACTCTACAGAGTTATACAATGTCATAGAATCATGGAATAGTTTGAGTTGGAGTGAACCTTTAAAGATTACCAATTCCAAACCTCCTTCCTCAAGCAGGGATATCATCATCTATATCCAATTGCTCAGAACCCCATTCAACCTTGGGGGCATCCACCACCTCACTGCACAACCTGTGCTGGAGTTTCATCAGTTATTGTAAAAAACATCTCCCTTAGAGCTGATCAAACCTTTCCCCTTTATTTTAAAACCATTATTCCTCACTCTGTTGCAACAGGCCCTGCTGAATGTTGTCTCTATCTTTCCTTTACACCACCTGTGGGCCATGAGCCTTCTTTTCACCAGGCTGCACAACTGAGTTGTTTTTTTTTTTTAAAGCCTAGGCAGAGAAGCAGAAGGAACAATGACTTGCCAAATTTTTCCTGAGTTATTACCGAATGTGAACACCTTGATTTCACAGCAGAATGCATTTCTACTTTAAAATACAGTATTTATCTACTGCAATATTTACATCATCCTATTAAACTCCTAGGATGAGCCTTTGTGATGGTGGTACCAATCAAAAAGATAGGGACTAAACTCAGGCTCTGAATCTTGCTTGCATTGTAAATAGACAGCTTTTGCCTGCCTTGGTTTTGGGGTATTCATGCTAGCTTTCCCCAGCAGGAACTCCTGATGAGTCTTTACCATTTTTTTTTGTGCCTCCTACAGTCCCTCCCTGCTCCCCCATATTCATATTTTATTATGTGAAACCTTCTTTACACTTCTGTCAAATCCCTGAGCATGAATAAGCTCCTAAAAACTGGCACCTTCTTGCTATAGAAAGACCATAGAAAGAGTCTCTTCCTTTTACAAACATGCCATCAGGTGTCTCTCAGGTATTCTTTAATGTATTTTTTATTCATTTAAAAAAATTTAAAGGGTAGTAAGCATTTTAGCATAAGTGACTAATATTTAGTTTTCTCTATTCAAAAAATAATGAAAGAGTATGACAATCATATAAAGTGTTTCAAGGCATGGAATTCACAGAGAACTTTATTCTGCAACAAGAAGCACATTGAAAGAGATTTACTTTTGGGCTGCAGTGCCCTCTGCCAGCAAAAACTACAGCAGAGGAGCTGAACACATTTATAACCTACCAGGTAATGAACACTATCCATCCAGCTAGAGCTTCAAATCAAGACAGGTACACAAATAGCATTTGATTGAGGCCTCTGGGCACAGTAACTCCACAGTTTTGAAAGAGTAAAGACCAGTGATAAAGCAAATTACATTTTGTGGCCCAAATAATTACCCTCAAATACAATTTTAATTAAAGTTTAGATTTCAACTTAGTGTTTCCTTGGAGATGTTATAGGCTTCCTATCTAAGGTCTAAACACTTTAGTATGTAGAAAATATTTTGTCTCATTGCTTCAATAGGATGTAGACATTTTGCTAATTTTGTGTTCCTGGAAAGGATGAAAAGACAGTAATTAAAGAGAAAAAGAAGGCCTTGATTGCCTCTCAAAGCACTAAGAGGAGAAAATGCCTCTTGTGAGCATTTAAAGGCTGTTGGTGTATAAAAGGACCATTCATTTTTAATTATGCTTTTTTTGGGATTGAATCAAGTTTTTTTATTGAATATTAGAAATCAAATAGTGCAGGGTAATGTTTAATTGCAAGCCAGCTCGAGATGGGTGCTTCTGGAGAGGTTCCCTGAACAAAGAAACCCCTGGCTCTTTTTACCCTCTTGGTGTGTGCACCCAGTCCTCATCTGCCCTGCATGTGCCTCTTGGTGTAATGATGGTTTGTGGTCTGGGGTCTTCCAGCTCCCTCTAGGTTCTTCCTCCATGTCCACATTACAGGTCATTAATTCTATGTTCTGTCTTCCCACCTGGGCCAGCCTTGGCCCAGCCCTTTTCTGAAGATCACCTGTCCTTCTCTGTTTACTCCTCAGCTCAGCCATGTGTGTAACAGTGTTCATTTCCACTTCACCTACAGCTTTGAGAAGGGCCCATTAATGCTGAGCTGTTAGCAAGTTACTATTGCACTTAAACCTACTCAATTAATTTTTAATGTTTTCTAAGTAAACAATTTAATTTCCAGCATTCAGGTGTTGATAACTTTGTCTGAAATGGTATTTATGAAATTGGTGAACTCTATTGAAAGCTCCTAGGTTTGGAAATCAGATCAGAAAGGTTTATACATCTCTCAAAGACCAAAGTTAGATACTAATTATATAAACAAAAATAAGTTGATGTATTTTAATCAAAATTCCAATTTTAATAATAATACCAGACAAATATTTCAAAATGGAACCTAAACTGTATGGAAAGGTATTTTATGTCATAGATATGCATAGGATAAACTAACTTAAACTAACTTAAAATTCCTCATAAATTGTGGTGTTATATCACTAGCAGAGGAGTCATCTCAGACTTCCACTGGCTTAAACATTTTGATTTTTAAAATATTCATATATTGATTGTTAGGGAAAAAAAACATATTAAATTTCACTTGAAAACCCCCAATACTTGCAGGAGGTGCTTAATATTTTTTAATATGATTTTATTTCATCTCACACATAAGAATACTTCTGCCTTAACTGGCATCTTTGAAATTAATGAATGGGCAGAAATTTTCTCTGCAAGCTTAAAGGACTTTGATGATTTGTGAGAAATGTCCCGTGATCCTTGGTACCAAAATATTCTAAAAGACCTGGTTGATATATGTATCAGATAATTAGAAAAATTGCTCATTTAATGTCAATGAAAAATCTATAGAGGGTTATTTCTTCAAGCAGTCTTTGAATTTAAACATGATCTCGAGTAACTTGGGCATGACCATTGACACTTGCTTTAAAATTGGATTTTTATACTTCTATTTGATTCTTTTATTTCCCCATTGGAGAATTACTATCACAATCGTGCCTTATAATTCAATTTAATATTATATCATAAACTGATTATATGGATAATTTCCAAAATATGAGCTCCCAAATTTGTGCGAATTGAAAATAAGTTATGCCATTAATCAACACATATTTATGAAATAATGGGGATTGCGGTGATTTCAAGTAAGGAGAGTGAAAACCAGGTTAGAAAAGATCCCCTTCTTCGTGCTCTATAAAGGCAATTAACAGTGGCATGGGCCTAGCAGTGACTGCCTAGCAAAAATGCTAACTTAAATGACATTTTTTTTCTGGAATGGAAAGATGTTACAGGTTTTTACATTTATTGCAACAGGTTTCAATTTACAAAATCAAAAATGTATTCTGATCAGTAGATTTTAAAAGTGATAAAGACACAGTGTGATGTTTACTTGATTTGGTTCATCATTATTCAGATGAAGTTCACTCTTTGTAGACATTTGTAGAGGAACTGCTAACAGAGTTCAGTTACATTCTAAATCTGGAAGTTAATGCAACTGCATTTTTTTTTCATTAAACATCAGATATAACCTCTCTCCCTTAGTTTGCTCAAATGGCTTTATTTGTTCAGAATACCAGAGTTTTCCAGTTTTCATGAAGTGGTTTACTAATTCCTGCTGACACATTTTCCTGTTTAGTAAATGAATTTCCAATCTCTTCCTTTACATGTAACTGTTCCTTCTGACTGATTCAGGCCTAATGCAGAGGTGTTTTTGACAGGCTAACCAAATTTCCCATTGAGAAGCTAACCAAATTTCTCCAGATGTACCTTAACAAAATAGGAATTAGACTGTTCTTTCTTGCCTCTCTCACCATTAGGGGAACCTTTTATGAACTTGTTGAGGAAGGCCTGTCAGGAAGCAGGAGATATGGCCTTTTCTAGAGACTAGCTCAATTGTACAAAAATCTCTAAAATGAAGATCTCTGAATGAATCTCTAAATGAAGAAATGAAAATCTCTAAAATGAAGATAGAAAACATTACCTGAGTGTTCTATACCAGCTGGTTAAAGATCAGCCTTAATGAAAGGAAGATGAAATACATTATATCCTGTGTCATTTGTAGAATTTTCATTGATACATAAAGGAAATACATAAAAATCAGAGTAAGAACTTTTTGTCCTCTTAACATGGGAGAAAATAAACTTTTGCATCTGGTAGATGCAAACACAGAAACCATTCTAATCAAGCCAGCAAAAGTACAAACAAGACAGAAAAGTTAAACTTCACTCAAGGCAGTGGAATTTGAAGGTGTATTGCTATATGTACTTAACTGAGGCCATCTTCTGCACTGGGTGCTGGGGGAGAGCAGAGGTACCATGAGCAAAGAAGAGTTTACATTAATACCTTTGTGAAGACTTCAAAGGTGAACTGCCATTTACTCCCTTTAGGTGCTTCCAATGGGACAGATAATTTTGCTGGTTTTTTCGAAGCTGCAAAAATACCTTTGAACAGGTGGGTTTCTTACCAGGTAAGGTTAAGCATATTAACTTGAGATATTTTGGCTAAAACCAGTGAAAACTTCACTAGAGGAAAAGTGAAAATCTGTAAATGCTGGTTCCTGAGGGTGAAATGGTTTACAGCAAAATCTGCAATTTGACAAAGGATTTTTGAAATACAGTCAGTTCTGAGGGCAGCCTGTCTTTCTTTTCAAGTATTTTGTTTAGCTGCCTTTCCCTCTTGTTCTCCTCTCTGCTTTGAGGACTGCACAAGAGCTCCGGAGTGCATAGGTTTACCAGATGGGTTGAGGATCTCCCTTGAAATGCCAGGATAGCTGCTGTAAGTGCATATTTTTGTTCTGGGAACATGATGTCCAGGCCTCAGCCCTTTTAGCCTCTTGCTGTTTACACAGATCTGTAAAGTATCTGCTTTAAAACTATCCTGCTTTTAAAAGTTCTTTCTGTCCCTAGGTACCTTTGTCTGAGGGGCTGAGATTGAATCCCAGGGTAACATAACACTTTTCTGTTTATATGTGAAATATTCACTGCTGGGATGAAGGAGGTGGTGACAGGGCAAAGGGGCTGGTTCATGGGCTCTTTTCTGCTCAGCTTTCTCTCTCTCCTTACATTTCTCAAAATCCCTTTTCCTTCAGTGTCAGAAATTCCCTGCTGAGGGTGTGGTGAGGCACTGGAACAGGTTGCCCAGAGGGGTGGTAGATGCACCATCACTGAAACTCATTTTGGATGGGGCATTGGGCAACTTGGTCTAGTGAAAGGTGTCCCTGATCATGGCAGGGGATGGGACTAGAGGAACTTGAAAGGTCCCTTTCAAACCAAAACATTCTGGGATTCTATATTTATTTTAGATAACTTTATACATTTCCTTATAAGCATAACATCATTAAATACATATTTTACTACATGGTAAACTGCTTTGAGTAACATTTATGACCTTTCCCAGTCTCTGGAGGTAATCCTGCTTATAATGACTTCTGTTAACTTTCCTCCTAGGTCTGATATTTTGATCAAAAAGAACTTACTCTTTTTCTCTATAATGGTTTTGGTTTACAATGTTTATATTTTTCAGATTTGTCTGGAGTCTCTGGCCATGGTCATCTTCCATAGTGATTACTTTTTAATAACATAATATTGTTTGATTGGTGAGGAAAAAATAAAAGGAAGAAAACTGTATGTTTATGGTGAAATATTTTACAGCAAAACAGTGTAGTCAAATACAGGTAAAAATATATTTTTCCAAGAATTGTTAGGCACAGACATCTTGTTTGTTTTCCTTCTCTCCTTACCCTCACCTCTGCCTTATACATATTCTATTTTGGTATAGAAGCCTATCAACATGTAAGTTTTCCTTTTTAAATTATGGGAACACACTTTATTTTAGAGATGAAGCATTTCCATAAATCATGTATTCTTACAGTATGCAAGGGGTTGACTTGTTTTGTGACTCTGCCCGCTTTGTCATTCCCAGAAGAAGGTGTATATGCAGATCTCTGTTTAGATTTTCTTACAGTCTTACATTGAAGGAAATACTTAATAAGCCACTTTGGGAATGAGTCTGAGAAAGTTCCTAAAAAGTGTGGGGACATGCCTCCTCATGCAGTCAAGCTAGAGCAGAAGGCAGAAAGGGGACAGGAGGTGTCTGCTGAGCGGTAAATAAATGATGTATCTCTGTGGGACTGCAGTGGCAATTTTCATGGGCAGCTCTGCAGGTTCAGCTGCATTGGACCTGCTTATGGCATGTTTCCCCTTCTTGTCTCTTGCTGAGGTAGAAGCTTGGAAATTTCTGAGTGTTGCCTTGGCCATGACATATGCTTTTTCCTTAGAGTGGGGCAGTGTTGTAGACCCTGGGAGCTCCAGGACCTCTGCTACTGAACAGCCCTGGCAGCCGTGGCTGGTTCACCTCCTTCAGGCTCTCTTAAAAACTTGTCTGTGGCAAACAGCTTGGCCTTTTCCAGCTGCTGGAAATCTCCTAGGATTGTCAGAGGCAAGAAGTAGGTCTCCAGCACAAAATAAAGAAAAGTCCAAGAAAACTAATCTAAACAAATTGACTTACTATCTTGAATTTTCAGGTTCTATTCCCTGTTCTGTAGAAATTTTAGATCCTTGACCCAAACAAAAATGGCAGTTTTTAATAATATACAATTCAGTATAAATTCACATTCTTCTGCTGCTTTCTCTTGGCTGTCAAAAGCTAGTAGGTCAATATCAAGGCTCAGAAGCTTCCTCAGAAACAAGTTAACCTCCTCAGCCAAATATCTGTGTCTCACAGATTTGATTAAAAAAACAGGGGGAATAAGTCTATAAATATTTCCTCTTGCCCATGACATATTATCAAAGCAATGATATTCTTGGCTTTTGGGATAAAGTAAAAAATAATTAGAGAGTAAGATGTCTGTTCTTAAAGCAGGGAGGGCCTTTGCTTGTATTTTCTTGAGCTCACAGTTTGATCTTCCCCAACAAGCTTCCATTAGGTATCTTCCATTCCAGCCAGGTACTCCTATCTCTTTTCAGGAAACTAAAACAGTTGATAGGTGTCTTTCTGCCTCTGTTATGTCTTATAAGCAGCTCCCACATATACTGCTGCTGAATGCAGTTTGACCAGTTTTTAGATATTCTTTACACTTCTTGGATATTCTGCTTTATGAAAGACTGTTATTTTAAAACATGCTTTTAAAACATGTTATTTTAAAACATGCTAAGTTTTCATGCTCATTACGGGTAGTTCTGAACCCTTGAATTCACTTTTTCTTTCTTTTGTTTTCTACTCCTTGTTGGATTGTTTTAAAGCAGATGTGCTCCTCAGGTTTATCACAGCTGCTTCACAGAAATAATTTTTTTTACCAGTTTGACTTATGAGTGAAACTTGTACAGACTGCCAAGGTTTCCCTGGGGTTATGAACCCTCAGCATTTAAATTAAATGTTGATTGCTGCCTTTAATTCTTAGACTGTCAAAGTAGCTGTGTTCAAAAGCTACAGAAATCAGGAGCCAGTAATTTAAAAAAAAATTATTTGCCGAGTGCAATTTGACATTGCTTTTACATTTGAGTTTGTTGAAAGACAGCATGCAGTGTGAGTACAAAGTTGTACCAATGAATTCTCTTAATAATGGTGTTGTGGGCTGAGTAACAGTTCAGGGGCTTAGGAAGAGAAAGAAAGGCACTGGCAGAGGTACTTGAATCTCTGCAATGAGTGGCTCAGCCTTGCTTTTCATTCTTCTGTAGAATGCCACAGAATATCTCCAAGTGTAGATGGTAGGAGGTTGATTTTATCGGTGTCTAACCTCAACTTTCCTATGTCCTGGTGTATCTAAGAGAATAATCTACAGATACAATCTATAGAACTTTAAAGCCAGGAAGAATTCCAGAACACAGATGATTAGATGAAAACTATTTACTTTTACATGTTACAGGAGGATTAGGTTAATTTCTCTGACTACTTATTTGCTTTGAAGCTTGCAGAAAAATTTAGAAAGGATTAAAACTAAATATTTGTCTATGTGTGGCTTTATGTACAGCAGATGCACGTGAACCACGAGCTTGTAGGGATTTTCTGTACTGGGATGGATATCATCGAATATTTATGGATTGGTCAGACATGGGGATCTCAAAGAGAAATTGCTGCATAGGAGACACAACAAAGTTGTTGAATTCAGGTATGCAAGCTGTCTTTAGGTTTGCAAGAAATTGTTCTCAGCAAGTTTTTAGGATGTATTTCTTAGTAAATTAATTTCAAGGTGAACTGAAAAAAACAGAAAGAGAACACAGAAATTGTCACTGCCTTTTTTTTTCCTCAAGTGCTCTTCCACTGATGCATTTTTAATATGACTTTCAGAGTGGGAAAATGCATTATATCTATGTGGTGTTAGCCTCAAGAAACTGTAAAATAATGAGACAAACTGTTTATTAATGACAGGCTAATGGCATGACTTATGACCTTTTCCTTCATTGCATCAGATATAAATTGAGTTGTCAATGACAACAGCTGGTCTAGAAGAGTTATTTTTTCCTTTCTCCTCTGCTGAAAGGTGTTAGCTCATAAATTATACGGATGTTTTGTGTAAAAGTCTTAAAATTGAAAAATGGAAGCAAAAGTTCTATTTTGCTGGATGCTCACTTCAGTGTCTCTACTCCTTTATTTTTGTCTTTTTTTTTCTTTTTTCTTTTTTTTTTTTTTTTTTTTTTCCAGAAGAAGAAACCACATAGCTGCCAGGGCTTGCTAAGTGAAAAATAAATTAGCTGTTGCCACTCTATGAATATGCAAAGTCTGGATTTTTTTTTATTTTCTACCCGCTTCTGTCATGGTTGTTTGGTGGTTTTTTTGGTTTGTTTTTGTTTTTGGTTTTTTTTTTTTTTGTGGAATATTTTAAATGAATTTCAGGGGATTTTTTTATATTGTTGTTTTCCCTTTTATGAGATAAACTCTCTTATAAGAGGTTAACAGGAGCTCAGGTTCATATTGCATATTTCAATAAATCTATCACTGATCATTTTGCTAACAGAGAAGTGGGCAAAAATTACTTCACGTACGTTTTAATATTTATGTCTTGTAATTTGTGCAGGAAAAGTAATATATATATAATATATAAAAGTTATATAAATATGCAGTACAATATTGCACATAAAAATTGGGAATTAAGTGAGGTTTTTCTAAATATATCATACCCCTAGTTTCTCCTTTACTATGTGTGGGTTTTTCACCTCTA
Source organism: Dicaeum eximium (assembly GCA_013396995.1). Lineage (NCBI taxonomy): Eukaryota > Metazoa > Chordata > Aves > Passeriformes > Dicaeidae > Dicaeum > Dicaeum eximium. Next base: position 243,451 of record VWZP01008078.1, on the reverse strand, counting down.
TTGGACAATTAACCATTGCAAGTGACAGTTGATAGCTAATTTGTAAGGCAGTGTGAGTGCAGCTGTAGAACTGTATTTCTTTGTGATAGTGAGTATACCACTTTTGACAGCCTTTTCAAAAGTATATTTGCAGGAAGTCCTTGAAAGAGCTTCTTCCCTTCGAGCATCCTTGCCTGAGGCACTTCCAAGCATCGTCAGACTCATTCAAAACACTGTTAACTTTTCTGTGGTCTGGGCTAAAACTTTAAAGGGAAATGTGTGTCCTTTAAAGGGAAATGTGCTCCCCCCAGAATTTCTGCTTTGTATTCTGTGCTGAATGAAAGGATTTAAAATGATTTTGTTTACTAAATAAAGGCTGCAGACTATTTTTCTGACCTAGTTATCTACCAGTCATAGTGGAAATATAATTAACACAGGCACAAATGATGATTGCTGATTCTTCTAGCAGTAAAATATTACTCATAATGCACACTTATTGTGATTACTATTAGTAACCATATTGATTCCCAGCATGCTTAAGGAACACAGCAACAGGCAATATTGTGTGACACGCAGTGCAAAAAGTCATTGCAGAGACTCCAAACAGTGCTACAAATGTGCTGCCATTAAACAAGTCTGTGGTTATTTATGACAAAAATGACACTGTGGCTCATCTTTCTTGGTGGCAAGACTAGCAATACTGTTTATGCAATTTTTCTGGAGAAGCTGTTGTTGTTTATCATTAATACTTCTCCTGAACTTATGTTGTGACAACAGTGTTGGCAATTTTGGTAATTTTCCCTGATTATATGTGTGGGTTACACAAGATTTACCAGAACTTTTTTTCTTCACCTTTTCCTTCACTTCCATGTGAGAACTTGAAAGTTCAACAGAATATTTTAAAAACACATATGGAAACATATTTATTGACTGGTTTTAATCAAACTAGCTTGTGAACATCTAGTTAGATTAAGCAAATGATTAACCAGATGAAAACATTGCAGAATGTTAGCAGGGCTTCCTGTCTATAGATGTATTTAATTATTTAGGTCATTCTACACTTTGCTTCTCTTCTTATCCCATATATTTAAAATAGAAACAGTGTAATAATTTCTATCATCCCTTAACTTGCAAAAGAAATGGCCAAAAATTGCTTATGCAAAGTGATTCTCTTTGATTTGTTTTTCAATTTACATTTGTTCCAGAAAGTGGATATTTTCAGACTGATTGTAACAATAGTTACTGCATTAACTTTGTTCTTAAAGTCCTTTCCCAATTTTTTTTCTAATTGTAGACCACATGTACCAGGGAAAAAGTTTTAGATTAATTTTGCAGTGTTATTTTGAAAGGTCACAAATGCAGACTTTGAAACTCAATACAGACACTGTAAAACAAACTCTGACCTGAGCCAAGTCCTTGTTCAGAGGAGAGCTGGAGAGCAGCCCATGCCTGGTGAGCTCTGAGGGCACACCTGTACTGAATTTTCTGTTTCTTCAGGCTTTTTGAAAGGTGTGCTTCCCACATAAAAGGAATTTCTATAGAGCTGCCAACTCTCAGCAGTGCAGAGCAGACCAGACCTTCATCACTGATGTGAAGGACAATGAAGGGCATAAAGATTTTTTGAATGTTCACTTAGTAACTCTTATTAGAGGACCAGGCTCTTCCCAAAGAGGGAACCTCCTCCTCAGCCTGTTTAAATTACTCTGAATGGATTTACATACATTTACTCAAGTTCAGTTACTGGAATATGCATATACCATGTAATAAGAAATAGGGTTTTTTTGGTTTTTTTTTTCCTTGATAAATATTACTGAGAATTATTTAATACCCTTTACTGAGCATTCCCCTTTGCTCATTGATGTGTAGACATGCTCTTATGCTATGGCAACATGCATTCAAAAGTGATAATGAATGTTTTATTCATCTGTATATCTAAAGCTAACAAACTTCTGAATTGTACTAAGCTGACAGTAAGAACTGATCCTGCTCAGGTAAAAATTTGTTGTTAATGTGAGTATTTGCAAGCCAATCAACAATAGAAGTCAGGCTGTTATGAGAAAAGAAGCTATAGCTTATTCCTTTTTAAACTTTCTTTTTTCCTCTAGAAGCTAGATATATATACAGTTACAGAGTGTGCAACCTACAGAAATAATTAGGACATATATTTCATCATCAGGTTACTTTATTTCAAATCTATTGATTTTCTTTGAAGGATAGGTTAAAAAAAAAATTGCAGCAATGACTCTTAAGCAGCTTCAAATCCATCTGCCCTGTGTTATGTCTGGAAACTTGGTTCCAATTCCCATTCTGAAAGAAACCCTGGAGTCAGGTGCAATGCTTCCAGAAATTGTTAATAGGAAAGAGTTGTTGACATGCCTGCAGTATATTCTGACTTAATAATATGCATTTCTTAGGAAGATAATCATGTTCCAATTTGTCTAGGACATAAATCATTGTAGAAGCAATTGAGATGTCTACACCTATAAAGTTCCTCTGAGCCTCTTGTTTATCATTACATGTTGTACTGATCTATAGTTGAAAATTTGTAATAAGTGTGGTCTAGTACAAATGGAGATAATGTATTTCTTATTATTATAGACCCTAACTGTGAAAAGGCAGCAGAGTCTCACAAATTTGTCTAGCCATGCAGTAATGACAGTAAAATATTCAGAGGCATCTGTTATAAAGAATTAAAGAATTATTCAGAGACATCTGTTGTAAAGAGTTATAAATAATAATTAAAGAAATCTCTAACCCTTGAGATAAAGGTAATTTTTTAGAGTTATTACTGAACCAAAGCAGTAATTGTCAGCTGAGACTAGGATATTCAGAGCTTTCTATCTTCTGAGTTATTTTCTTTTTTCCTGTCATCTACCCCTTCTTCTACTGGGGATAAGTTATTATGAAAAAAACTTAATAAATTTTGCATTTCATTTATCTACATTTTATACTTGCAGAGTCATTTTCCTGATCATTTTGTATATGAATTATAGCCAGCTTTTCATAGAAAACTTTGTAAACATTCTTGAGTATCTAGAGACATTTTAGATATTCTTAAGCCAAAGCCAAACTCACTGACGGAACCTCCACTTTTATTTTTAGTATTGTGTCTTATAAGAATTTGTGATTCTGGTTTGATTAAAAACTTTGAGGCTCATTTTTATTGCTGGATTATGGAAGAGGCTTGATTGTCAACCCTGAATCACCTTCTAGGATGTGTTCTAGGTCTGAATACAGGTGTTGTTATCAATTCCAAGCAAGACTGCCTTATTGAGGTCAATATGTCTCTTATGCCTGAGATGTGCAGTTTCTGAGAATTACATGAGAATGAATCTTAGCAGAAAACTGGAAAGGGTTTTGTTTTCAATAAGTTACAGACCATCTCATGGAGGTCAAGCCTTGTTCCTTGGTCAAAATGATCTTCTCTTGATAGAAGAGCACAGTTTATGTTGATTGAAACATTTGTGTCGAGCAAAATATTTTGTGAATTCATGTCAACGCTGCAGTATTGTTTTGGCTGAAGAGAGATAAAAGCCTCCCCATGCACCCAATTTCTATTTTAGAAACCTTTAAGTGAAAATGCCATAACACTTCAATTGGATTATTTGCTCTGAAATATAATTTTCAATACAGATTTTCCCCAAATTGAAAATGAACAGATTTTTTTTTTTTAGGTTCCATCAATAATTATTTGGTGACCTAGGAAGTTTACCAAAATGTAACTTTAATGAACTTTATTTGTAAAAATTATACTTATAAAGGACCCAAATAATAATTTTAGGTGTATTTGTTTGTGTGTCAATATTTTGCTTCTTGTTTCCCACAGGAAACTGTTGAACTTCAGAAACATGATATTTCTCTGGTTCTGGCTTTTTTATTGCTCAGTTTCTTTCCACTCAGTCTGATTTTCATCAAGTTTATATTTGGTCTCTTTTTTGTCCATTTTAAATCAGTTTCTTTCATCTGGAAGTCTACATAGAGGTCTGAACTCAGTCTTTTCTGCAAAATATGTAGGCATATATCTGCTATCTGTACTATCTGAAATGCCTTTAATTCAGATGATGATCTTGTGCATGAGGTACTTGTTTGAAAGTCCATTAAAAAAAAAAAAGGCTATGTATTTGTTCTGGTTTAGGGCAAATGTGGGAGAAAACTTCCAAAGGGATTCCTTTAGAAAGCAGATTCAAGCAGCCCCTCCCTCACCCAGTTTAGGAAAAGATTTCCTTGGAGAAAAGTGGAAAAAATGGGTTTATTTAAGAAGCAAAGTATTCACAAGCATAAAAAATGAATAATATGAAACAATAAAAGCTCTTGATATTCTGAAGAGATGGCAAATTCAGAAAGTCCTTTTCGTGGGCTGTAACTTGGCTTGCTCAGTCTCTTATCAGTCCCTCCTGAGATGGAAAATGGAAAATGGAAAATGCCGTGTCCTGGGCTCCAGTGGGTCACAGATGTGAGTGAGCTCCCGGTGTTTTTCTGGGTTTTTCAGTCCAGAGCAGGGCTGAACAGTTCCAAGAAAAAGAAAAGCCGCAGTCCAGGGCACTTCTCTGCCTTAGCTGGCTCAAAGCTAACTAAGAGCAAAGGAGAGCTCTCTCTCTGTCCGTGCTGCGGACAGCACAGTCCGTGAGACGGAAAGCTGAAGCTCTTATCTCTGTGGTTTTTAATACAGTCACCTCAGACATTCCACTGCCTCTCCTTCTCCCCCTCTTCACTCTCAGATCTAGTTTTAAAGGTGCAAAACTTATTTCTGGGCTAAACAGATGAATGGGGATACAATTCAGCATCATGAAGTCACCCCAGGACAGCTAGACTAAGATACACTTATGGATTAAATTTGTGAATCTGTGATAATTGTCCAGGAGGTTAATGGAGAAAAACTGAGCCTTTGGCCTAAGACTGTGTATAAAGACCCTCCATTAGAAATCTAAAGTCAGATGAAATGCTATGATGCTTATTAAATTGTCCATATCTTGGAATAGCTAAAGTAAGTTAGAAATACTTCTTCTTTCCTTAGTAAGAAGTATTTCTAACTCCTAAGCTGTTACTTCTTTCTTTCTTTTCAAAATTTACTTCCAGTTATTGTTCCAGGCATGCAAGAAGGTGGCAATATTTTTTATCTGTCTTCTTCGTCACAGAAGCCTCTCTGAAATAAGTACAGGCAATTGAATATTTTCTGGATACTGGAAGGAAAACTGCAGCCATTTGGCTGAGCTTTCCTGAGGTGCTAAATAACACCTTGAAAATCTTGGACTATATAGCCACTCAATATGCCCAGATCAGTTTTATGTACAAAAAACCAGATTGGTGCAGCTATGATTGACTCTGTACATGTTAGCTGGTGTGTGCATGTGGGGTAGGACAGAGACAAAGAATGTAGATTTTACTGCATGGGAACAGTGAGTCATTGAACTTGCTCTTCACAGCTATACATCAAAAAGCAAATAAGCATGCATGTTTTCATGCATACAGTAAAAGAAAGAAAAGGACAACAATGTATGAATATTCAAATTTACTATCTTTCTTATTTCTTTTGTAGCATCTCTTTATTTTATTTATACACAAAGTACAGAGGTGTGCAAGATGGAACACAGGTTTGTTGAGTTGTGAGCTTTTTTGACCCAGTAAGAGCAGGTAGCACTTCAGTTTTAGAAGATGCAGAAACTGTTAGCAAACCCTATGCACAGGAGTCACAGGATCAAAATCACCCTATGATTAGTTAAGCAGCTACTGCCATCGGTTATCAACTTGAGGTGATATGAAGTAACTTTTTTCTTTGAAACAATCGCAAGATTGCTAATTTCTTACATTTTTTTTATTTTATGTTGCACATCTCATGTGACTGCACTAGTGCTTGCTTCACAGTGTATCAGTATTACCCGCAAATTGCTTGGACTAAGCAATCTGAGGTAAGTCTGGCTTTTCCAGTGCCTGCTTTCTGACAATAACAATGGGAACCATTGCAATGACAGCTTAAGCTTGCAGCCCTCTGACATCACATACAATGTTTCAGTGAAAACAGGAATAGAGAGAGATACTAAGGAATAGAAAGACTTGGATTTACGTATACAATACTCTGCAAAGTGGAACTACACCATCAAAGGGAAAATGGTTTGCCTCTGGGGAAGAGTACTACCCTAGAAACAAGGGAAATGTGGAAGAAGAGCAACCATCTGAGCAACTAGCCACATGTAAAGCTCAAAGCACAGGCTTAGTCTGGTTTATGAAATAATTGTTAGCCTCGTTTGGTTGCTTGAGAATATTCCTTTAGAACATTCAAAAGTCACATCTATTGGTGCATATAATGGCTGTGTTTTCAGTGTGTGTGTGTGGGGGCAGCTTTTTGAACCGTGTTTCCACAATGATAGCTTTGAAACAAAAGTAACTGCAGATAGCCAGCTATGTTTGTTTAAATTAACTTCTGCTGTTATTACAGTATTTATAGAAACCTAAAGGGCTGTGGATGCAGTTTAGCAGATACTTGTTTACATTTTAAGGGGATAATTATGTGATGTCCACCAAGCTTGTGTGCAATCTATAGTGGTAATTATCATGCTTGTACAAAAATACAAATTGCACTCCCAAATATGTATCCCATGGGAAATTATTCCCTTCTACATTTTTAAAGTACTTAGAAGAATAATGCTCTCCTACACTATTACTGCTTGCACTGTTTTTAGTCTAGTTTCTCTTACTTTTGTTTGATTGCTGGTGATGTACTCTCACATTGCCCAGCAGATTAACTTTTTCCTGCAGTTTATGTAAGCAGCCATCTCAGCTGGAACCACTGATGCAAGAGGCAGCAGAGTCATCTTAATCAATGTACCCATCTCTTTCTACTAGAAGCCCATGAGACCTATTGATAGAAATGATGTGTGGTTTCAGTACAGCCTCTCCAGTTCTGTTATTTGCAGCTTTAAGGTGACACTATATTGAATTTTTGAGCTCCAAGTGCTTTCATCCCGCTTCTTCACACAGGCAAGCTACAAAATGTTCATTGCTTTTCAACACTTCAGCCTCTGTAAGTGAAAACTCAGATATACAGCAATTATTTTGGACTAGGAACTTTGCTGTGTCAGAATTCAGCTTGACTCACAGAAAGAACTTTCTGGCACTTTTCTATCATTCTGAGCTTGACTGCTGAACAGATTGGGATTAATCTGCTCTACCCTGAGCTACAATAGTGCTGGGACAGCTCCCCCACAGCCAGCCTAGCTGTATCAAATGCCATTAGCTGGATGACAAAGTTTGTTTAGTTGTTGGCAGAAATCTGGTGAGCCAAGAGTCTTAGCTAAGAGCATAATCTAAGTGCAGATAAACAGTGTTCTTGTTTCCTTGTGGCTGTGTTAGTCAAGACTGTGTCACTGTACAATATTTAAGAAAAATGTATTTATACCTTAAGTTTTGTAACTTAAAGTATTTACAGAATCATCTAATCTGATCCTTGCTCACTTCAAAAAAGCCTGGAATGCTAAAGAGTGAACCATGCAAGGAGTTTCCAGAGGAATCTGATTGATCTGAGCAGAATTCACATGACAAGTAGGCACCGAAAGCCTGGAGCATGCAAATCTTTCACAGAATATGGCACAGAATAAACCCTTCTTTTCAGTGAATCTAACAGCACACATTGGGAAAAAGTTACACTAGGTATTAGAAGTTGTTTGTTCTTTCACCATGTTGCATCTCTATGTTTAGGAAATGCTACAACACCTAATAGGATGTGTTTATCCATGGGTTTCATTAGTTATCTTTGGGAAAAATGTGATTTTCCCTCTTTCTTTTACATTAAAATAATTCCTGGTTCTGGATGGCCTGAATAATGTTCATCCTTGTTCACAAGTCTGGATTAGATTGGTTTTGCAAGGAAAAAAGTGGGTTGGGGCACAACTGGCTGTGTACACTAAGTGGGTTAATTTGACCATGGCCTTCCTAAATTTCGAGATGGAAATCAGAATTGCAACTGGCTGCCAGCTTCCTAAGGTTCAGTGTAGCAAACACAGTCTTGAGTCTTCCTTTGATTCATTGATACAAGAAATGGTGGTGGTTTTGCCCTTCAATGCAGGACTTCTCTTTATATTAATCAATTACACAAGTTCCTTATAACTCAGGAGGTAATTTCACATTGCCCAGACTAATAATTTTCTGAGGACAGGAATATACTAAGAAAAGACAGTAGATCATGATCTTAAGGGGAGGATGATTTGCCTGAGGAAATGTAGACGTCTGCTCTTGAGCCAGATGTCCGTGCTTCCGTCACAATCAGTGGAGAGAAACAGGGAAGAGTAGGATGTAACTCCACTTCTCTGACAGGGCTAAAACTGTGCAGATAAATCGTTTTCTATAAATGCCAGTTTCTCTACCAACCATAAAAAGAGGCTTGTATGAATTACTTGGAAGCAGGCAAGCAAATCTTCTTCTCAGTGCTTAAAGCAGAATAAATCTTTCAAGTGGGACACAGATGAAGAAACACGGCCAATCAGAGTAATAATTTGGAACTCAATAATCTCCCACTTCTGATGCACTTTGTTTCACAGGAAAATTTCTGTCTAGCTCTGAACAAAACTGCTAACGTTTCACAATAGGAGGGACCATTCCAAAGGTGAGTTCTCCTGGTAGCCCCATTCAAACTGCAAGAGGTTTCCTATTTTCCCAGTGAGGGATTTTGCCTTCTCAAAGCTGTGCTATTTGCCTTTTTAAATAGTGTCAGCTGTGTATAAAGATGCAAGACAATTAGTGTCTCAGCCTTCAGAGTGCAATGTGATTATTTCTGGTACATTAATATTTCAGCTAATTCATCAAAACATATTATTCACCTGCAACAACCCCAGAAGCTCTATTCCTCCACAGGATTCTAGTTGGTTTTGCATTTGGTGAAAGCAGTAAGAGAGGGAGAGGTTTTATATTTGTTATGTTGCAATGAATTAGAGATCAGGGCAGAATTTTTTCTCGAATATTGCTGAAAGACACAATATTGGTTTTGTGTTCTGCAAACCTTCTCATTCTATATAGTACCCTCTCAAGGCTTTCAAAAACCATGTATTTGCTGTCTCCTCAGAAGACTTCAGCTTCTGAATAAATTTAGTAGAAGAAAAATGGTGAAATATTTAGATAAAATGTACCTAGCATGCTTTTCTGAGAAAAAAATGAGGATGAGGAAAGAGATGGGGCTTTTTTTTCCTTTCCCCCAAGCTTAAAATCATCCAGACCCGGGATTTGGGAAAGGACTCTTAGGTCACACAATATGGAGTAGCCTGACAGTCACAGGGCAGTCCAAGCTGGCATCACCCAGTGAGCATGTGAGAAACTCTGTGAACATAAATCTGTGTCGTAGCTTCAGACTTACATAGCAGGTACTTTGAGGAAGCAACTTCTATATCTACTGCACACTTGAATATCTTCATAACTTGCCCTGAATACTTCCTTCTTATCTTGTGTCTTATGAAACCTCTGTTTCCTTATTCCGCGAACCTAAAAGTATTTTCAAAAAAAATGAAAAGAAAGAAATAAAAATAGGGCATGTATTTCCCCCTCCTCCAAAGTTCCTTCATATATATTTCTTGCATGCAAATGTGTAGCTTTTGATATACATCATTTGGTAGGGTTTTTCTGGCAGGAGAATATTTTAATCTGAATAAGCACAGCTTCTGCCTGCTTCACACACTGGTTGCCTTAGAAACTGTGGCATAGTGCAGCTGAAGTGTGCTGATACCCTTGAAAGGGAGTTTGAAGGAAGCAGATGGGCTGTGATTATCATTGGTTGGATCAATTAGATGAGTAGATTGTGAGATACTAAAAATAATACCTTCAATTGCTTAAAAAATTAATTTTGCAAGCATTTTCAATGTGACTATTTTAGATATACGTCATTGTGTTTGCAGTGTTTTTGTTCAGTTTATATGATGAGGAAGGACGCTGCTTTCCTGTCTTTTACCAGAAGATGAACTTGATAGCTTTACTTTATTTTCAGTTGTTTCTTCATTTCCAGACAGTAGCTGCTGGTAGGAACACAATGTGTTAATACACAAAAAATTTAACAAATCCATAATAAACAACATAATGAATTTATAAATTAGTTAGCTTTGTTGAGTTTGAAAACAGACAAGAAAGGCAATACTAAAATGCCTTTACAAAAAAAAAAAAAAAGAGGAGGAAAGGAAAAAATCTGATGCTTGCAACTTTGATATTTTTGCAGAATATGAGTCTTTTCCTGGACGAAAGCTGGGGTACATTGTATCAGGGAAAAAAAATGCTTGGAAATAGTTTGGTAAATTATCAGTTTAACAGATTTACAGAGAATAATTATATTATCCCATTTTGATTTACCACAAATATATTCCAAAGGAAAGGGAACTGAGTGACAAGATTTCTACATTTTCAAAGTTTAAGAGAAAAGTTCTCTTAATTTTTTAATAGGAAAATTTTGGTGTTTAATATTTTATAGCATTTGCAGAAAATTGGCCACTAAATTCAAAATTACTAGTAAGGAAACAAAGCCCATATAGGACAAGCATTCCTCTGATATCCACAAGATCTTATAACGCTCCCCAAATGTAAGAATACACATCTAACTTAACATGAGAAGTGTGTGAGATGTAATACTTTTATTGGATGTGAATCCTTTTTATGAAGGATCTCCATTCTTTGTGTCCTAACAGTATCAGGTGTCACAGATGTTTTTCAGTCTCATTTGAACAAGTAGGGTACCTGGCTCAGTAGCAGTAATGGATGACCTTCCCCCACTGCATCTTGAAAGCCACATTTCTCTAAGGAAGTTTGATGTCTCAGGTGTTTCTGACATGATCACCGCATTGAAAGGGGCACAGGATCACTTTTCATTTTTCCTCAGATACGATTCTTGCAGAGCTCTGTATGAGTGTATGCTAGCCCCGCTTCTCTGTCATATTCCTGCTGTCAGAAACGCTCTGATTACAGCTTATTTTCACTGCTGGGATGCCTGCCTGTTTGTAACACTGCTTTTTATGGTCTCTAAGAAACTGAAAGTGTTGAGAGACGAAGGAAAAGGATAGGCATGGAGTTAGAAAAAGACAAGATGAGAGCAGGCACAGCTCCTGAGGGGCTACTTTTTTTTCCTGGAAGAAATCGCTGTTGGAGGAGAAGAAAACAAAATGCAATTACCAGGAAGAGCATGCTGGTAAACTGAAAGGCATTTAGTTTAACTAATTTAGTCAAACTAAAGAGATATTTAAAACTTCTGTTCTATCTTTCATATATACCTGAAGCTTAAGGGCTCTCTGGTAATTCTCCCTCATACTTCAAGGAGTGTAACTTTCTGAGAAAGGTGTGCTTTGCTTTCCTGTAGGCCCACATGGGAGTGGGGATTGGGGTATTTACTGAACTCCGGATACTCTTTGAGATCAGAAAGATTTTTATTAACATCTCAAAACCTCGCAGCAGTGAATGCCAGTAAAGACCACTCACAAAGCCTGGAGGCTGAGGAAGGTGCTCACAGAAATGTGGAATCCTCAATAACATTCTCCAAGTCTGATCTTCTTTAAAGACAGACAAATACAAAGTGTGTGAAATTGGGTTGTGTTGTTTCTCCTGTCTGTGGGGTGGGGAAGCTGGAACTAGGTGAGAAATTTTTGTTTTCCTGTTTTTCCCATTTATGCAGCTCAGTCCAGCTGTATATGTTGACATGACTTACAAGTAGTATCAGCTGCTCATGCTCTGTTACTGCTTCACTAAATCTGAGTCCCAAAGAAATGTTCAAAGATTCCTGGCTGTTACAGGGGTCAGCAGGTCTCATTGTCTCTTTAATGGTGTTGGTTTTGACATGCCTTTACCACTTAGCTGATTGATCAACTGATGAAACAGAGAGCAAAACAGGGCATTTTAGTGTGTGCAGAATTTACATGAGCAAGTTATGAAAGTAAACCATCTTTTAATGTGACTTTTAATTTTAGACCTCTTATTTGGCTAGATTTCAGTCCTGGATGTGTTCAGGAGAGCTAACGCCACCACAGTACACATGATAAGATGAGTGACATAAGTCAGATGAATCATTTAAGGGTTCACTGCCTCACTTGGTTAGAGAAGTATCCATCACTGTAACACAACAGTGATGAACACTGTAACAAATCCTAAAACAGAAAATCAGAAAAAATATTGTTAATATATATAGATTAACAGTTTCAAATTATGTGTGCTCCCAAATGTGTAACAGAGCATGTAAGGAGCAGGACTGCACACAGTAAATAAATTGGGGAACACTGGAAATTAAGCATATTGTGGCAATTTTAATTACATGACTTTTAAGGATTAGGTTTTTGCTTTAGTCTGTTCCCTGTTTTGCCCTAGTGTTTAAGAGCAACTTTAATAAAAATGATCTGATTTGGCACTGTCGAGTAACTTCTTTTTATTTGCAGCTAACATGACATGAGCTCCCAGAGAGTTTTTTGATTAAATACTTCAAATATGTATCAAAACAAGAAGAAAATTCTTCAAAGAACTTGTTTGAATTAAAGTGTCACTAAATCAAACTTAACTGAACATTGGCCAGCTTTTCAAAATGCAGTAAGTTGAAAGACTTTGTAAAGCTGCTCGGAGGTTGACTTGCTGTAATTTGTTTTGTTAATTATAGAAAAGTTCTTACAGAGATCACGGTGAAAATGAACTCCCCTGTAGTGTGCAGCCTCATTTTGTATGTTAGCTGAAACACACAGTTACCCTGAATGTCACCATGATTTCAGAGATCTCTGTTTCTCTTGCTCTTGTGCAAAATAGCTTTTGCTCTCTCAGACTTTTCCTTCTGTTGCTATTGGCTCTTAATTACATTAGTGACTAACAGCGTTACCTTAATTTCAGGAGCACCTGGCAATTCAATCACAAATGCTTGGGAGACTGATCATCAGTCATCCACATCATGAGTTCAAATCAAGCCTTGATTCTCTCCCCACTGGGGCAGCACTTTGGGTCTTTGCTCCTGAGTTAACACCCACTGCCCAGTTGCCTTTGATGCAAACCCAGGTGAGAAGGGTAAGAAGGGAAGAAGATGATAGTCTCATCTGCCATGCAAAGAAGAATTCCATTTGTTGGCAATTTATTCATGTTTTTGTGTTGCTATAAAGAAGACTCTATTAGCAATAGAGAGTTAGTTAAGTCAATAACTTTCAAACCAAAAGCAGAAATACACGTTTAATGGGACTTGTAAAATGAACCAGTTATTCTCGGTTAAGAAGGCTCTAAGGAGAAAAATATCATGGAAAAGTTCATCTATTCCACTATTCCACAATAGTATCATATATATTTTCATACAAAGGAAAAAGATGTCAGTTAAACTAGTACTCATCAAAATCCAGGAAATGAGTATTATAAAGAATGAGTTAGAAGAAAATTACACACATTGTTGAAATGAAATGTCTTCACAAGATAGTCTGAATTTTGGGATTTGTTCTGGCCTGTGAGGTATTCTGTAAAACTCCCAAAGGAATATCAATGTACCTTTAAAGTAAAGAAATTCAAACACAAACATGAATTTTTCCTTCTGGTTCATACAATTTAGAATAATCTTCAATATTTTCCATAGGCTCCTTCTCTACTTCCTTTACGATGCTTTCTGAGTTTACTTTTTTCTCTCTTTTGCAGTAAAAGTAATTTAGGATGAAAGCACATCCAGAGATTTTCTACTACATGTCCTTTTGTGTGTGGATATGCATAAATACTTATCTGTGTTAGTCATAGCAGAAAATCCAGACAACTTTTCACTGTGCAGAAATTAACATTCTGATGTGATCAACAGCAACCAAGCCCACTGCTGAGTAGTGGTAAGTGATCCCTTCCACATTTGCCTGTATCTAAACCACAGAAAAAGCCCTTGAAGATACTTTGTAGGGTAGATGTATTATTTATGTTGTGTTATTGCTGTTTATATTACAAACAAGGTACCTCTGCTAGTTTTGTGCTAAACACTTATGTACAAATTCAGACTCCTAAGCCAGTGCATTCAAGTTTATACATAACTGGAACTAATTTACAAAGTATTTCTAAGCTCTTATCATATAAGCCATATGAATATGTATGTCTTCAAATTTCAAAAACAGAGAACCCAGTAAGATCTGATTTTCCAGTTAAAAATCCTAGGGTCATGTTAGATTCATCCCTCACAGAGCCTGCCAAAACAAGGTCAGAATAAAACATCTACCTTGAAAAAGGAACAAAATCTCAGAACTAATACTGATGGTATCAGCAGTCTGTCTTTGGGACGGACATGTGATGAGTTAAACCTGATCTCATATCCCATATGACTTCTGAACCAGCTTCTAAGTTTGGCTTGATAGTGGAAATATAAAACAAACAAACCCAGAAAGAAAACCAAACCCCATAAAATTATCCCACCTTTTGTGTCTTCAAGAAGTTTGTGTCATTTTTCCTCTTTAAAATCTTTTGCTTGGTCAGGATATTTCTTCTTATACAAGTTTCATTTGGAAGCTTTAAATCATAATCTAATTTTATGAGGTACATGTAAATTATATAATATATCTGCTCAGAAAAAAAAATGGTTTTGGTAGCCTGCTTCAGGGAAAAGTCAGTGAAAGATTGATGCAGATGAAAATGTCATGGACAGCTACGTTAATGCTGCTAAATGCTTTTTAACTCTCAGCAGTGCTGAGTTCACAAGGGTGCTGAAGTGCCTCTAGCCAGCTCTAACTATTTAGTTGTAACAGCTCAGTTCTAGACATTTTCATTTTGGGCATAGGCAGATCTGCATAAGCAGAGCCTAATTCTAATAAGCTTTTAAAATGGTAGGATGTCATAAAAACAGGGGAAATGAATGTGTAAACAAAGAAAGCTATGGAGAAGAGAAAATGTGAATTAGTTCTCTCAGTGCTTTGTATATGATGCTAAAGGAGCAAGGCCAAATTGTCAAAATTAATATGATGAAAAAGTAAGACTTTGCAGAAAATCTGCTCAATGCTTATGATAGTTCATAAAGTATCTTAAATAAATATTTTCTCTAGGATTTTGAAGGATTGTTTTCAACAGACCCTGCCTTTTGAAGGGCTTATTGACTAGTTTATCTCTTGTGTTGCTTTCCAGACGCTGGACTTTGTGATTCACAAAATAAAGTAACGGCATACTGACATTTCACAGTAATTAGAAAAGAAAATAGTAGAAGTAGATGAAAAAATACCAAACGGATGCTACAAAAACATTTTATTTAAAATATCCTGGATAAGAAGTCAGAAATACTTCAGAAAACCATCTAAGCACTTAAAATGCTTCCTCAGGAGGGGAAGTGTAGGGAGATGCACTGATTTCTTCTCTGTGGTGGCCAGTGACAGGAGCCAAGGGAGTGGCCTGAAGTTGTGTCAGGGGAGGTTTAGGTTGGGTATTAGGAAAAGGTTCTTTGAGAGTGGCTGGGCACTGGAACAGCTCCCCAGAGATGAGGTCAGAGCACCAAGGCTGAGAGAGCTCAATAGGCATTTGCACAAGGCTTTCAGGCATGTGGTGTGACTCTTGGGGCTGTCCTGTGCAGGGCTGAGTTAGACTTGATGAGTCCTCTGGTTTCCTTCCAACTCAGGATATTCTGTGATTCCATAAGGCACACTGTGTGCTAACATTGGAAATTACTTGTAGTATTCCTTCTGTAACACCTTTTTTTTTTGAGAAATATACTCTGGGAAGACATGGTTTTCAGTCAAGAATTAGTGCTGAAGGATGCTTAATGACAGTTCATTGGCTCATTCTGCAGATTGCCTCTTGAGTTGTCTAGTTATTACCTTGCTGAATCTGCAGATTTTTTTTTCCACTCATCCCCACACTGAATATTTTTTTTCAGAATAGAGCCGAACTCGTTCCAAATTCTATCCCACAGTTCAGTCTGGTAGGAAAAAAGGGATTAATGAAATCTTTGAATCTGTAAAAAAATTAAGAAGTCTTAGATCTTCATATATAGCATTGAGATACTGCCCATGAAATCCATAATTTTTAAAGAATGTTGAAAAATTGGGGCATATGAAGAAAAAAACTATTGACATGTTCTTAAGATTAGAAAGTATCTTGCTGTGAGGAACTGAGATCAATCCATTTACTTTATCTGAAATAAAATTGGGATGTCACTTGATTGCAATATATCAGTAAATAGTGGTTAACAAAAAGCCCCTAAATTCAGCAGAGAAAGACATAATTAGAGCCTGGTAGCTGAGCCACAGATACTTGCATCAGAAATTTGGGACCAGTTTTTAACAATGATGATAATTAAATGATGGAAAAAATTACTATAGGGCTGTTAAATTTATCATCTTTAAAGTCCTCAGCATGGCTGGAAGGAGTAATAATGTAGGACATTCTGCACTTCTTCCAGCTGAAATCCTGCTGGTTTGGGGAGCAGGAGGATGCTACTGTCTCCCTCATACTTCTTGCAGTAAATGTGCCAAAGCCAAATTGGATTGTTTTCTCAAAATTTTCTCTTAATTAAACACCAATTACTGCAGCTGAACAGAGGGATACATGGTTTAGATCTAATGACCTGTGATATGAGGCATGACAAACTAAATCAATGAGCTTTTGTCTTTTGATGTGCAAATCTGCAGACTTCATGAAGAGTTTCACAATCTGGAGTAGCAAAGTAAGTCTACTGACTGTGGGGCTTGCTTTTCCTCCTCATTCTCTGAGAATTGCCTGCCTTAAACAATATTGGAGCTGATGTTGTTCATAACCTGCCTGTTTCTGCATTAGGGCTTAAATATTTTTCCCCACATGTTGCATTTGTGAGTGGGAGAGTTGTCATAATTTTTGGTGCATAATAAGATCTTAATATAGTTTTCTGTAGTTGTTATGGAATCATAAAATAGTTTGTGTTGGAAGGGGCCTTTTAAATGTTATCAAGTTGAACTTCCCTTGAACGAGCAGGGTCATCACCAACTAGACTGTTAGAGACCTTAACCTTGAATGTTTCCAGGGATGGAGCATCTACCACCTCTTGGGACAACTTGTTCTAGCGTTAGCGTGTTTCCAACCTCATTTTAAAAAAAAAAATCAAACTTCTTTCTTACACATAATCAAAATTAAATGAATGAATGGTGTTCATCTTCATGGTCTCTGGACTTGCTCCAGCCTTTCCAGTGCTGGGAACCCAGAGCTGGGTGCAGGGCTCCAGGTGGGTCTCAGCAGAGCAGAGCAGAGGGGCAGAATCCCCTCCCTCCCCTGCTGCCCACGGGGCTCTGAGTGCAGCCCAGGACACATTTGGCTCTCTGGGCTGTCACTGCCCACAGCTGGGGCATGTCCAGCCTCTCAGCCACCAGCAGACCCAATCCTTCTTGGCAGGGCTGCTCCTGACCTGCTCATCCCCAGCCTGTGCTGATATTGGGAGTTACCTGGTTGCAGTTCTCTAACATTCCTGGTCATGTTTATATAACTTTTAGACAATAAATGTTCTTACTGTTAAGTACAGGTTTTCATCCATTTAAAGTGCAAAACTGCCATGGCAGCCCAAGTACCAGAATTTCAGAAGACACGAAATCTGCACTCCTTCTGTGTGCAGGCTTCACTGAAATGGGATAGGATAGATAAGATGAGTAAACATCACACAAGAGCAGTTTTATGTATCCAAGTTCTCCCATATCCGAGTGTCCTAGGCTGTTGATTAGCTATGTGATATACCAATCAGTGTGTTCTTTCAAAACAAAATCAATCAAACATGACAATTCTTAACTTGTAATATTTGTAAGATCAAATAAGTGTGGTATTCCAAACAGGAATGCGTTTTTTTTATAACTGTCAGTAACACAGTAATTTGAATTATCATAGCTCTGCATTGTAATATCTTGCTACCTGACTTCTTGCTACCTATGGAAAATAAATGCACATTCCCTAATGCCCAGTACCATGAATAAAAATATAATGTACGTTAAAAATCAGGATGAAATTTATATGAAATCTAGGTGTTATCACATATTGGGCACTAAAATAAAAAGAAAAAACATTAAAATGGTCTGTCAGAAAGTACCTATGGTGATTTGGTTCTGTCAAGTAAAAGACACCCTGCATAGTTTTGGGAAGCAGATTCTCATTTGTTTCCCACAGCCCTTTAGGGCATAAAATATGAAAATGGTCCAGTTTGATGAGAGCTTAATTTCTTTTGCATGTATGTCTCCTGTATGAATTCGTGGTGGTTTTTATTAAAGATTCTATATCAATAAATCATGCCAAACAAGCCTCTGTTCATGAAAGCAGTTATGCAAATGCTAAATCCTTGCTGAGGTTCTATAGCATACCAAACCTGTAAAAAAAAAGAATGCTCAGTGAATGAGAATAAACATATGGAGAGGAACACTTATTCAAGGAGATGTACTTTTGGCATGATTAATCACAAGAAGCTTTTTTAACTTTAGTCAGTGGATTCACAGATAAACAGCAAGAGTAATTTAGTAAAAGTACCTTTAAAAAAAATCTTCTTCAGTTCTCCAAATAATAATCTCATGTTTTATAGTTGATTTATTTCTCATATTCACTGAATTGTATATTTGAGAAATTGTCCCTAGAGTACTTAGTGCTACAAATAAGCATAATTGTATAGATCTGGCAAAAGGCAATTTATGGTCTCTCTCCATGATGATACACTGGGGTATAATTTTTCTTTTTTGTTTGAGGTATAAAACATACCCACTCTTAAGGACTTCCTTGTTCAAGATCTGTCATGTACAATATACTCAATTAGTTGTAAAGCATATATGTACTAAACAGTTGGGGTTTTTTCCTAGATGTTTACTGGACTTGATATATGTTTTTAACTGGGTGAATTGAAAAGAATCATATTCTTTATTATTGTGTAAAATTTAATGTAATTTAGATGTCAATAATGTGTAAGAGATAGGTCTGCATCAATTTCCAAATACCCTGGTCTCATTTTTGAAAAGAAATAGTAACAATCGTCTTTTTTTTTACCTGAATTTTCAGTGGTTATTAATGTAGATCTACTTTTTTTTCTTTGCTTCTGTGCAAGGGTTGAGCCATCAACTGCTATCAGTCTTGCAAGGTATAGAGCTCTTTTCCTATAGACACTGAATGTATTGTACCATCAGATACAACTTTTTTACAATCATCAGGTGTGATTTTTAGATATGTGTGAAGCATGACAACATAGTAAATCACCTGTTGTGCTTTTAAGGATAATTCCTAAATGACTTAGTGTTCGACTTAATCTCAAGCCATGACACAAAACAGATGTGAAGAAGAGAACAGGAAATGAAGAATGCAGGTTATAGCTACCTACTGGGAGCATTTTTGTGAAGTCTATGAAACAGTGCTTTAGGACATTAATCAGTACTAAAATATTATCATCACACACATCTGATTTCTACAGGATCTGGATTAATAAATTAAAATCCTAATTTCTTTGATGTCAGTTGCAAAATTCTCATCAACTCTCATTAAAATATTCCCATTAGTAAGGTCAGGATGTAGGAGCCAAAACTGAAATGAGTTACTGCTGAGCATTGTGATTATTAGCAAGTGCAACATTTGAAATTATCCTTCTCTTCAATGTGGGGATATTTTTCCATTTATATAAGTTTGTTATTCTGCTCTGTGTGTTTAGAATCCAAACTCCTGGGGACAGAAATTAGTTTAGGAATATTTTGTACAGTCTCTTAACAAAAGGGCTTGTGATTTCAATTTGAGCATCTGGGTGCTATCAGAATGCAATGGATTCATAATAACTGCATGCAAAACAGCTAGGAGGAAAATTGCATACAGAAAGGCAATTATCTGGAATATGATAATACAGGCTGCCACCTACACTGGCTTTTCTTCCTAATGGCTGTTGAAAAAGGACCGAGCACCTTTGTTAAGCATTTCAAAGACGGAACAGTGACAGGTGCTATACAGAATTCAAGAGCTATTGTTTAAACTTAAGCAATATTGACTAAAACTCTGATTTCACCCTAGGAAGCCAGTTAATTATAGCTGAGGCTTTATTCAAAAGCTGACATGACATAGCTGACAGAATTACAGAGGAAACCGAGTTAGTCATTGACATCAATGATATAAAGTACCCTCGTGCCTCTTACCTCATATGAGGGAATAGTTACAAATTGCTGGTATGGTTGATGATGCACAGTGGTTAATGACATATACAGTGCATTTACTACTGAAAAAATAAAGAGATTCAGATCTAATTTATATGTATTTGACAGTCTCACGGCTTTCACAGATGATGGTGCTGTCCTGAATGGAAATAAGAAATTAAATGAAAATTGAATGCTCACATCCTTTTCTGCAAGGTGGGCCTGCAATAAAGGCGGAGGAGAGAGGGGGGAAGGCTCTTTGTTGCATTCTGATAAATTTTAAGGTTGTTTTTAGAAATTAATTTTAAATTTTTTTTTTCTAATCTATAAAGAGGTAAGAACTAAATGCAAAGGGATCGCTTGAAAGATTGGGAGGAAAAAGAATTCTTGTTCTTATAGAGGGTATTTTATCTAACCTCCTGTCTTTTTAAGGCAAGAATACTTTGATGCTATTGTTTCAGAAAATGCAAAATATGAAGTCTAATAGCAGGAAGTCTTATATGTAAAGTTAAAGGTCTTATAACAGGAAAACAGGAGTGGAAAAGGATAAAGAATGGATAGGTAAAGAAACAGATATTACAAGTGAGGAGAATACATGGCTACATTCAAAACTGGTAAATTAGATAAGCCTCACAAAATAATTGAGAACAAAAAGTTCCCAATTCTCAATAGGGAATGGATTGCCAAACTCCAAGTAGTCCTGTGACGTGTATTCCCAGAACACAATTCAGCATCAAAACAACAGGTTGATCGAAAAAGCAAACCCCCAAAACTCCCTGTAGTGTTGCCTTATTATTTAACCACTTTTGAGGCATGCAGGCTTACTTTCCTGGACTCTGAACATACTTCTATTTATAGGAATGAACACCAGTACTTTTATAGGAATGAACACCCGTACTGAGTTAAATGTCATTCTGTTCCTCTCTTCTTCATGAGGAAACTGCTTCTTTCCACACAGATCGAGAAAATTCAAGAATTAGCAAGAAACCCACACCTAATAATCGGGATATTCACCTGGAGAAGCAAATTAGGATTTTCCTGTTCCTATTCTGGTGAATGTTTAATATATTAATTTAATACTTGATCTACCAGATAATTGGAAGACCAATGTGTTTATATGAGAGTCTCCATAGAGGTTTCTGTCTTAGAGAAAGGGCTGTTTGTTAAACTCACATATGGGAATCAGGACCTCCTATAGGTCTTTTAAATGTTTATTTCAGCAAGATCATCATATGGATAGGGTCTTGGTCAGCTTCTGGAGCTAGATCTGTAAAGCAGATATTGGCTCAGATAGTTCCATTGTATCAAGAAGAACTATTCCCAGCGCGAGTCAAGCAAGTCCAAGCAGAACCTTTGGTCCTTGGGTTAGAAAAATGGTTGGCAGAGCCCCATAACATATGGCCCTGCTCAGAAACTCCTGCTGAGAAAAAGGTGGGGAGACAAGCAGACAATTCTGTTTACAGGCTTCATTCCTTGCCTTCCCACAGCACTCTGCAGACTCCCTGTGCTGTTTGCATAACTACAGGTCTGAACCGGAGCCAAAGCTTCTGGAGCATTTTACAAATTGGCAACAAGATAAGCTCTGCTGCCATCCAGACAAATTATGCCCTGGTCCAACATGTACTTCATCAAAGGGCTTGCAAGTCACTGCTGGGGCTGTTTCTCATTATCTCATCCTCAGTGGGAAATCAATAGAAACAATGATGTTAACAAACACTAGAGCCTAAAAGATGTCATAAATCTTAATCATTTACATTTTTAAATTTTGTAGACCCTTAAGTACAGCATAAAATCTTGGCTAGAAAATAGGTCTTATGATTCAATGATTAATTTTATTTAGGTTTATATCCCTGTAGAGAGGTTAGTGTGTGGCAGGACACTAATTACTTACTTTGACCATTACCTCACATTCAACAGTCACATAAAGCAGTATTTATGAAGGTAGGCAGGAAATGGCTAGCGGAATGGAATCCAAAAATGTCTCAGAGTGTATCAGAGATTTTAGATTCTGTTAAATTTATTAATATTAAGGAAAATGCTACTATATGGACCAGTGCATCAGAGATGAGATAACAAAATATATCTGAGGTTTGAGAAATATTCAATCTAACTGATATCAAGGAGCTATCCAAGCCAACTTTATTAAAGTTGCTTTATTAAAAAGCAACCCTAACTAAGGTAAAATAATGAAAATTGGAGGCAAATGTAATAAAAGCCAGATAGTATTTATCCCCTATCAGATGTAATGTCTTATTGTGAATATTCCTGAGAGTATAAAATTTAAGTGATGCATTAAAATCAGAAGAAATGTGCTTTTGACAGCAAAACTGCAGGTAGTAAATTTATCAGTGATATAAAAGTATAACTAGCCTGGAAGAGCAGCAGTCATAACCTCCTTTCATAGTCCTTGCATTGTTTGCATGCATCTTTTAAATATAGACTTTGTAAAATATTACCTTAGTTCAATACCATTTATGGTTTTAAGACAACTTTTACTACTGGAACTGTTCACAGGTTTGTCTCATTTTACGGTTACTAAAGTGTTTCACTATTTGTTTTTGCAGTTGTCAGTCTTTCATCTCTTACACTTATTTTGTTGGTGGGTCAGGAAAGAATGCTGCAAATTGATATAGGAAATACAGCAATTGTTCAGCTATCTCAGCAATACTTTTATTTTTCTCCCCAGTATACGGTGGTCTCTCTATTTGGTGTCATAGTATGAGTCCATTAGGCTTAAGCTGGGTGTTTACCACACACCATTCTGAATATGTGAGGTCTCTGTGAGCTGGTGTGCAGATTATTTACACAATAAATAGAATTCACGTTGCTAAACTCTGAAAATTATTATGACAAATACTCTTGATATTATCCCATTTATTTCCTCTTTTAATAGGAAGAAAATTCAAGTAGAATTTCCTGAGGTATCAGTCTTGAGAGAAGGAGGCAAATGGTTTTTCCTGAACTTCCATTACTTAAAAAATAAAAAGAGATGTCTGTTGTATTGATTGATATCCTGTTCTATAAAACAGGAAGATAGGTTGCAGGAAATTATTTTTTTTCTATTGAGACTTTTTAAAAAGACTTTCATATAAAGAAATGTTTTCATGACTTAATACCCATTAGAGGTATTGGCTCTTTCCATGTATAAGACAGTCATTTCCTTAATGGAAACAATTACTTCACAGAAAATTGACTAATTTTCAAGGAGTTTAGGTTACAAATTCTCATATGCAGGTTTTCAGGAATTATGACTATGTTCACCACCCACATAATATCGAAAAGACCAGTCCATTTTTAAAAAAAAATTTAAAGTATAATCCTTATTTCCTTTTCTTTCTGAAATGCAAGAGAAAGTGGTTGAGTAGGGTCACTGTGAAGGAATACAGAGTACAGATGTTAGCATTTAATTCAGGTTCGTTTTCAGAGGAAGGACAGAGGAAAGTGCACTTATTTTGGCAGCACCTGGAGAAGAGCCCTTCCCAAAGTCAGTGGAAGTGCTGAGGGATGCCTGTAGTGCAGGTAGCTCAGAGTGCAGCTGCAGTACCAGGGGCAGGTTGAGCCCTGGCTGGTGGGAGCTCTGACCTTTGCAGAACAAAGGGCACGGGGACCTGTGGCCAGTGACCGGGCACTCAGGGCCACAGCAGGAGCTGGGAACACCCAGATCCTCCTTAGTGAGGTTCCTTTGTTTGGGGTCCTGTCTTAAAGGCACCCAGTTGAGCTGTTACTCCATTATTGCACCAAGATGAAATTATTTTAGGGGTAGAGAGAGAGTCTGCTAGGGTTGAGCTGGTGAGGAAACCTGGTGTGAGTGTTGGGGTGGAACTGGGAAGGTGCCCCCGACCCACCCTGCCCAGGTCACTGTGCCACAGTGGGTCCTGCGTGGTGGGACAGGGAGCTTTCCTCAGCAGTGTCTGTGCAAGCTCAGCATGTTTAAATGCAGGAGCCTCTGGTGGTTCTGGGACTCACCCACAGTGTGCTGCTGTGATGTGCTCAGTGCCTCTGAAAGTCGAGTAGAGCGAAGGCTTCAGACCCCCGCGGTAGAACTCACTCAAGGAGTGGATTCCCTGTTTGCCTAGGGTAAGGACTGAACACATAGGTAATAAATCAGGGTCACTGCTTGAAAACTAAAGATGTTGAGCAAAGCACAAAACACAAAATGAGTAGCTTATGCTCATGTTATCAGCACCATAAAAGATTTTGATGAAGTGCTTGAGCTGAATTTTTATAGATCAGAATAGTGATAGTGATAGTATAGATCAGAAGTGTGAGAGTAAGATCTTGTAATTCCATTAAGGAAACTATTTCCTACCTTATTAGGGTTGGCTAGGATGGGCTTAACTTTCCTTATAGCTACTTGTAAGGTGCTGTGCTTTAGATTAGTGGCTAAAATAGTGTTGACTCTGGAAAAACATCTTAGCAAAACTTCTAAGGAAGTAACACTTAAACCACCCTTGTTTTGATTATGTATGACTGGAAGTCTCATAATACATACATATACATATATATATATATATATATATACACACACACACACACATATATATATATATATATATATATATATATATATATATATATATATGTATATATGTATATATTGGTCTATCTTTGTGTGGCAAAAGCCTGGTGTTATCACTAAGAATATAATACATTCTTTTTCAGAAAAAAATAAAATTGAAAATTTGGGCTCATAAAAAGTATGCATTTCTGTATGCCTATTCACTTCAGATCAGGGACCTCTCCAGGTGTAAAAAAAAAGCCCTTTTTGAATTATTTTCAAGAAGTACAAATACGTTGCATTAAGACAATTCTCCAGTCACATGGTTTATATGCTTTTATAATGTACCTTTTGAGAGTAATGAAAAAACCTTAATCTTTTGAGACTCAACAAATTAATAAAAGAAAAAAAAAGGAATATTCTTGTGTACAGCACATTCAGTAATTAATAAGGTAATTTCTGCATCAAAGAAGTAATAATTGGTTCAAAAATTTTCAATCATCTTATCCATCTGCCAAAGCACTACAAAAGTAAGTATTTTAACAGTTTCTGGAACCTGTCCTTACAAAAGATTTGTCTTTCCATCTGCAAATAGATTCTTTAGGAAGTACTTCTTTTAATTAAGATAATACTAATTTTGGATTCTCACAGATGATAAAATGGAGAAGATAAAGGCTGTTTTGATTCTTTTATAAGAAGCTGGAAGTAATTCACTTGATAGTTCAGAAAGATAAATACAAACTGTGTAAAGACTATTGTATCTGATCAAAGCTGAGAATATGCATATTTTCTGAACACAACAGTGTGAAAGTAACCCTCGCCATAGATTTGGAAAGTGTTGATAAAATTAACTATAGATTTGACTAGAAAATTGCTTGAAGCACCAGAAATATGGATGCATCTGTTTCTTTTTTTGCTACTTTCATTGTTTTTCTGAGGTGATTGTAAGCTTAAAGCATATTTATGTTGTCTGAAATATTTTGTAACCCAAGTTTGTAATCCACACAAAGAGGATGTCTTGGTGACTCATATTTGAACTCTAACACTAGACAGAAGGAGTTGGGTATGGGCTTTTATTGAGTGAGTTGTTCTCTCCACCAGTCCTTTTGCTCTGAGGTCTTTTGGAAGCCCTCTTGTCTCTACATTCTGAAATCTTAATAAAAGAGTTACTAGATAAAGCATATTTTTCAACTGGGTTTGTCTCGAAGAAAATAGTTTCTATCAACTGTTCCAAACAGCATTCTTTAGACTTTTAATGATGCCAGTCACATGTGTATTTTCTGCCAAAAATAAAAAAAAGGAGGGAAAAGAGACTTGATAATCTGTGCACTGATGCTTTAATGAGACAATTCTTTGTAATCAGGCAAATAACTATTTGGCTGACTATTTTGGATGAAGTAGCTGGTTCTCCACCTGCTAAATGGTAAGTCAGCATGGCACAAAAAAGGAATTCTTCCTACTTTGTGTCATCAGAGTTCAGTGGAAATAGTGTCTCACCGGCGTTGCATTTTGCTTTACTGGTACTCAGTGGTCTTTTTTTCAACCCAGCTTTTGGCTCCAACAAAAGTGCCCATCAGAACAGTCACTTTTTTCAAAGATAGGCTAATACTAGCATAAGAGTATGTAATTACAGACTCTCTTTGATGTGTCTCATAGTAGCAATTATGATTGTTCTAGTTTAATAGTAGAATTATACAGGAGACTGGATCCCTTAGGACTCCACACTGTTTTCACTCATGAGGAATATCTTAAACCATGTTGTACACTGAATTTTTATTATAATCTATATCATAAGGCTGGTGAATTTTTCTGGGCTCTAGACATTAACTTTCAAGAAATACCTGCAAGATTTTATTTTAGTCAACACTTCCACCACAGGACATATGTGAAATGTCATTCTGCTAGTATGTTTAGCTTTTCCTATTTCAGAAAGTTTTTGCTAATATAGAAAATAAATATATGTTCAGTTGTAGGGGTCTTTTGCTAACACTGCTTAGCTATGATTTATGGCTTGATATGAGCTGTGCTACATTCACTTTTGTGTTTTGTTTTCTTAATTAACCAAGTCTTGTTTATTAGAAATTACTCATAACTTTGGAGAGCTTTTCTTATCTAATCTAAAACATTTACTTAAATGATTTGACTTCATTAGCACCTCTCTCACTACCCCAGTTAAAGACTACTTTTGAAAGCTATAGGCATATAGCAAATGCATATTCACAATAACTGTAGTAAAACAGCAAGTTATCTTTCCTTGTGCACTCTAGCAACCTCCAGCTGCCCTTATTTTCAGACTACAGCAGACCCTGATGAAAAACCTGAAGCATATTTATATTTCAAACAGTTTACTCCAAGTTTATCTTAGCACTCCCCTGCAGTTGGAAACTTGGGAGTGTGTTCCTGTAGGACTGGTGCCATCTCCCCCTGGAGCAGGGGTGCCTGCTGGAGTGCTGCTCTGCTGCCTTCTGGCTGTTCTCTCTCTAGCTTGCTGTGTGGACCAGCAATCTGTAAAGCAGGCAACAAGCTGAGACTGCCATTTACTGTCCTGGGGCTGCTTCTGCTCTGTCTTTTTTTTTTTGAGCTAATGGAACTACCATCCAAGAAAATAGAGGTTTTTGGCCTGTTCTCACTTCAGAAAGGTTAGTGCTATTTTGGCAAGGCAGCTAGGAAGCCTCTCAAGCAGCCTAAGTAGGTACTGCAGCTAAAGGAAACACTTAGTTTAGTCCCACTTCTGTGCCATCACTTTTCTTTTGTTGGCACAAGCTTTTGTGCAGCTGTGTGTGGAAATGAGGCCAAGAACCCTGGTTAAAGTTAACACAATCAAGGAAACAAAATGAAATAGTTACTTTAAAATCCAGCTGATAGGTCAGGCTTGATAATACTTACAAATGCTGTGATCAGAGCCTTTCCAGAGGAGAATTGTTGAGTACCATTCATCATAGGTATTTTCAAGATGACACCTTGTTAGGATGCCATGTCTCATATGACCTGCTTAGATCCTAAGTAGTGTTCATGAAATGAATAATAAGCCTCCAGTGGATGTCAAATCTATTAAATATTAAAGGATATATTACATTAAAGGGTATATTCAGCACCAGATGTGAAGAGCAGATTTTAGGAGAACTGTGAACACTGAACAACCTGTTTTTATGTTAATTAATGTACATTGTTCCTCTCTGAAATCACATTCACAAAGGAAAAACAACCTTTTAGTGCTTAAGGGGAAAAAGCATCAAAAGCCTTGGAGCACTTCACAGGCTAATTGTTTGGAGCATTTCACACTGTAGTTCCACCTTTTTATTCCTTGTGAATCAGAAAATGTGATTTAACAGATGTGTTTCCTTCTTTGTAATATTTTCAACACTGAAACACAAGCCAGATATTTGATCATATACAAATATAAACTTTTTATAAAGAAAAGTTTTTGTATTAATTTTGGATCTAAATTTACAAGAGAATACTCCTTGTACTGTCAAGACCTCAGTCCAAAGTCAGTTCATATTCAACTCTATATGAAGCAGATATCCTATATTTACCTTACATAGAGTGTACCCAGACCAATGAATAGTTTATACACATCATTCACCAAATAAATAATTAATCAGATTTCTTAGAGTACCACCTTTTACTGTGCTGTTTGTGTTGTACACATCACAGTGGGGTGGGTTCTCCATGCTGTGTATAGAAATGAGAAAGATTGAATGAGAAAAAGGCATCCTCTGGTGTTTTCCAGATAGAATTTGGAGTTACCTGAAAAGATTTTAATGCCTCCATTTAGAGTGGCTGCTCCATACCATCACAGAGAAGGAAGATGGCCACTGAACAAGTGTTTTGATTTGCAAAGTCCTATGATGAGTTTCTAATTATTTACACCTCAGGTGTCTTATATCCAGCCAGGTGTAAGCTGTGAGGGCCTGTTTCAAAGCAGCAGATTTATGTTCCTTGGACACATATGTGACAGAACCAAACTCTGACCATGTATTTGGTTGAATTATTCCCTTTGTCATCGACAGGCTTTTTCATTAACAGTGGTCTTCAAGACAGGACTTGCTGTTATTTTCTTCTGACTCACAGAATCACAGAATATTCTGAGTTGGAAGGGACACACAAGGATTATTGACTCCAACTTTTAAATGAACAGCCCATACAGTGATCAAAACCACAACCTTGGCATCACTAGCACTTTATTCTAACCAACTGGGCTCATCTAAGGGTTGAGCAACTCATGAGTGATGACAGAAATAGGGGCCAAAAAAGTCTTCATTACCCATATTTTCTGAAGTGAGGAAAATATTCAGACATGAGTTGTGTAGTTATGTCTCCTTGGTTATGTTTTCTAAAAAAATGCTGGTGAATTTTAAAAATTATTTGTATCTATCCCAACTAAATAAGTATCATATTTTGTTTTTTAAATAGCTGCAAGTTCCTCTGTAAAAAAATAGTATTCCCTAATGAAGAGACTTGTGTCATTCAAAGTCCTTAAGCCTGAAATGTCTCTTTGTTTTTTACAAAAAGCTAAAATTATCAACAGAACCTATTGGCATGATTTTGTGATTTGCTGGACCAACATTACTGAAATTTGCTTCCAGTAAAGATTTTATTTTGGGAGACAGTAATTAATTCACTTGCTATAATGTCTGTATTTCAGTGAAACAGGATTTCAAATTGCTTTCATTACTTTACTGATCATCTGGGAATGAAGATAGCAGAAAGAGTCACTGTTTTTCAAGACTGAATAAAAGCTACTGATATTGTTCAGCTGGCGATTTTGGGATGCATTACATATCATTAAATTGTATTTTTGAAATGAAAGATACTAATGCCATTTTAGATGCTATCCTGGATTTCTGCCTCATTTGAGTTTTCAACATTGATTAATGCCATCAAAGCACACACTGCACTAGGAGTAAGGAGAGCTGTAAATATTTCCCATGTACTGATGTGACTTGGCTAAAAGTTTTGTGATCTTTCTTTTAAGTTTATAACTGGTAACAAGCTCAGACTGCCAATTCCAAAATTACTTGGAATTCTTTGACCTTTTTTGATTAATTGCTGATTCCATAGGATTATGCACTCGTGTGATTTTGAAAAGTTTCACCTTCAATTTAGTGTCACAACAACACGGTGACTAATTTAAATAAATTTACCAAGCTGCACCATGCCCAGCTTTTGTTTCATAGCATCATTCCAAGAGCTGGTATGAAGAACTTCTGGGCAGCATCTCATGCTGATAGCCTTTCTTAAGTGAGTTCATTTCAGTGTGATCAGACAGCTGCTGGCATCTCAGAGAAGCATAGGAAGGTCTCAAATGGCCTTTCAAGAACAGAAAAGCCTTATAGCTACCTTGTTGTTTTTTTCAGACCATTCAATTCCTAGAAAAAAGAAGAAAAAGTTCATAATAGAACTTGGGAAGAGCCACAACATTTGAGACAGTAAAAATGTAATTCACTAGTGGCTCTCTATAACTTTCCCTTTCAGAAAAGATTGTGAGGTGGCTCAATTAGTCCTGCCTCTCCAGAGTGTTGGTGCTTGATATTTGCAGATCACTTTTTTCTTTTTCAGTAAACCTTATACAAACATAATTAAAAAAAACACCTCTGATGACCAGTCATGCATCTGACTTGTTACTGGGCTCAGGATTTCTAGTAGAAAATGCTTTGATTCTTCTTATTTTGTTGTGGTGTTCTGTTTTAAACAACAGTTGAAATACATCATTTGGATGCAGATTGTGGTAAAGTCCAGACTTATTTTATACACCTGGGTCTGGATTCAGCAAAACTCCTCTGGGAAGCTGTGAAGTGGAATGTGAAAGGGAGAGAACTGCAGCTGCCTGCTGGTGTGATCTCCTCCTCTCTCTAAGGCTAGTAAGCTCTGTCTTGCTCTGCAGCATCCTGCTGCTTTTTGTCTCCTCCTGAGCTAGGGCAAGGCAGTTCTAGGGAGAAAGCTGCACACACTGGAGGTAAAGGTGAGGTGAAAAGAGCAGAACATGTTCCTGATGCAACCAGCAGCTCCATCCAGTTTTCACTATTTCAGAGAGGCCTAGGAATTAATGAGGTGAATTTCTCATTACAACTCATAAAATGTTGCTGACTTCAAGGCTGGCAGATTAGTGGTCAGTACACCATTCCAAAAAAGTGCTATATGTGCTTTTTTTCCCTCTTGCATCTCTTAGTTGACTACGCAAGCATAGAAATTAAATAAATCTGGTTCTCAGTGCATGCAGAGTTACCTATACCACACTCTTGTAGAATTTAAGCATTATGGATTGAATTCCATATCATTACTCAGATTTTTTAAAATACAGAACCTCAGCTGTGATAAAATTGTAAATCTTCATTTAATAATCTTGGTTTTTCCCTGGAACAGTTTTTTGTTGCCTGAAGAGCTACTCAGGGAGCCACCTATGTAAATAATTTTAGCTTTGACATGATATAACTAAGGAATGAACACTGATGTATATATAAATTCTGTTTGAAATTCTCAGAAAAACATACTCCAATAGGAAAGATATTGCTAGGAAGTTTGTCATAGAATCATAAAATAGCCCGAGTTTGAAGGGACTTTAAAGACCATCTAGTTTCAAGGGACAACTTTTACTAGACCAGGTTGCTCAGAGCTCTGTCCAACCAGGTCTTAAACACTTGCACGGATGGGGCATCCAGAACTTCTCTGGGCAACCTTTGCCAACCTTACAATAAAAAATTTCTTCCTCAAATCTTATCTAAACCTACTGTCTTTCTGTTTGAAGACATTCCTCCTTTCCTGTCACTACATGCTCTTGTAATAAGCCCTTCTCCATCTTTCTTATGGTGTTCATCATCATGTAGCATGTAAAATTCACAGCACTGACTACAAGTCTCATTATAAGATGTGACATTTCATGTTTGTACACATGACAAATTACTGGTGTATGTTTTAATTGTAAAAATGTGTATGATTTTTCATGACTCTTTGGATGCTCTCTTTCCTGCTGCTTAAGTGTGCACCAGTGTGGGAGAAGTGTAATTAGGAAATTACTAAGTCTTAGTTAGCAAACTATATTTCTTCAATCAACACTTTATAGAGCAGAGTAATTTAATATAGAAACCCAAAACTCATTGTGAGACCTGTCAGCAGTGGTTTTGTCTCAAACTGCTGACTCTTGCTGAAGGCAATGAAATCTAAAGATTAGATACCTGAGTTATCTTCTCTTCTGGTTTTCTTTATAGCTTTAAAATATTCCTGGTTTTGTCCTCGTCTTCTGAATAAATATAGATGTGTATCAGCTTTTCTTTCTCACAATTTGGTGCTGCAGACTTTAATTTTAATAGCAGATTTAGTGTGGGCCACTTCTAGAGCCTAGCTATCAGCAACATTTTTGCTGGTTTCTGAATCACTGAGACAGCTGCTTGCATTGTCAACCTGAGAGCTGTCTTTAAAATCATACATCCCTGACATGTATAATTAAGTAGTTTGGAGGAAGATGGTTGACTGAAAGCTGCACAGGCTCAGGGAACAAGCCCATTACCTGGCATATACTCAAATAATCTAATTGACCCAACAAAGCAGGAGAAATGAACCACGCTTCCAGCTGCTTCTCCTGCCATCTGTGTCCCTCCTTTTGCTGCGTTTCATGCTTTCAGTTTTCCTACACAAGTGTCAAATATCTTTCTGCTGAAGGTTTTTATGCTTGGGGTTTTTTTTTTTTTGGGCAGTATGTAATTGTCCACTAGGAATGAAGGATAAGAGGACCAGCTTTCAGAAGGTGGAAAACAGATTGAGGAGTTTGAGCAATGGTGTTGACAACAGGTCTGCAAAAGTGCATGGAGCAGATGATATGCTTGGAAGCGGAAAAAACCCCTAAAATATTTAAGAGGAGAAATATCACTTCAAACTATGGTAGGCATCTCAATTGGGGCTTTACTGACTAAAAATCACTAATAATATGATTTTTAAAATTCACATATTAATATGTGTTTTGAAGATATTTTAAAGTATTGAATCCAATCCTTGATCTTTTTTTTAAGTAGGTTATGTAACTCATGATACATCATGAGCTGGAAACGTTTACATGCTAGTAGATGATTTGGGAAATGCTTCAAATGAACTTCTTGCAACTTGGTATAACTTGAATACCTAAAATATTTCTACCCTAATTTTGTGGTTTAGAAATGGTATTCCCCAAGTTAGTACTACCACTAAAAAACCCCTAAAACCCAGGAGTCCCTGCCCTCCTCCAACAGAAAGCACAAAAGGCAGAGATCATGGGTGGAGGTAAGAACAATTTACTGGAAACAGAAATGAGATACAACAGTAACAGCGACATTATTAATAGCAGAAGTATATAAAAAGAGATGGTGATTCACATGCAAAAATGCTCACTGCAGACCTCAGATGACAATGAACAACAGCAGAGCTGCAGACAGCTTTCCCCTCCCACCGTGGCCTTCTCAGAATTCAGTGTCCCTTACCCCCACCCCTGGAATGGCCTGACGTGGTAAAAAAACCAACCTGGCCATACCCACATGGCTCCAGCTGTGCCCTCTCATGGCTAGTACAAAAAAAACTTAACTCTGTCCTGGCTGGAACCAGGACAACTAAGTATATTTTTTCTGTTTGAAAACTGGGTATGCTGTAGTGCAAAAAAGAACTTTAGTCTTCTTGGAAGCATACATGTAAATTACTTTTCTGAAATATTTTCACAGAGTCACAGAATATTTTGAGTTGGAAGGGACCCACAAAGACCATTGTGTCTAACTCTGAAGTAAATGAGAAAATAGTGGCATTGCACATAAATCTTTGAAAGAATGATAGTACCAAAAAATTATGCTCATGTATACTTACAAAAATACACGTTGTACAAGGAAAACAAAGGTCTAAACTTTGTTCAGCATGATCTTTGCAGAAAGGAAGTTTTAGAGCAGATTTATTTGAAGGAGTAAAATGTGCTCTCTTAAACTCCAAGATTAGGAGCACTGTGTTAGTATCACTGTGCAGGTGATACTGTTCCTACAGGTATAAAGTTGCTGCTGGCCCTTGCTGAGATATGGTAACTTAATCTTCACAGTAGATTCTAGAGTACACCCCTTTCACTGTCTGTGCTAGATGAGGTCTAGAACAGTAGATATCTTACCTGGGATATTTTTGCAGATTGTACACATGCTACAGATTTAGAGGGGCACTATGTTCTCCTGTGTTCTAATACCACATGAACAGCACTGGCTGTTCCTAATTTCATAACCCTTCTTCATGTGAGGAAATGGAATATAATGGATCTGTTTTATGTCTTCACATCTAGCAACATGTAGGGAAACTGGAAAAGTGGCTGGAGAAATAAACCTGAATTGATAAAGGCCTTTAGTGCACATTTCTGTTGAAGATGTTCTTGTAAGTTACTGGACAAATCCTTTGAATCCCAACTTATCAGGGTAGATATGAGAAAAAAAAGTAACAGGATTCATTACTTCAGTCTTACAACGTAATTAGGTGAAAGAAACATTCATGGTCTAAGGAATTGCTTCCAATTTCTCCTTTGCTTTTTAGTTCAGACCATAAACAAAAATAATGACTCAGTCTTGCAAAATCTATTGCTATACTTTGATTCTACCAAGAAACATGTGCAATAATTTAATGGGGAAAAAAATGAAGAAAAATTCTCATTTCTTTATCTTGTCTTGAGCACAACATCTCAGCTTCAGATGAAAATACAGTTACTTTAAGACTGCTTTCTAGTTGTAGCTGCAGTATTAAAATATTTTTAAAATTTGGTTTTTATATTTACTTGTAAATCTTAATCACATTAAAAAGCATTGCATGAAAATAGAAAACATTTTGTTTGGTTATTTTCATTAAAATTTATGTTCTCATTTATAGGGAGTCAGTCTGATGCCTTGCATAGCAAGAGGATGTGCTGTAATACAAGAGTGTCATCTAGTGAAGGATTTGGGTAAAGGACAAATGCCTCAGTAGCAGTCAGACTTGAGTCATGCTACAAGTACAGCTGATTAGACAGCAGGAATACTCAGAGCATTTAAAAACTTTCCCTCAGATCAACATTGAACACTAAAAAAAGGATTGTTTGAAAGCACTACTATTAAAAGGAAAAAGGTAATTTGTCATTTACTGCTTCAACACAATACATATCCCTTCTTAAGACCTTCTTATCTCATGTACTAAAACAGTTCTAACTTCCAGTACCCATGGAATAAATGTGAAGTAAATTACATTAGAAAGTTAATTATAAGCTTTCTTTTTCTAAAACAATCTGAACCCTTATCTGAGTTGTGGAAAACCTTGGATATTGCTTTACTTAGGAAAAAATAAACAGCTTTTTTCTGCAGGAAGGTCTGGAAAAACCAAACCAGGGAGAGTATTTTTGTTAAGGGATCTTTTATGCCTTTTAAAAAGTTAGTTAAATTCCACGGTAGTATATTTTAATAAGCATGACAGTATGTTGTATCAGCAGTGGAATAAAAGATTTAAGGTGATTGTGAGTTATGTATAGTCTCATTGTTTGGTATTCAATATATCAATGATTTATCAGGAAAGATAATCAGGAAATACTTACAAAATTCTAGCTGTAAACTACTATTGCTGCTAAACAGACAATTTAGTTAGGAGAATGAGATATTCAGCTCCATGTGAAAAACATAAATCTATACTAGGCAGTGATTGTTGATACTTTTTATCCTACAGGTAGCTAAATATTAGAGTTGGGGGAATGAAAAAAAGGATATTTTGAGTATCATGCTTTTATGTTTAATTACACCAAAAGAATTAATTTTAGGTTTTGATTTTACATGTGCATATAAAAAGTACTGATAAAAATAGCTCTAAAAAAGAGCACTAATTGAAATTTATTAGACTTCCAATCTGAAAAATTAAATAAAATTTAATTCTAATGTAATTAAATACTCAGCTGAGACATCTCAACTGATAGCAAATCCTATTATTATCCTGACCATGAGAATGGTTTATCTGATTAATTTCAGCTGTTCCCTGGTGTTCTTATTTGTAATCATTCCCTGTCTTTTTCTCTAGATTTCTTTCAGTTATCAATTCCTCTTTCCAATTCAGTCATATTTTTTTCCCAATGCTGTTTGCCTTGTCTGTTTTTTAGAGGCTACCCTTTCATTTTCAAAGCCATCTGCTTTTCTTATCTTTCCACCCCTAGGTACCACTTTTTAAAATTAGTGTTGTAGGGAAAATAGCAGCAAAGTACAGTAGCAGTTGTGGAAATAAAAGCTATTAAATAAGATAAATGGATCTCAGTAAAGGATTCAGTCCTGGCTGACTTTTTCATGTGGGTTTAATGATACCAGTTACAGGTTCAACACTGTTCTGATCATCTCAAGTACTGAAATGCTATGCTTTGAAAGTCTGTGAGCTTGAGAATATGCAGAAAACAGAAAACTACCCTTTTCTCATAATCATAATGGTCCTGCTTTTTAAAATCTTTCAGCTTGTCTTTAGTGCTGATTCTGGGTCTTTCCTTTCACAGGATTGTCAAATTGTTTCACTAATTATCCAAACTGTGGACAGTATTTTGTTATCATAATAAAAAGTAATATTCTATTCTCTGTGTAATATATGGGTCACTCTTGGGCAATGCTGACAACAGCTTGTTCTCAGCTTTTTTCAGACCATTTTCACCCTGTGTTTCTTATTGTAATGGCTTATATGTGTAGTCATCATCTCCTCCTTTAGGGAATGTAGCTCTTCCTGTGTAGGAGGCAAACACTGTGCAGTCATACAATTAGGTTTGCCTAGAATTAAAAAGGAAGATTTTAAATTGTACTATTAAACCCATGCATAAAACACAGAAATCTAGCTCTAAACCAAAATACACTCTGAGTGCACTGTCAGAGCCACTGTAGCAAGATCTATCGTGCTGCACTGCCAACATGTTGGATTTCATTCCTCTTCCTAAACAAAAACCCATAGAGCTTCTCTGAGTTCTGAATGTGCATTCTTTTCCCTTAGTGTGCTGTAAATAAACTTGGAATATTTTAGGTATATCACTCTAAAAATTGCCTCTGCTTCCAACCATTTTTCTTGCCATCTGCCATATAGATTGCCATCTCTTTTAGAACAATAGCAATCTATTTAGTAGTTTCTTATGGTGCTAAGTTTCCAACTATATTTTATTTTATAAGCTGGCAGCATGCTCAGAGCTGCATTTCCTGCCTGTTAACAGTCTTTAGAAGACAAAGGTTTCTCTGGCATGACATGGAGACAGCCCTAGTTCAGACATCCATGGAAAAAAATTCAGCAAGGCAGTAGTGCTCCAGGTGTCTTCCTGGAAGTCCTGCAGCACTTGGGACCACAAGGCCACCCTGCAGTAGATGGTCCTCAGCAAGAGGCAAATGGGGAGGAGAAACACCTACATTACTGTGACGTGAAGGCTTTGCCAAAGCAATGAGATTAGAACAAAAAAAGGACCCCTTTTGATGGGCTTCTGTGTTCTAGTATTAAATCATAAGCTGCCTGTGTCAGTCTGCTAGTTACCTCCTAACTTTTTCCATCTGGCCATCAAGTGGCCTGTTAGCCCTTCTCTGGGACAAAGAACTGCCAGGTGTTCAGGCTCAGGGGCCAGATTCTCTTTCAACAGCCCTCCTGAGCCCTCCTACTTACACAGCTGTCAGTACTTTTGGCAACCTCTTCCCAGGTGCCTGTGATGCTGGGTGCTTCCCAGGTGCTACATATACATGAGACTTGTTTAGTGCTTCTGGGTTGGGGTGGTGTTCTGGTTGTTTAAGTTTGGGCTTCAATCCTCACAGAGAGGTGAGCAGCCAAGGCTCTTCTGGAAATATTTGAAGAGAAAGTTATAAACCTCCTAAACCCAATGGAAGCTACTTGGGGACTGAGGAGAGACAAGCAGGAGAGCTTCCTTAGCTGTACCCAAAGGTCGTGCTTGTGGGATGGAGTCACCTTTAACAGCAACTTTCCTCCGGGTAAGTGCCCCCATCCCAGTGAGAGGGGACGTGCCTGCTCACAGAGTTTGTTTTTCCCAGAGGAGTAACACCTCCTCACTTCTTGAAATAGTCATCTTTTCTAAGTGTATGAGAATAATCTTGGCTAGTTCATGAAAATAAGAAAAATGTTGTGTTAAAGTTCACTTTTTAAAAATTCTTTATAGTCAATTGCCTTCAAGCACCACTCCAGGTGTGGTAGTTCCTCATCTTGAGCTTGCCTTCACATTTATATGTTTCCAGGAAACTGAGATGATAGAAACATTAAAACAGATTGGATTCAGAATAAAATTCAAGTATCATCATAAAAACACTCTTTCAGAGTAGATGGTATTTCAATGACAGTGTCATTCTATTGCCATTTTATTTTTTCTCTACTAAAGCGGACTGAAAATGCTCACCTGGTATGTCAATGGTGCAAAATACAACACAAGAAAACATGAAGGAATAGTAAAAATGTAAGGGCTTTTAAATGAGAAAATGTATTTAAAGACTCCTACTTACAATACTTAAATTCTATTGTAATATCAAAGATCTGAAATGCTACAGATTTGAGAAAAATATTAATTTCCTATAAATAAACCAATTGGAGTTCTTTGAACTACAGTTGTATTTGCAAGATGCTTTGCTCTGTTGCTTTTTAGCATAGAAAAAGAGAACTGTAAATAGTGTTCACATTTTTTGGATTAAGTGTAGTGATGATGGCACTTTCATGTCTTCAGTCTTTCCTCTGGTGACCACTTTTTTCAAAAAAACCTGAGCTCAGATAATTAGTCTACTTAAGAGAAGTGTGCAATATATGCACAGTGGGAAATCCTGTAAAAAGTGCAGTTGCTGACTTGAGTAAACACAGTAATTAAAATATCTAATTTTCTCCTTTGATATGCACACAACTTTTTAAAATGAAAAACTATCTAATCTATATTTTTATACAGTACTATGGAGATTATTTTTATGCAGTAGAAAATCATGCTGTTAAACTAAATAATACCTTAGAATTGCATTTTAGGAATAGGAATGAAGTGCAGTTCATTTGCAACAATACTGTCAGAATTAAGCTTCATAAGTGTAACATACTTTGAAGTTTGAGGTCTTTAAAGACTCATGCCTTTTCCTTACAGTTGCCTAAGTCACATAAAAATATGTACTGTTCTCGATTTTAATTGGAATGGTTTTCTTTCTGTTGAAGCTTTAGTGAAAAGCACACAGAATTATGTTAAAGGTGTCCAGGGTTCCTATTTCTTTTTCTCCCCTGCTCCTTTTCCCTGTGGATTAACTTCCCCCATTAAATGCTGTGAGTGGCCTTAGTGCAACTCTTGCTGCTCTTGGTGCTGAGCTGCAGAACAGGCTTTAAGCCAAGACCTGCTCCTCTTAGGAGATATTTCTGCAGCTGAGTTTTGAGTACTGCCAATGTCTTTACAGGAAGGTGTGTTGTCATGTGCTCTGCTTTCAGTGTTTTTAGGTATGTGTTGTGAGCATAAGTTTGGAGTAGAGGTCTCCTGAGGTCTTTCCAGCCTCCATAATCCTGTGATCTGAGGAGTGTTGCTTCTGAGGAAAAAACTTTTATGCTTCATGAAATATTTGTGTTTTCCATAAAGGCTTGAAAATCACTAGAGTGCTTAATTTTTTCCTTTATTTCTAATAAACAAAACAACACTTAGTAAAATGCTTCGTACATTTCAGTTTATCTAGTCAGAGAAACTATTTTTCAAGCTTTATTATTATTTTTTTTATTTGACAAATCACATAAAATGGAGGATGTTTTGGCTGGTTTTATTTTTAATCCATAATGGAAGCTAGATGTGATTGAATAATTGAATACTCAGTTTGGTTGGTCTTTTTTTTTCCTACATCAATTAGCTTTAGTCTAGAGGTTTTAAACTTTGGATTTAGACATTTTACTAGTCTAATATGGGAGGCTCTGCATTCACAGGGTTCATGTCCATCAAAATGCTTCATCTAGCTGTCAGAAGGAAAGCATGTTTTTCTCCCAGAGTCTGGAAGTCCGTGAGGAATTTATGTAATTCAGATTACACTGAAATATGCGTCAGTGCATCTGAAATGGGTCTTAGTGTGTATTTCTCACATAAAATTTTTTCTTGTTCTATATTGTATCATCTCTTCTTAGTGCTAAAGTGAAATATTACATATTTCATAATCTGTTTAAAAGTCTTTGGATTATGCTTAACTAATGGCCTGAAATATTTGACATCCATTACAAAACTAAAAGGCCTGAAAGTTTGTCTTGTTTTTTCAACATGTAACATTTCAAATAGATAGCTTTATTGAATCAAAATTGATCTAATGAGAAATACTTCAGTCAATCATCTTCAAAGTGACTTAAATAAGAAATACAAAGAACATGATTTAAATCATAGGATAATTTCAGTTGAATGAAATCTCCAGAGGTCTTTTGGTCCAGAACCAAATTTAAATTCAACTTTTTGCTTAAGGAATTTGAGCCTGACATTTATTATAGAATCTAAGCAGTAATACAGTAATTAAATATAGCTATATCCTATGGATTTTATATTGAGTAGTGGTGCCTTCCATAACACACATGTGAATGGGTTGTACTAAATAAATGAGTAACAGCTATTTAGTGGTTCACAATGGATTTAAAGCCTGAGAGTACAACTATAGACTCTCAAGACAACAGTCTATGGTATCTGCAGGTACTTTGATGTGATTTAGTACATACTAATTTCCTGGTGAGTAAGATCCACAGCAGCCTCAGAGGTGACAGAAAGCACCTTGTCGTAGAGGCTTAAAGAATACGGGCCTGGGTTTGTAGTCTGGATTCAGAAAAACAATGGAAGTGTCTGCACAGATGGCCAGCCAAGGGAAAAGGCTGTATTCTGGAAGAAAGTGGTTTTTAAGGGGGATTTCTGTACAAAGGATCTTATATTATACTTGTTCTCAGTTGACTGTGAAGTTGTTTGCCAGAGCTGTGTGCTGCTGAACACCACTTCAGCTGTACTTTTTGGTGGTAATGATGTGCTGGCCTTATCAAAAAAGTGTTACTATGGGCTGCTCAGCTTGCTGCTTGTTAGTTGCTGCATCTGTGCTTCTTTTTGCTGACTTAAAACCCATTCCCACTCCTGAGGAAGTGCCCAGTCTTGCACCAGATTTGTCAGCTCTTTCCTTAGAATCTGCCTTCCTTGAATACAAACATAGCCCCTACAATGTAATCTAATTCCTGGCTTCTCAGGTTTCTTGAATGACTGTCTTTGCTCCTCTGGTGTTGCCTTTTCCCCTAACCCCAGCTGCACTAGGATTGAGAAATGCTTTTTAGATCTTGGCCACAATGAATTGCACCTGGGCTAAGCCCCTCTGCAGCTTATGATAAACACTGTGTGCCCAGGAACTCATGAGAATCTGGATTTTCGTGGACAGCCTTGGAAAATTTTTCTTCTTGCCTGAATGGGCAAGTGGGATAATATTTCCATTATCAAATTTTCAAAGAAAGTTTCTGACCTGAATTGTGGTCAGGATGGAAGATTATTATGACTAAAGCCACTTCTCTGTGATTCTAAAAACAGCAGCCCAGAGGATCTCACTCTGGGCTCTCCCAGACCACAACAACTGTGACCAGCAACCTCTCTCTGCCTGGGAAATCTCTTAGAGCCAGTGAATTCTCGGGTTTGCTCTGCTCAGAGGATCACTGAATGATGATGATGGATTCTGGGCTGATACCCCAACTCGTCATGACTCAATCCTGTGCCTGTTGAAAAGATGCAAAGAAGTGCCACATGAAGGTGCTGCTAGAGAGAGAATGCAGACACCCCTTCCTAGGTTTGACAAGTCTGTCAGACCTGCTTTGTATGGGAAGCAAGACTGAAGAAGTGTTTCTAAAGTGAACCCTAGTTCTTTGGTTGCCATGTTTTGAAGTGTCATAGCTTCTAACAAATGTATCCAAAAGTCCATGTCCTAAACGTAAAAGGAAAAAAATATTAAGACCAGGGGAAAATAAAAATGGAATTTCATGTTCAATGGATGTTGTACAGATCTTCAGATTATGATGGAGATTTTCTTAAGGTAATACAGTTGTTCTCAAGGGCCTTATTTATTGAGAAGCAGGAATGATCATCATTAACAATTTGTACAGGGTCTCAATATCTGTACAAGGTAAGGAGCAGAGAGATGATTCCCTGGTTGTTTCCAGCGATTCTTTCTCTGGTGTTGAATTTTCTATTTTCTTTTTTAAATCTGGACTAATATTTATGTGCAGTAACAAGTGTTACTGAAGCTGATGGTGCTCGATTTAAGTTGTGAAAGCACCACAACTTTCTTCAGCAATAGAATAACAAACTGGTATAAAATATTCTGGGATTATAATGCTGTAGTTAAATTATACTGCTAAATAGGTTTGTTTAAAAAGAATGCTGTTGTAATAAAGATTCATGTTATTGCTCTGCAATAGCTTTACTAGTGTCTTTTTAGACTCACAAACTTATGAGGCTTTGCTTTTGTTAGGGTGAATGTTGACATATTGATGTGTCTGTTGGTAAAACCAAAATGCTTTTGACCTTCCCAGTTCTTACTGCTTTAATAGGGACTGCATAAACTTACAGTATGTTATATTGGAATTTTCCTTAATTTTAGGTGAATCTATAGATATGTTTCATCACACAGGAATGGGAAAGCTGTCATCTTGGAAGAGTTCTCACTGAGCTTTTCTCAGTGAGACTTGCAGAAACTGGGACATACTTAAATTTGAATTTTGTTGAGTTTGAATAAATTCCATCTTTTCAAGCTCTAGTTTAAAGTATTTTATGAGCTTGCCAAATTCTGATTTATTATTGCAGTTCATAAATAATTTTGCTAGCAACTTCTTATTGCTCTAGATTAAAGAAGTGTAAAGAAATTTTATAGAAGCATTTATCTATACATGTTTATTATTGTAATGTGTTTATGCATACCTGATATAGGAAAAGGTCAAGGCTGTGTTGATATCTTTGAGTTTCAGAGTAGCACTGGGGTTTTTTTTCCCCGTTTACTGTAAAGTTTGGGGGTAGTTTGCAAGAAAAACCAACAGAAATGGAAAACAGATGCTTCTGAAAATAGGAAGTGCTGTAGTGAAACACCTCTCAGCAGGAGAGTGTTTTGCTTTTGGTGTCTGGGGAGAACAGAGGCAGGAAGGAGACCCCCAGGGAAGTGAACGAGAGTTTGTGCTTGGATCTGCCAGTTTTGCAATACACCATCTTTAAAGCAGTCTAAACTCAAAGGGATTGTGGTTAATGTTGGTCCTTCACACTACCATGTGTGTTTTACTCTTTTTTAGTTTACTGGTATAAAATACAGTTTTATCAGGCAGAACAAAAGTGAATTTTATAGTGTAAATGCTGAATAAAGAGTTAAAGATGGTATTTTCACATAGCAGAAAAACTTTGAATAGGCTTTGCAAATACTGCCACCAAATGACTAAAAAGAACATGTAAGGATTGTGCTATTTCACATTTAAGGCATTAAAAATATTCCAAAATAACAATTTTCTTACAAATATTCTTGATACAATGACTTATCCAGTGTTCCAAAGTTTTCATATGTGATATGCAGAGATTAATACATGGTGCATTTTTGTAAATTAACACCTGGTTGGACAGAATACTCAGAGTATTTTGAAATATAGAGAAGTCAAGTTATAGAAGCATGCTGTTTAGTGAAGCCATATCCAATGTTGTGGAGAGCTATGCATTTTTCAACAATTTAATTGTGCCTTACTCAGGAAGGGACTGTGTGAAAAATAAATACCTAAGAAATACAGAAGATATTAATTCATAGATTTGCCTGATTTTGGCAGATAGAAAATAATCAAAAATCCTGGCTGCCTCCTGCTCTGGAATGAGAAGTATCACATAAACACATTCTTTTATGTGTCTTTTCCTTCTTATTGTGTAGTTGAGTAACAGGGACTGCAATAGCTAGTGTGAAATACTTGTCATGCTTGAACTTCATAAAATGTGTGTAATAGGTATAGTTATACAAGGATCTTTATTCATTCATTAATTTAATATTATGAATATAATTATCAGCTGCAGTCAAACAGTAAGTAACTATTCATTCAGGAAATGCATTCATTCATCAGTTAGGTCCAAGCAAAACAGGAGGACGAAGAATGATTTCTTGCTCGCTGTGAATAAGCAGCTCTGTTTTGATTGCAAATCTGTTTGTCATAGCAAAAGGCATAAGAACAGCTCATCCTAACAGACAATGTAGGCAGTTCTAAGTGCTTTAGGAATACTGGGCCATATCTGTGAGATGGTTGGAAAAGAAGATCTGTGAGAAGTAGTGATTTTTTTTTTGTTTTATTGTTATTTTAGAATAATTTTTTACTATATTTATGATTATAACAATACTAATCAAATATTTATTGTATTAACTTTTATTATAAGATTGCAAACTTGGAAATTTAGGAGATTCAAGCTGGGATGTACTTGCATTTAACTTCTCCTCCTGCTTCCACACCCCCTGAGTATTTTCCATTCCTCTCTATTGCTTTGCTTTTGTGCTCTGATATTCATTAGGCTTTGATAAGTTTGCTCCTCTTTTCAATCCCTGTTCAGAGATAAACCTCTTATGCAGATTTCCCATAGAGAATACTGGTACCCATAAGCCTTGCTGTCCCTGATAAAGGCCATCTACTTTAATATGAACAAGTCCAGTGTTTGAGCCCCAGAGATAAAAGAATATGAGTAGAGTAGAAGTAGTTTCAAATCTGTGGGTTGTTCATGAATTAATTTTTAAGTTTTTATTACTTTTGGGGCTGCTGATACAGGTGAACAATTAATAAACTGTAGATAATAAAGGAATGAAAGATTGGCCAAATCTTCCTGGGCAAAAACGGAAAAAAATGATTTGTGTAAGTCTTTTAATTAAAAGTAAAATTAAAGCAAATCAGATTATCTGCAGAAAATACTTTTGAGGGTTCCAGTCTTTTTAAATTCCTCAGAGGGAGTGATGGAAGTAATTTACATTCAATCAAGCCATATATATGTTCTCTCATGCTTTAATTCTGGTTGAAGATACAGCAGTTACTAATGGGTTAATGCTTTTGAAAAACCTCAGGCTAAAATAATAACAGTTGGGAAGAAATTTCACTTTGTCAAGTAAAAAATGTCATCCAATATTGTTTGTTATTAAAATCAGTGCATAATTCAGCCTTTTAGTTCTTTTTATGAAAAGAAGAAGAAAAAATCTTTTAGGCCTAATTTGTTTCCAGGATCCACATCTGTGCACTTGGAGTACATTCTTTGTCATAATAGCAGCTGATGAGACAACTGATGTTTACTCTAAACAGGGCTGGAAATTTAAAAAAAATGGAGATGATTTTTCCCCTTACCCTAAATTTCACACACTCTAGAATGCTGTTAAGTACTACTTTGCCTAAAGCAAGAGCTACTCGACATTAGGAAAATGTGAAAGTTGTATTTATAATCAAAAGCTGAGAGTGTGGGAGCATGTGGTTTTGAGATGTGTGAAGAATGAC
This sequence comes from Dicaeum eximium, assembly GCA_013396995.1. Classification (NCBI taxonomy): domain Eukaryota; kingdom Metazoa; phylum Chordata; class Aves; order Passeriformes; family Dicaeidae; genus Dicaeum; species Dicaeum eximium. The sequence goes on along the minus strand of VWZP01008078.1, from coordinate 198,511 downwards.
CCAAGCACTTGAGATTTAATGAAGGGTTTGCTACAGATTGAAAAGCGAATCTTTGCTCACATCTTCAGTCTTTCTGGTACACCTTTGTTTTCCACCCTCTCTTTTGCTTCCATGCTGGTGCAAATTTTCATTAATATCTACTTTTCAAATATATGTTGCTGACCCATAGGAAAAGCAGTGTCTTTATGGGTGTTAAGCACCCCGCAGCTGCCTCACCCAAAAGTTCCACTCTTTGGGTTTCACTCTCTTTTGACTTTAGTGAACTATAGCTGGGGTCAGAATTATGGCAAAGGTTTTTTTTTTTTGTAGTGATGCTCTGCCCTTCCACATAATAGGTAGCTGGCAGTGTGAAACAGTGATGTTATGCAAGCACAGCATCAATTCTGCTTAAGTTTTTGAGTGGTTTTGGGGGACCATTCTCCAGTATTGACTTACCAACAACAGATTGTCATCTTATCCATCCTGTTTTGTTTATCCTCTTTAAGCATTTGTACCCATTTTGGTTGTACTGTAAATAGGGAAGACTGAGGATTGTTTATTTTTCCCTTGAATCGTTATGGTCATGGAAGCAGGTACTTTTTGCTTCCTGAGAAATCAGAAAACAAGCAATATAGTAACTTGCTCTTCTTCCCAGTGAGAAATGAATCTCTGGGGTTTTTTGATCTATCCATATTTTAAGCAATTTACTCTATAATAACTGAAAGAATGTTGCTGCAAGTGGAAGAAGCAGCATCTGCACCACTTCTCCTACCCCAGCTGATTACACTGTAAGGCTGGGTAGGTGATACAGCTTTGTCACATCACACTGCCACACTCATATTTAGTAACAAACAGAGGGACAGCCAGGGTGGCCTGGTGATGGGCCAGGTAGCCAGGGCATCCAAAGGAAAAGAGACTGTTGAGAATAGCAGACACATGAGGAGGAAAAACAGATGAAAAATCAGCTCAGCAGTAGTGGAAGGGACTCTGCCAGCTGAGCATCTCCTAACCTGCATGAACTGAATGTGGGAAGGTCTCCTTGAGCTTGGGCAAGGGCGGTTTGTGACACAATAATCATGTAGCGTTCACTGACTCTAGGGTGGAGATTCTCAAATGCTCTGAAATGCTCAGGTTTTGAGCTCTGAAACTCTGAGTTTTGTGAGAAAAATGAAAGAAATTCCAGCTAAGCAAGTACATCATGCATCATTGATTGCTTTCCATCATTGAACATCTTGAAAAGTGTTCATGTTGGTCTGTGCTATGCTGAATATCAGTTTATTGGAGGATTGACCTTTTGCTTCACGTTCTGTGGTTTGCTTTGGTGCTTTCCACTGTCTGGGGAGTTTTTTATATCTGCTAAGGCTTTGTTGTGGCTGCCCTTTCATGGAGTCCTGGTGTCAGTCTTGAGAGTTATGCTGACTTTGGCACAGAGGTAAATGTTGCTCCTCTACATGCTGATTCCATTGAGGATCATATTCTATTCAGATTAAAACCACTTTTTTCCCCCTTTATCCATTGTAATTGTAATTCTTAATTTATAAATTAGAAAGGTAAGGCAAGCTGGTAATTATTACTATTATAATTTGAATTTTTTGTTTATATATAGATGTAAAAACATCTTTTAATGAGTTATCAAAATAGAGCTTGAACTGATTAATGGAATGCATAACATACATTATGTAATTTCTAAAAAAAATACCCTGATAAAAACGCATGGCTACATATTGGAATGAAATGTAGCAGCTGTTACAAAGATCTTCACCCTCATCTCCACCCCCATAACTGAGGTTAGAATTTGACTATTCAGTCACTGGGGGAGAAACTGAAAAGAAATATAGTGACAGCTTAATTTCTAAAAGCTGCCATATTTTTCCAGTAGCACAATTGAATAATATTTTAGCTAGGAAACATTAGGAAGCTTAAACCTGACAGATATGCAAATGCAGTAAACCAACAAAAAGCTTTCTCCTCTTGCATCTAAGTGGGTTGCCTTTAGTTTTATTTGGAAAATATGGATTTTTTAAATCTTTTTTTTTGTCTTCCTTGTTTATTTTATCTTACATTGTAGCCTCTGTAGCATATTAGCTTCAGTAAAATGAGAGTAAGACAGATTCTGTTTTCAGTAACTTCATATGGCATTTTCTTTTAGCCTAACTCACCAGGAGGTTCGCATTTCCTTCACAAAACTACATGAAAAGGTTAGACAACTCAGCATTGAAATAGTGAATCTTAATCAAAACATTTCGAATTCTTTTCTAGATGAAGTAAAAAAAGCAGACTGAATGGAAAATCCCACATATGCTCATCAATAGCATAGAACAATTTTCAGGAGTCAATATTGTAAAGGAATTCAATGTTGACATAATTCTTTTTCTTAGCACTTCCAGTCAACTTCTTTGTAAAACACACCGAATTTTGCTTTAAGTAGCCAGAAATTTCTGGTGAATGCTGTGGAAGGAAGCTTGAAAAAAACAAGGGGAAAAGTAAAATTTTAGTCATCTAAGTCTTATATAATTAGAAAAAATTGACATTTCCACAGCATCCACGTTGAAGAACAGCTGTCAATATTTTGTGAAGGAGGAGGCTAAGTAAACACATATCATGTTCACAGAATGTTCATAATTCTTTCAAACAAGTACTAACTGATCTAATTAAAAAAAAAAACAGTGAGAATATTGTTAATAGCTTGCATATTTGAAAAAGTAGAATTCTATCCTCTCTGTTCTCATATTTCTCATATTTTGTTTGTTTAGTTAGGCTAGTTGAAGTGAACCCCATCTTTCCTCTTCTTTATATCCCCAATGGGAAAGAAGATTCTTGTGTGTTTGGTGTTATGCCTTCATTCAATAAAGATAAAATCAATGGAGACCTGAATGCTATGAAAATCCCTTGGCTTCTCTTGCTTCCTAACTTTTCCTTTTTTCTGCTTTCCCCTATTTTTTGTGTCCAAATCTGTTTCAGCTACAGCAGAGAGATGCCCACAGTGGCAAGACAGCTCATGCCCCTCTCTTGTCATTTCCCATTCTAACTTTGCTGTGACTCTTGGTTTGCTGCTGTGGTTATACTAATCCCTGTGGTTTCTACAAAGGAGTGGGGAAAATGCCATCCATTCCTTTTGCTTCTCCAGGGATGTCTGTGTGATAATTTGATTGCAGAAATATATTCTTTGCATCCTAGAAGAAAGAAGTATGGCAAAGTTGTTTGTGGAAACTCATTTGTGATTCCTTGATTAGAAGTACTTATTTAATAAGAGGCTGACAAAGGCTGCCAAGCCATGGCATTTGGTGAAAAAGAGATAATGTGCTAAGAAACAGGATAGAATTATTCTGCATGCCAGCTTGCTGGGGACTATTAGTGCACCATTCTCTGTGGGGTTTCTGCTCTGAGTGACAATTTACTGCACAAAATCAGTATTTGCTCAAGCAGAAATTATCTGGGTGTGTATATGTGCCTATATACATACACACACCAAGAGCTGGAGCTTTTGAAGAGAGAGATCAGCTTTATTTGGTTACCACATAACTACATAGTCATAGTGGAAGTTTTCTGAATGGAGGCTCCCTATTTTCTTTGCAGACTAATTAAAGCACTCCATGCTTTATGGACTTTGCCTCCAAATAATTAAGATATTAATCATTATATTTCATGCTTTCTCTTCCACTGCTGCCTCATCTTGCTAGCAAGTATTAGACTATACATTCTTTAAGACTTGATGCTTAGTGGTTACTGGTTTACAGCATAATGTGCACTTTGAAGGTAAGGACTCTGAAGGCTTTGTAAATATGAGAAGAAATTATTTTGATTTTTGTCTATTATCAGCTGTGTGTAAAGCATTCAATGAAAGATGATTTGCCCTATTCTTCCCTGTGGGGATAGTATAAATGCAGGGTGTTTGCCTCCTCAGGCTCCGAGACACGTGCCAAGTGTACTGGCTTTGCCCTGGCACACAAGCCATGTCCCATGTGGAAGGCATTAATATGGCACTGCTGGTGTTCTGGAAGTCCAGTGTGAAGCCAGACTATCACTGTGAGCACTGCTGTCTGCTGATGTGGCTGAATGGCTTCTTGGCTCATATCCTTCAAGGGATATCAGCAATAGCCACAAAGGAATGCTCGCCTCATTTCTATAACAAATGCACTACAGCAAGGGACAGCACTGCTGCATTTTCATATTTTATAATGTGTTTTAATTTATTTATTTGAGAGGGGGATTTTGTGTGTGCATGTGATTTCAAGATATTTCTTCATGAATAAATGATAAATCTGGGACTTGGAACTGCTGAACCTAATCAGCTGTTCACCTAGATGGAGCAGTATAGCTCTTTTGTTTTAAACCTGACAGTCTTTGAAGCATGCATAGATATAAGCTTTCCCAACAGACCTCTTTTTATTTATCATGTATATGTATATAAGGAACCAAGAACAATATGCTTAGAATGAAAGGAGCATGAAGAATTTCCAGCAATTCTTTCACTGCCACCTATTTACAAAGGCTGTATTTTTTTCCTTGTCATGGTATGCCTTATGTTTAGCATTTACATTTTACCCAGAACTTCATTGCTTTTTCTATCTAGATGTGAAAGGGTAGTTTCATCCAAAAGGCCAGCACGTGGTCAGGCCTAATCTACTTTTCAAATGGAGCACAAGATTTTTTTTTCCTCAAGTACTGAGGTTGACAAACAGGAATTGTGTAAGGCTGTTGTTTGAATGAAAGAGGTTTTGGGAGCCCTTTCCTGAATTGGTGCTCAGCTTTACTAACAGCAGGACTGTTGGGCTAACAGCAGGCTAATTCAGAAATGAAATTAGGGGTTTAGGGGGTTGTTTTTTTATTCTCTTCGTAGCACGGTGTCACCAACCAGGTCATTCTGTGATTCTCAATTAAATGGGAAGCATAACAATAGTTTTCCATAATACAAAAGTCTTTGAAGCAAATGGCCAGCCATGTTGATTGATTGACAGAGATGATTTGATCCACACAACTTTGATTCCTGTTAAAGAATGTTAAGTGGCTTAGATTTGTATCTAGTGTTGATCAACCTATCAGCAGACCAGGTGGTTGGCAACATCATCTAATTGCTTTCACTCTGATTCTGCCAGTTGGGGATGAGATGGATGAAAGAGCAGACAGTAAATTTTTAAAATATATGAACATACAATTAGAATAACAACTTATCTGTTGCAAAATTCTGTGAGAATATGCCTACATTGCAGTGCTGGCAAGCAGCTGCAATCAAACTAATCAAAAGTCATATTGTCAAATAATTTCATGCTAATATGTTAGCCTCTGTTAACCTTTCTAGGCACAGAGTGGGAAATGGCACTGTAAAGCATCCTTATGTGATATAGGCCCCTTCAGGATACTTCTCTAAATTGTGCTGAATAATTCATGGTTAGTTAATTAGTGTTCCATTCCAGTGGAACTTGTGCTGTGTCTGAATTTGAGTTACTCTATTTGTGCTCCCACAGTACATCCTGAAAAAAATGACAACGGAAGTCTTATCTCTTGCACCTAAATTATTTCCCTGCTGCATTTCCCCCCCTTTGCAAGAATCATTTCCATTACCTGCCCTATTTTTGAGCCTTGTTTTGTATCTCCTACTGCACCTGTAACAAAAATTGTGCAGGTGAAATGCAGTGTAATGCATCCTAGCACAGCAGGATTCAGAGTGGTGAGAGCAATAGTGAAGGCCATAAGCACTGCAGGAGGACAGGGATGTGAGCAGTATGAATTGATGCTGTCACTCTGGAACTATGGCACTACACAGGCACCTAAATGGGACACTCAGCTAAAGCAGATTGCAGTATCTCAAGTTGTACACTCCTACAGTTGCCTAATTTTAAGCAGATTTTAGCATTTACAGGTTTTTTTGCAGCACCCTGGCATCCTGTTTAAAGTATTGCCATGTAAGCAGAGCTCAGGTGAACTCCCTGTTCCAAGGGCCAGAGATGAAGCTTAGCAGATACATGAGACTTTGAGGATTACAAAAAAGGCACCATATTTATGGGTATGCACAGGACAAAATGAGCACATGTACTTTTCATGCCTTGGTTTTTCCTCCCTATTTTTCATGTATGCACCAAAGACTTTTTTGGCTTTTTTTTGTTGTTGTTGGGGTTTTATTGTTGGCTTCTTCCCCCCCGGATTACTCCTTTCCTCCTTACATTTAGAAATTGAAATTTTTCTCCTTCAAAATTTCAAAATATAGAATGATTTTTTTCTTTTTTTTCAATTTTCATTGCATACTTAGATTCCTAAATTATGTTTCAGAAGGTGTATATAAAGGTATTATAAATCAATCTTTAATGTCTTTGTCACCTGCTTTATCTAAAATCTAAACACAACCCATGAGAAAAATGGTCAATTTTTTATTGGGCTGTATAAATTAACGCTGTTGGTGAAAAGCAAAGATACTATCAAAATGCCTTAGTTGTGACACTGATTTTAGTGGGGGCACATAGTGATCAATACCATCAGTAAAAGCTAAGACATAATATTTAAAAAGGCAAACATTTTCTGTCCCTGTCACTTAAAATGATACTGTGCTCCCTCTCTTTGCCTCTCCTCCTCACCTTTCTTCCCTACCCTTCCAAATTTTCACAACAGTAAACTTAATTTTGCTGGTGACCTATGTGTAATTTTAATCCAGTGGAATTTTGTAAAATATACTTGACAGAATGGGGACACACATTCAGAGGGAAAAAATAAGAAGACACTTACATCATTCTTTATTTTTCCCCTCCAAAAACATTGCTATTTCAAATGAAAGTAGATGATTCTTTGCATATTCATATGCCCTGAATATGAGTTCTTGTCAAAATAATTTTTCTCTAAAGAACATCCATTGCAGATCTCAGATCCTCATGTCAGTTGATTACAAAGTAGGATCTAGTGCCATCTCTGAAACTCTCCTGATTTCTGCTATTTTATTATTACTTTTTTAGAAAAACAAGTATTTCCCTTTTTTCAGACTTGCTCCCAGCTCACCATGCTCCTCTGTTTTGAACCTGAAATTACTCCTGTAACTTTTATAGATTGGGCCTTTCAGGTTCCATAGAAGAATACATCACATATCCCAAGTCAAACACCTTTGAGTGTTACCAAGTTAATATGCCTTGTGCATAATACAATATTCATGAATTCTTATCAATTGACAAAACAGTAGACAAGCTAGGAATTGTATTCAAATAATTTACTTGAAAAGGATCTGGAAATAGAACCAGGAACACTGTTTGCATATAAGTGTTTTACCCCTCAGTCAGAGCTCTCAAACCATGGTGAGCAATTAGCTTGGTGCCATTCAGCAGCATTCCTGCACAAGAGGGACCTTAAGGCCTTGTCATAATTTCTCAGTCCACATTTTCCTTTGCCAGTCGACTCTTTCGGATTGCTACAAAAGTTTTCAAGTGTCAACATGAAATTTAAGACAAGGTTTTGCCCAAGAAAACAAAATAATGAATAATATGTTACTATGATCTGATGTACAAGTTTGGGAAAGTAACTCTATTTATTGGTTTTGCCTTAATGACTTTCTGAACAGGGACCTAAATTACGAATCCTTTAACCTCTCTGTAGGGCCAAATATTGAATTTCAAGTGATTAAAAAAAGCTTATGAACGATGGTTTGCAGGTGTGTTTGTTTTGGCTGAGATAGAATTCATTTTCTTCACTGTAGCTGGTATAAGCTCTGTCTTGGATTCCTGCTGAGTAGAGGGTTGATAAGAGATGTTTTAGTCCCTGCCTTTTCTGCTTCTCACCCCCCCACCAGCAAGCAGGAGGCAGGTGCATGAGATGTTGGGAGGTGACACAGCTGAGAGAGGTGACCTCAACTGACCAAAGGGATGCTCCATATCTTAAAGAGTCATTTCTCAACATTTATACAGACAGGGAAAGCTGGCTGTGGGCCACAGCTCAGGAACTGGCTGGGCATCATTCAAATGGTGGTGAACAATAGTTTAGTGTTTTTTTCTTTTTTTTAAGATTTTTTTCCTAATTATTGAACTACTCAACCCATGAGGTTTCTGCCCTTTTAATTCCCTTTCCCTCTTCCTGGGGTGACGTGAGAGTCTATGTGCTGTGCACAAGTTGCCAGCCGAGGTTAAATCAGAAAAAAATTAAATTTTTTTCTTTTTAAAAAGGTTATTTAGTGATTACATTTGAATTACAGAGCATTTATTGGCTTAAGCAATCAATATTTTACTCACAATAGCAAGTTTCTTCTCTCAGATTGGAGTACTAAATATTTTTCTGCTTTATTCACTATCACTTTTGTATTTACTAGAGCACTTCAAATACAAAATATTAAACATAATGCTTCCAATGTGTAGAAGCATTTTGCTTTTACAGTGAATATAAACATATAGGTACACAACTTATGCTGTTAGGCTTCATTTTATGTAGTTAGGATAATTTGTTTGCCTTTTTCCACTATAGTAGTCCTGAATGACAACTTTTCAATTTAAATAGCAGTGCAAAACACGTTAAAAGCTAAATATTCTCTGCCAAAGACAGTTGACCATTTCTGAGATTCTCTTTTCTTTGGCTTTCATACTGTCTTAGAACTCAATAATTTTAAGCTCTTTTGAGAGCACCTTTAAGCCAGATGGAAATTAGTCACTGTGGTAACTCTTTGAGATGACAGAAATTAAAATATTATCTGGCATTGTCATGGCAAAGGCACTATAAAGCCTGTCATATCTCAAGGGGCTTCAGTAATCAATTGTTGATGTTCTTTGAAAGAATTACAGTTATGTTTCTATCTGAAGCTGCTCAGTTTGTGTGAACCCACAATGTGGTCATGTCTTCCACGTCTGTGTGATCCTGCTGATGGTTACTAAAAATGGATTTAGGGATAATCTATGTCTTAGCCCATTGATTCCTGAACAATAGCAGTTCTAGTCTCCTCATAATGTTTTAAGAATGATCTTTGAAGGGTTACCACTGGTTATGTGATTATAACCTTCACCTGTAATGTGATAAAACTCCCATTCCTATGTGGAACCCTAAGACTTTCCTTCCCTGATCTTAACCAGAATGTTTTCCCTGAAGACAAAAACCCCTTTTTCTAAGGGGGAGTTTCATTGAACCAATTAAATTTTGGCAAATATTTTTTCCTAGTCAGTCAGGAAATAGTGTCAAAACATATCTGACAAACCCTGGTCTCAAGGTAGATAAAATTTAGTTCATTTTCCTGTATTGATATTAATATTTATTTTTCCTTTGAATATGATTTATTTGTAACTTTTCAATATCTTCTCTCTTAACTCTGATTTGAAATGAGAAAAAAAAAACTCTTTATATACTGAGAGATAATGAGAAGCAATTTTACATGGGAATGCCTGAAGTTAGTTTTCTTGATGAGTTTGTGTATCTAACTACAGCTTTGTGGGTAAAAAGAAATCTGCATCTAATTATATTCTATGTGTATGTTCCATTTAATTACTAGTGAGGATAACTTAATTTATAAGCAAATGAGGAACATGGTATTTGTGTCTGGTGATACCAGTATATCATATTGATGTGTTAATGTGACACATGGTGATGAATTTTATTGAAGCATTAGCATTTTCTGTGTAACTAGCAGAGCAGAGAAATGGAAGAGAAATAATAATGAATGTTCTGTCTTCTAGCAAATGTTTTTTCTTTCTCTTTTATAAAGAGCATAAACAGGGGTATAGCAACTTCACAAGTAGAAGAAACAATAGTATGAAGTCAAAGTATATTATTTTGCTGGACCTTTTCTTTTTTTTTTTATTGTTGAAACAGCCCATTGCAGACCAGGCTTGTCCCAGACCTCACTTTTCCAATGCAGGTTTCCATTAAATATTCCAGCTGCCATCATTATTTTCTACTAACACACAGTATCTTCTTTCTAGTTTCTTGAGAAATGTTGAGTGGCCTTTAAGGAAGACAGAAAGCTTAAAAAAAGAGATAATTCGAGGTATTGGATCTCCATTTCCTGAAGGATCTGAGAAAGATCAAGGAGCACAGCACATTGCCAGATTATCCTCTGCTAATGAATAGAGAAGGTAGAAGTCTTGCAGGAAAGGTGACCTGCTGTCACCGTGTCACCTGGCAGGGTGCTGAGTTGTTCACTCCTGCAGGAAGCTGGCAGGGCCCTCAGTCTGTACCCAAGTTCTGCCTTCTTCAGCAAACAGCCTTTGTCTGCACAAAAGACAGCACATTCTGTTGTTTTGTTGTTTGGTTTTTTTTTTTTTTTCATCAGTGACCCCAGCTTTGAAGGAAGCTCACAAGTCTTGCAGGTATATCAGGTGCAAACATCAACACTTAATTATGAACTCCCATTTCTGGAGGGAAAGCTGGCCCTCAAATAGGAATAAAAACAAATTTTTACCCAAGGAAATTCAGGGTTCTTCTTGAAGGCTTTTTAGTGGATGGGACAAAGGACAAATTTGTTTTAAGACCCTACTTCAATGTAATGTATTGGTAGATAATACTGATTTGATTAAATGTTTAAATTTGATTAAATGTTGATTTATTTTGTTAAAAATGGAAAAAATAATAACTACTGGAATAGACTAGAATCTAAGACGAAAAGAAGGCTTTAAATGTGTGCCAGAAAAGACCTCTGAAGGAAAGTGTCATTTCTGTCTCTATATTCATCCTTAATTCTAGAAAATATACTTTTTTTTTATGGTTTCAGAAAATTTAGACATTAACTGCATGATTTCAAGAGGAAATTTGTGTGCTTAAGAAAAATATGGTGGCATTAAAGCTTGAGGCCAACCTGAGCTTGTAATCATTCACATGTGTTTTGCTTTTGCATGCAAGCCTTAGAGTGCAGGACTTTTTTTCTCTTTAGTATTTGTTCTTATTGGTCAGCAGCACTAACAGGAAACCAGCACAGTGAGCATAGGAGCTACTTCAAAAATATATTGGTGTTTGCAAAGTAGTTAGAGATGATTTCAAGGAAAGCACACTAGAACAAGTGAAAAATGGTGACCTTACTGAAACTGTTCATTTTAGCTGTTTGGTTTTTATTTGGTTCCCTTTTGGAGATTCTCCTAAAATATTTCTTCTGGGCTATTTTGACAGGCACTACAGGAGATTTGTTTTACACAATCTGAATTTTTTTTTTATATTTCTGAGTGGCTTGCTAAGATAATGAGATCTTAATTAGGTGTAATTGTTTTCTCATTTTTAATTTCTCTCAAGCGATTCACCTTATTTTTACCAAAACTATAGCAAAAGAAATTAGCTTAAAACTGTGTAATTTAATTTTTTTTTTCTGATACCCAGCTGCTTATCTTGTTAAGCTTTATCAAGCACATTTTAAATCAGCATGTTTACTTATCACAGTGATCATTAACAGTCAATCTCAATAGTCCTAATTTCCCAGTTTCTTGGGGGATCTTGATCTCAGCCTTCCATGGAAAGGGTTCGCACTAAATTTTTTGGTGGCCTTTTCCCTCGTGTAATGATGTAAAGAAAACTGTCTGATTCCCTGAGGACACTTGAACAGAAAGCAAAACCCACAGAGGTTTGAAAAGGCTGAATTAGCCCTTTAAGCAGTAGGTTCCCACATTTCTGGTGCCATTTTTTTTCCTTGGGAAAGGGCATCCTTCTCCAGCCAGCATTATCTCATCCCAGACAGATATTTATTTGCTGCTGAAGATTGCTGCAGAAGAGAGCTACTGTGGACAGAGGTGAGGGTAGCAAAGATCTTCCCCATGTAATATAATTTATCTTCAGGAAATTTTAAAAAATAATATATCGGTCTGTTCTGCTTGATAAAAATGCTTCTATCAATGCTTCATTCTGTTCCTCATTTTCTTAATGTTTCTGGGAAGATATGTTACTGAATATATGTGAGGGTGGGTGGAAGTCTGCCTTCCACATCATGAATGGCATGTCTAAATATACACCTTTTGAGCAGAATTCCTAAACTGGTTTTTCTAACCAGTTATGCAATCAGATCAGGAAATACTGAGTAGGTTGAGGTGACAATGACAGAAGAAAATCATTGTAACTTTACCTTAATCTTGTGTCTGGAAAAGCATTCTCCAGCTTGAAAAACAAAGTAGGAAAACTTTAAACAGAAATAAAATCACAACACTTTAATCACATGGTTTGTGCAGTAAATTAAGTGCAATAATCATCTGATTAGTATTCTTAGGTATAATGGTATTTGAAGCCCCAGCTGCAAGTGAGGCTTTTGACCAATTAATATTATGGTCAGGGGAAGGAAAAAGGTGTGTGAAGGATGTTATACACCCAAATTGAGTCAAACTGTCTCTATAAACTGGCTATATGAAGGAAACAGTTATTTCACTTCTCTGGGGACTGCATGACTGGAGTGACTGCCTGGCACATTAAAGGCCATTCACTACTCACTCACTGCATACATTTTGTTCTTTGTTAAATAGGAGTATTGAAGAAGGAAATTACCATGGAAAGATGAGGTTTTTCATGCTAAAAATAACTGTAGCTGATATACAGAAGGGTATTGAAAAGTAATAAAAAGAATAATACCTTGGTCATGGGATTTGTGCCAGCTCAGGTTACTTAGAGGTTTCAGTAACAATCCAGGCTTTCAAATGCATTAAGTTTCTCATATCCGGAAAATGTAAATGCTTTTCTTGGTTTGAGGAAACCTGTATAAAAATCAAACATTAATTTTCAAGTCCAAAATAGAATTTAAGAATATGTTTCAATTTCCAGACTATTATTGGAACTTGTAGGATAGTTTTAAATGATTTAAAAGGCAGTGACACTTTAATGCAATTTTGTAAAAGTACAAATGCATATTATGGGTATGTTTTCCCTTACAGCATGTGCTGGGGTGAAAATATATATAAAAATGTGTTATGGTAATTGTAGGTTGACTTCATCTTCTAATTTTGTTCCTTCTCAAGTGTCTCTTTAGCCTTTTTTTGATCGTAATTTGCAGTGCTGTGTGCTATAATTGAAGCCAGAGCAATTTTTTTTTTTTTGTCTGAGTGTCAGGTATTTTTGTAGCAAATTATCTTGTCAGTTAATACTAAAAAATACAGTGTTGAGATGACTGACAGTGTATTCTAGTTCACACGGAATTTCAGAAACATGTGAAACTAAGTTAAGAGCAAAATAAATACTTGAAACTCTTTGTTTTGAAGGCCCACCTCAGAAAGCATTGCCCAGATCTGCCAGTGTCACATGTCCCTCTGATGTGTCTCCATGTTGCAGTAGTGCCATGCTGGGTCAGTGCTCCCACAGCTCAGTGCTTGTGTATCTGTGTCTTAAAGTGGGGCACAAATCCTCTTTCTGATCCATTTGGAGCAGCAGGATTTCCTTGGTTTTGACTGAGACAGGACAGGTATTTTATAAACCTTTGTGACAGCTTTTGTTTCTGTTTTGTTAAATGGAGAACAAGCACTACAGGGCTGGGTGACCAGAGAATGGAGAGTTAGACAGGGAATTGTATGAGATTTGCAAAGTGACAATTTCACTCAAATGTTCCTGCATACAGAGGAGGGATTTGTTTTGTTTTTACAATGTAAACCCTCTTTCTGCTCTGATGGGGTGGAGTTATTATTATGAACTTTCCCCCACTGTTTTCTCCAGCAAAATTTCAAAACAGTTTTTCAAGGATTAATTTGCATCTATGACAACTGTACAACTTGTGCTTTTGATTTGGATTTTTCCTGCTTTTATAGGGAGGCACAATATTAGCAATGTTTTGTATTGACAGTGGGAGAATAGCCAGTGTCAGAATTGTCTTTAGAAACAGCAAAAAAATAAAACCTCTCCCCCTAATTCTGTTCCTTGTGATAGAAAAGACTGTGAAATGTGATGATTCAGTGTTCTGTATTGGTGAGGTGGGCAATACAATAGAGTTGAGTGTGCAGTGCTCTGACACTTATTGCATAAGTATCAGCATAGAATTCTTTGCTGGACTGTATGCACGTTTATTTGTTTGTTTTGCTGAATTTGAAGGTGAGAAAATGAGACAGTTTATCTTTTTCTTTCTTCCCTGCCATTCTCTAGTATAGCTGTACAACATTTATAAATTCTATTACTTATTTGGCATAATGGTTTAAAAACTATAATATGTTCTCTTTCTCCCTCCCAACTTGTGTGTCTGCACAAGAGGGTGTATCCTTTGGTAGGGCAGGTGCTCCAGTAATTTCTGGTTGTTGTGATTTAACCTGGGAGGCAGCTGAACACCACACAGTCACTCACTCGCTGCCTCTGCCTGGTCTGTTCCATCCCCCCAGTCCTGTAGTGGGACAGGAGAGAGAATCGGTAGGAAAAAAAGGAAAATTGATGGGTTGAGAACAATTTAACAGGTCAGAAATGGAAGGGGAAATAATGATGATGATGATGAGCAAGATAAAAGACTTAGAAGATGGAAAGCAAGTGATACACAATGAAATTGTTTGCCAGTCAGCTCCTGGGACAGCTTTTCCCTTACTGTGTCTGCAGAGCATGATGCCACATTGTACAAAATATTCCTTTGGTTGGAGTCCCAACTGTTCCCCTCCCAGCTTCTTGTGCACCTCCAGCCTCCTCACTGGTGTTGTGAGGAGCAGAAAGGCACTGACTCTGTGTAAACACTGCTTAGCAACAATTAAAACATTATTATTAAACTAAATTAGTTAGCAACGATTAAAACATCAACATACATATAAAACATCATCATAAATCAAAAGTATAGCACTGTGCAAGCTACAAGGAAGAAAATTTACTCTATCCCAGCTGAAACTAGGTCACTGATTATGGCTCTCTAGGATTTTGCCAGAATTTCTTCTAGCAGAAGCAAAAAGTACATGCAGCCTTTTAAAATGTTTTGAAGGATTATTTTAAAGCATATGCAAGTTTAGTAATCCTTGCTTTAATCTTTTACATTGACATGTGTCACCTCCCAAAGGTGCTGTTCTGGGCAACTATTGTTCTCCTCTGACTGTTTTGTGAGCCTCATCATACACTGGAGCAGAATTTAGCATGAGTTCTGGCAGGTTTCTCATTTCTGTTGAATTGAGAGGCAAGCAGCCCTGCTCCTGAATCTTACCCTTCATTACTAACACTGGTAGCTAGTTGAGTTTCTGAAGATATATTCTCTGTGTTCAATCAGGAAAGGAAAAGGCAGCTGATAATGCTTTTTACAGCAAGTTCTCTGGGGCATCTCCAAAGGTTCCAGTGTTCAGTGAAGCTTTGACAATGAAATCAACAAATCACAAAATTGTATTCAAACTAATTGGCTTAAGAGCTTTAAACATCAGGACTTCAGAGTGTTCCATCTCTGGATAGCCATGTTTTATTTTAATGTACACCTAGTTTTGTCATAGTTTAGTTATGGTGCTGCCTTGGGGTGAGACCAGACTATGCAATAACTTCCTACTCCAAAATCTGCATCCTCCTGAGGGCTGGAAGGAAACCTAGATGTAATAGGAGCCAGGAGAATCATTGGTTACCCTCTTGTGTGAGTGGAGCCAAAGACTACCCTGGCTCTGGTCTTAGGAATCTTTTTTTTTAAATGTTTTTCTCCACTCTTAACAAACACAACAATACCAAAACAAAAACCTGTCTCTGACAAAAGTTGAAATTTTTTTGATTTTGTTTTGGGGGCTGTTTAAATTATCAGGAGAGGCTAACAGAGTTGCATGTCTTTGTAAAGAGCAGTTTTCCACAGAATTATGTGTGAAATCATGTTGCTCTGAGCACAGTATGAATTGATAAAGATAGAAACTTCAAGCTGTTAGTAGAGAAAATTTCAGCCAGTGCTCAATGGGAACCAGATTTCTGGGATTATCTGTGTTAAATTAATAGGGAAGCAATCAGGTTTGAGCCCCTATTTATGTTGTGTCTGTTTCCATGGTGTTCTTTGCTGTTTTCTGCCCTCTTTTGTCTTCAGACACACATGAACACATCTTCAAGGTGTGAGAGGCAGGCAAAGAAAAAGAGGCAGCATTGGCAGTCCCTCCTTCACCTCTGAAGGTCTTGCACATCCTTCCATTTTGGCTGCTAAAGAGTGCCTGCATTATTTGAACTGTAACCCCCTGGGGAGTCAGGAAGGCAGAAAGAAACCTGGCACTTTGCTGTGTCTACCCTGACAGGCTGTGAGGCAGGCATGTTGAGTATGAAGTATGAACCATACTGCATGTGGCAATTGGAAAACAAGACATGTAAAGAACAGAAAATGCAGTGTCAAGGTGTAAGGAATGAGAATTTCAGTCACCAAGTTGTTTGCACCTCTCTGCACTGATGCTTCACGCACATCTCTGGAATACATTTAGCATTATTCTCATCATCCTAATTAGTCAGAGATAAAGAGTTAAATAGTCTTCAAAATCCTACACAACCTATCTGTAATGGAGCTAGTTTTGAACAGAAATCTGATATCCTAATTTGTGGCTTTTTAATTTCACATCTGAAATCCCATCTCAAATTCACATGGCTCTTTTGAATTTTGGAGCCAACATCAGCATGTAAGGGCACTTCCAGTTCCTACTTGATTCTCATGAATCTAGAGACAAAACTTTGTTGCTTCCTCCTGCTAACTGTTGCAAGAGCCTTGAAAAGGATGGGATATTACTGAATTCTATCCAGATATGTAACAGAAAATAACAATTAAACAAAGCAAATGTTGTGTTGTGAATTACAGAAAAAAAATTGAATTCAACATCTCTTTTTAAATGTGTAGAAAAGAGTGAAATATTCTTACTCATATTTAGGACAGGTAAGGTTTGGGTTTTTTCTCTGCTTTGTGTTTGGGGTTTTTGAGGGTTGTGGTTTTTTGTTGTTGTTTACTGACATAATGTGACAATTTTCTCCTAGAAACTGAGTTACTAGCAGAGGAAAAAAAGATTAAAGAAACACTGTCTGTATCCCCTTTAGTGCTCTTGATGTACAAACCCTTCTGTCCTTGGAAACCTGTATTTTTCACAGATAAAAGTGTTTTGTGGGTTTTGATTAGATCTTGACTAGATTTCTGTATGGCAATTTTGCTGGGTTTTGGGTGGTTTTGTTTGAGGGTTTTATGATCCAAGGTGAAGTGAAGCACTGTGTCTGAACCCATGTTACTTGCCAGTGAACATGTAAGAATCAGGCTATGCTCCTCCATGAGATAATATTTATTTTTTCCTATTTCAGTAATATATGAAGGCAGAGGCTTGCATGGGGGGATTGTTCTAATGTTTGTGAGCCATTTTTCTACCTTATTGAGTGTAATAGCTGTGTATACTCACACACTGTGTGGCATGATAGGCTGGCATGATATTGAGAAATATGAGTTTTTTATAGCACTTTGTCCTTGTTTTTTTCCTCTGGGAATTGGAGTAAGAGAGACACCTTCTTGACAATCTTATTTTGTTTGTTTGTTTCAAACAATGAGGCTACTTTTTCTTCCTTTCCAGAAGAGCAGAACATGTTCTCTAGATTTAAATTTGGACCAAACATTTAAAATTAAAATTGGTTAATCTGACATGCTCTAGCTCCTAATATACTTCCAGAAATAAAAAGTCTATAGGAATATTATTCCTCAGTTGCATAGTGGCTGTGAGCTGTTCAAAGATTGGTAAATGGATTGTCACAACAATTACACATGTAGTTGGAATTGTAGCAGTAGTGAGTTCTGAAGTGGCCTGTTTTGTAACTTAGACAGAAATTCTAGATGTCTGAATTGGTATGAAATTCTAGATGTTGGTATGAAATGCTTTGCAGTTTTTTGCAGCTGTGGTGATTTAAATGTCACTTTCCAACACTGTGTACTCAGAAAACTTTTTCAGAAATTATGATAAAATGAGTGCCTTGGTTCATGAGAACTTTGAACGCTACGAAAAAATGAAGAGATTTTCAGATTTAAAAAAAAGAATCCTTATTTAAGGAAGGTTTCAAACTGCCAGAATATTTTTTTTCCTGCTGGAAGCAGAATGTGTGGGTTTTCAAAAGTAGGCAAGACAGAATTTGGATAGAAAAATGGCATCAAATTTATATGCAAATCTTTTATAAGGGAGTAGAATTTAATGCATAAGATTAAATTCTGTCTGTAAGAAAATAATGACGACAGCACTAGAATTATCATGACTGAGCAGCAAACACACCTACCACCCTGCTGCCATGCAAAGACTGTCGCATTTTGTTGTTACTGGTTAGTGTTGTTTTGGTGCATTTTGTGTTTGTTGTTGTTGGTTTTTTTGTGTTTTTTTTTTCTTTTCTGCTTTTCCTGGAGTCTGCTCCTATAACCCTTGATATGAAAGAGAACTGCCTCGTGGCAGTGCAGGCCTGTTACTTTATTACTAGGCATAGTTCACAGAAGGTAGTAGAAATTCATGCACTAGTCTATTCTTTCTTCAAGTTATTGTTGTTCCCCAGCACATTCTATAAGAGAGAGAATGCTTTTCTGAACTTTTGTATCCAGTGCAGACTCCTTTTCCCACTGTTTCAACCAAATGCCAGCATGTTGCTAAAAAATAAAACACCGTTTGAAAAAAACGCGTTCATGCACTTCACAAAAAGGTTAGTATTAAGTCTTTGAACTGCTTTAATTCCAGAGTATGAGTTTTTGTTAAAACCATCCTTTTTTTCTTTCCCAGCAGCTACACTTGCGCTCTTAATAGTTGTAGAATAAATTCATTTCACCACCATTTGCAGGGTTTGTAGTGTTTTATCATTATTAGCACCTTTCAATACTGACTACTGTTAAAAGGGAGGGAAAAAATCACCCTAAAATCCAAACCCAACCAAACAAAAAACACACCCAAAAGCTCAAAAAAAAAGTATATATAGATGAAGAAACCAATCTGTGGAGGAAATGGTTAGCTTCCTATTGCTTGAAAAGCATATTCAAAGACTAATAAATTTAGAGGTTTGGTAGTTGGCTACTACTGGAGCTTTCCCAGGAGAACTTCAGGTTGATGTTGTTGCTATCCAATTCTCTCAGCTACAGCCAAATTTTACTCCCACAGAATTGAGTGATTTGAACTTCAGAAGAAACTGCTTTCTGTAGTTGACTAGACAAAATTATTCATCTTGTTACCTATGTTTCTGAAACAGAAAGGAATAGAAACTGTTTTAATTCCTGAAGAATTAATCAACACTGCATTAGCATATTTTTGAATGACTGATTAATATGTTATAATGAACTGTAATGATTATTGCATAAGAAAGAGACTATTGTTTTATAGTAAGGGCTGTTCGAGTCTGACTCCAAAGACTAAACACAGTTTCCTATGTGTAATTAACTAAAACATGTGGACTTGGTACAATGTAGACTAAATCTATATTGTGCTTGGATCTTGATGTACACAAGGGTACTGGCTAATGCTGGAGGGGCTGTTTTGTGGAGTCCAGTCTCACACAGGTTTCTCAGGTCTGAGCATTCAGTGGGGTTGTGAACTGAGCCACTGCCATCCCCTTTTGTAGTAGGAACTATAGAAGAAATACCTTAGGTTTTCAGGAGTTTTGAAGAAAAATGGCAAATGTTACTCCTGTGAACCATGGAATATGAAATTCAAACTCTGAAACAAAACAGTGAAATTGCAGTGTGATATAAAAGCTACTTGGGAAGGTTTAACACAGGAAACAAGTTTGTTTGCTGGACTTGAGTAGACCATTACATAGGTATTCAAAATTTATAAACAGTAACTTGAGAGACAAAGTGCTAAAACTAACAGCTCCCAGGGTGATATAGGGCTACATCAAATGAGTTGCATTTGGATAATTAAAACTAATTAATTGCAGAATTGCCACAAAACAAGGTCAAATCCAGTTTCTTGAAATGTAACATGACAAAGCAGTACAGCTATAAGTAGTCATTCTCTGATGCAGCAAGCAAACATGAAGCTCCTATCAGCAGATACTCTAAAAATTTCTTGTCCTCCGGAGATTCTTTAAATCCCACAGATTTGACTGAAGATGCAGATAATTCCCCAGGTTCTGCTGTGGCAGAGGCTGACTCTGAAATGCTCCCAGCATGAGTAGTGCTTCGTATTCTACATGTGAAAGCTGAGGATTCTTGTAGCCTACAGGGAAAGCAATTTCCGTAGGCAGATTTTTAGACGCAAACACAAGCTGTGTCTTGCAAAAGTATCAGCTTTCACTTCCTGGGAGCTTCCTTTAAACAAATGTTCTTGGCTTGACCAAATCCAGGTTTAGATTCCTCCTTCTGCTCAACTGAGTCTGATGTGAGAATTTTTGTGATATGGGTCTGTAGCAGCCTACTGAAAATATTGTAATTATACCATGTTTTCTTGACAAGTTGCAAAGATTCAGTTTCTTCATATTGGGGAAATATGAAGGACTTTCCCTGTATCTGTGATGAATATCCAAAATACTGTGAAGCTTTCTTCTATTTTTTGGGGGGTGTTGTTTTTTTAATGTTTTGTTTCATCTATCTTTTGAAAATGAATTGTTCAAAATCTAAAACACAAGCTAGAGCTTTGACTTTTTCTCTTCTCTTTTATCAGTTAGGTCATGGTTTGGCAAATACCCCTTCTTCTGCACTGAAACAGAAATATTAACATGAAGCTGTGGATTTTAGTCCAGGGCCCAAAGGTATGTTACATTTAAGTGTTGCATAGCTTGATCCTTTTCCACTGAGAATAAAATATTACCCATACTGGAAGCTTTGGATTCTGTTTCTGCAACAGAATTTGTTTCAACTTTGACTTGCAGTGTAAATAGTGCAGATTAATTTTAACACAGTAATATAAAATGCCTGGCTGTCTCAGGACTTTTGCTATGAATGAAAGACTTGTGGTGAATGATGGTCAAATTTGAGGCAACAGAAGTTTCAATGTGGTAATAATCTTGCCACACATACGAATAGCAACTGCTGGGAGAAGAAACAGTTGTAATGATATATAGAAAAATATTACAGGGCCTATACTAATCTTGCTCCAAAAAGACACTTATTTTACCCATTTTTCTGAACTCCTCATGTGCTTTTTTTATGTGTAGCTGTCAGTCTTTTCCAGTGAGAGTATGCTGTATATATCTGATTGTGACGAATACACCTACCTCCTTCCTCCAGAGCCCCTAGATGGGCAGTTTGTAGTAACTATTGCTCATTGCTCTGAAACTGAATCACTGCTGCTTAGTAGCTATGAGTGCCATGGATAATCAGTGCAGCAATAGTTCTGAAAGATTCTGGTCTTGGTCATGGCCCTGTTGTTTAAACTTCTTCTCTCCCCTGAGTAAGCTGGTATTCAGAGAGAGGAGTGAGCCCAAAATGGCACACAAGAAACTTGAAGATATCTCTGTTTTAAGGGAATTTATCACATCTTGAGATGCACGTTGATTCTAGATCTATGCTGCTACCAGATCAGTTGCATAAAAACAAGGTTATATTTTAAGATGCTTAGAACTGACATGTTTTGCTGGAAATTACTAGGTGTCAGCTTCAATTACTCAAAGCATTTGGTTTCCATAATAAACACAGGAACACTATATTTAGTAGAGGGTAACTCTGAAGAAATGAAAGATGTCACTGATGCTGATTGAAATGCTTAGTGGGATGAGCTGAATTTAAATGTTTTCATTGCTCAGTATAGTGTTTGGGTTTTTTTTCCTGATTATGTATGCATATGTATGTGTATTTCTGTGTGTGTATATATATATATATAATGTTGTATTTATTAAAATATGCTATCTCTACTGGGTATGCTTTGGCCTAGAACTTGATTGCTGTTGCACTGAATTGCTCTGGGCATCTCAGGACAAACCAATCCATGGTGGGCACAGGCAGGCTTGGAGGGGGAAGTCTTTCCAGTCAGCACAAAGAAGGGAAGAGTGAGAATGATGGGGAGGAGAGATTAGGATAAATTAAGATTCTGAGAAGTCAGAGGAACTTGGTCATTGAGATGATCCTCTTCTAATCTCACTTCTCATTTGGGAAGCATGTCACAACTGGCTCTCAGTGGGGCAAGGCTGCTGGCAGCTCACCAGCTGCAGTCTGGCTAACAATGGTTATGAGCCCAAATAAATGTAGTGCCACCTTTCAGTATCTGCAACACTTGCCTGCATGTGGAAAACTGCAGCATTAACATGTGTTCTTCTTCCTGACCCTCTAACAGGGGTTTGAATCAATTTTACCCATGAAAAACACTGTTGCTGATATTTTTAATTTTTGGTGGTGAAAAACTTTGCATATTGAGTTTTTGAAAGCTTAGATTTAGCAAGACATTAGGAAAGGAATTGTGTATGAGACCACAATGAAGGGGAGTATTTTACAAGTTTGAAACAAATACCTAATTCTCTTCCTGATGTCACCCACTTCTACTTTATCTAGCTTTAGAAATTTCAGATAAGAGAGGTGTGAGAGAGACCACTTTACATTCAGTCGTCTAATCTCACTTCTTAAACTTTGTATCTGCAACTCAGTACACATTAATTTATTCTTCATGTAATTAGTATCATGTGGCTAAGGCCATGCAACAGTTTTTTCTAAATTGCTTCCAGAAAATATGTAGAATGTTTGACAGATTTGTTTTATTAAATTTTGTCAAGACAATATATTATACTATCTTTTTCCATGTAGGTATAAACTGAGCTGAGGATTCTGTACTAAATTGAAAAGAATGTTTTGACAAAACCATTGGGAAAGCTCAACCTGCACAACTTATTTGTGTTGGTCTAGATAACAAATAAAATGAGGAAACAAAAATAGACTTATCTTATGGAAGTTGTGAAAAAAAATTGTATCTTACAGCAACACAAAACAGCAAAATACTTGTCTATGTTCATGCCCAGAACCTGATCAAATGGCATGAAGAAACGAGGTTTTTTTGCAATAAAACCAGACAAAATTCTTATTAACATGAATTCCTGACAAATCTATTGAATATTCTAGAGGAAGAAAAGCATTCAATTTTTTATTTAAGCAAAGTATTCATGTTTTGATAACTTAAACAAATGGGAAAAGAAATGTCTATTCAGAAATTTGTTTAATAAAGGGGGAAACTTGTCAATAACCTCACAAAGAAACAGCACATGCAGTATTCTATCTGGTCTGAGACTCTCTTTCTTGAGGTTCAGAAAGTACAATGTAAAATCCATTATTCACACATCTCAGCTCTGCAGTAGGCTCTAATACAAAAATATACCACATCAGAAATGTGACAAATTGAGACAGAAACATTAAACTGAAAAAGCAGATCCACACCACAGGGCTGTGCCTTGAAAGTGATACCAAACAGTACCAGATTTTTTGGGGGATTTTGTTGCTTATTAACCCTTTTCTAAATCATACATGTATACTTAAAATTGTGTTTACTTTTTTTTAATTCCAGCTGTGTGTATAAAAGCACCACTCATTTTCTGTTTGCCTTTTTTCTTTCATTTGCTTTATATGCAGAACTTACAAAATAGGTAATTTTCCACTGTGGGTGCACAATAGTATTCTAAGGAAGGCCTGTGAAAAGCTGTGGTGGGAGCCCAGCAGTAGCTCTAGAATTGCACCTCAAATAGAAGGCTGCAAACACTTTTTGAAATATTTTGACAGGGTTTTATTTTTCAATATAAACAGAAATCAAATCCTTTGTGTTCTTGGGTGGTTTAAAGGGGAAAATATAGGCATGAAAACCATCTTGAAAGTGTTTAAAAGCTGAATAATGTCATATTGAGAAAGCATAGGTTTGTTCCTCTCTTTTTCTATAAAGGAAGAATGTCTTTTTGCTGGGTTATAACTTCAGCATGTCTCTTTCCATGTAAAATGTTGGGGTATTTTGTGGTGTGTGGATTTTGAAATTTTATTTTCTTTTTTCCCCCCTAGAATTATTTTTTCTGACAAAATTAAGTTTTAAGAAATCCACTTTTCTAACTAAAAATAACTCCTGCAGATCCTCCAACCAGCCTCTGCTAAGGAATAACATTCCACCTGGTTTTAAAAGTCAATTTGATATTCAGTGCGTGGTTTGGCTTTTTTTTGGTGCACTTTACTGCAGAGCAATAAATATCAAAGCACCATAAATTAACACTTTTTATAGGTAGTATCCTGACACTTTTCTTACCAGTGTGAGGAATATTAAAGTTTCTTTAAGTTTTGGAATTATTAGCTTGTGGCAGTTGTGCTAATAAGGTAAAAGGAGCAGAACATGTGGGAGTGTCAGTAATTATCATCTGAAACTAGAGAGTATGGTAGAAGTGTCTTAAAGCTGTAAGCTTCCAATGGATGACTGAACATAGAAATGGTTTGATGAAAGACCAGGATATATCTGTTTCTACAGGTGCTCTAGATGACTTAGCCCAAGAATCCTGAGTAGATCTGACTTAGAGCTTTTAAGGTTTGAGTTAATTTGGTATTCAGATGCTGTCTATGAAGAAATGAAAAAAGAAGTTTTGGCAGATTTGCTGGTAAACTTGAAAGTGTTGGTCTTATAGTAAAGGTCAGAGTCACAGGAAGCTAAAATTGTTACAGTGAAATCATGAGACTCTATACTGGTAGAGCATGGGGAGAAGGAGGACAAAGACTGGTGTACTGAGGGGGGTTTGCATGGTTTTTTTTCTTTTTTCTTTTTCATCAATGTGAACTATAAGTGTCTAAGACATGTGAGGAAACATTGAGACTCTAAATATGGAGTATTATGGAGTATCTGTTACCACTGATCCCTAATCAAAAAGTTATTTGTTCATTCTATTATTACAACCAGCTTTTGCATCATTACATTAATGATATAATTAAAGACCATGGGGAAGCACAGACTTAAAAGTGGCTTTGGCATTCTCTGGCATCCAGCAGTGTCCTGGGAAACAGGTTCTTTCCAGTTGGGCAGATCTGCAATTGGCAGAAAATGTGTGTTTTACAAATGTGAGCCTGGTGGTTCTTGAGGATATGGAGTGTGGCCAGGTGCTTTGAAGAACTGACAGTAGGTTTTGGATGCATTACCTAAGGTAAACTAAGGGAATAGCAAGTGCAGCGAAAACGGTTCTGATGGAAAAAAAAATCTTGGACTCTTTCTAGATTGTACAGTTACTGTGGACTGTATTATGAGAAGATTGTAGGGTCATGGCTGAGTGAAATGTTTAGTGAGAAAGGATGCCAATAACTGCAAAAGCCCAGAGAGCTCCCACAATTGGTTTTATTACCATTTTGTTTTCACTTAGTAGCATTTACTAGGCAAAAAATCCCCCAAAACCAAACAAACAAACCAAAAATCACTTTGTTTTATCTGAGCACTTCTTTGATATTCATTTTACAATTAAACTTAAAGCATTTTGACTAGTATTTTATTTTTAGACCTGGAAGGAGAGAAGAAAACACCCAAGTTCCTTCCTGAATTTTCTGACAGACTACTTCAATCTGCAACTTCTAATTTCTGTTACAAGTTCTTGGGAGATATATTTCTCAGAATGTCTTTTATTCTGTCACTGAAAGAAATTAATACCTAGAGGTTTGTTAAAAAACAAAAAGATGGCAATTTGTTCTCCCTGTCAGAATTTCAACACTCGCTGATAGCACTAAATAGAAAGGAAGTTTTGAAACCATCTTGTATAAAAATATGCAGATGACATAAACTGCGAATTTATTTTTGAAATGAGACCAAAAGTACGGGAATTTGTGTCTGAAATTGTGTTAACTTTTGTGTGTAGTTTGTGTCCCAAAACACATTAAAATGTCAGTGCTAGGCTGATCAAATTTTTGTTATGAAGTAGAATGCATGAAGTTCCTATGAGGGAAAGAAAAGGTATTTTTATTTGGGAGAATGAGAACATCACCTTGTGGAAAAAAAAATGCAGCCTGGTGTGACAGATGGTGAGGACTACAAAGCAGCCATTGGTACTGAAGTTGAATTTAAAATGTCCTGGTGGCTACAGGTTTATCTCTCTATGAGTGGATGGCATACATAAATTGAGTTCAGTAGAATTCTCCTGATGCAGATGCTCTCATTTACTTGGAGGGAGCCATTGGAAATGGTCTGATTCTGGTTCTAGGAGAAATGCAGGTACATGTTTAAAGCCTGCCTTCTGTCTCAGAGCTGATTTGCTTTTTCAATGCATTTGAGAAATGTTGCTGTTTTATGCTTGTGTTCATAAAACAATGGGTTTTTTAGGCTGTGTAAATAATGCTGCATTGGGGCACTTTCCAGGATCCATTTTAATTGTGGTGGAGGGGTGTATCTGGGAGTAAAAATAATTTTTGTTTAGGTGAAAGGAAAAAATAAACACATTAGCCATGTATTTCAATAAGGTTAACCAGAAATTTAAATGTTGGATGCCTGTACTTAAGCTTGTAAACCAAAGCTTAGATATATATAATTTGATTTTTTTCAAGATATTCAGCCCTTCTCATAATTTCTAAAGGGTACACTAGGTGCTGGGTACCCTTTAAAATTTTCTTTCATTTAAAAATCACTATTGAGATGAAAAGGTTAAACAAGACTGACTTCTAGCTCTAAAAGTTGTACTCTGATTTAATTTTCTAATACAAAAAAATCAGATATGCTTTTGGAACTTTAATTGAATGAGTTGATTGGAGTATTCTCATTATGGGCTTTATCCATAACAGAATGGCACTAAGAGCAAGATAAAGCTTCAGTTCTGTTAAAGCAGACCATTTTCTAGGTAGTTATACACAGGAATCAGTCTCAGCACTGAGGAGGGTTGATGTGACCCACACCTAGATAAATGGCAAAAACTAGACATGGTAAGATCCTTCAGAAGATTGGTATAAATCTCATTTAAGCAAGGCTAGGCTGGCTCAAGCTGTAATGACTGAAAATTGGGACCACTTGCTAGCTGCTCAGGAAAAGAATGGCAGTGGTGCTACAATTACATTCAACACTTCAGAATTTAAATACAACAATTGATAGAAACCTAACAAATTATACAGTTTTAAAAGCTGGTCATATAGTGACTAAAGCAGTAAGAAATGTTTTGTAAAATGTGCATATTTCTGCATAATTGTCTCTCACATTATTTAGGCATATTCAAGCAAAAACCTGAGTGTCAATTTCTAATTTGTGCTCTCAAACCAGCAGTTTGCATTTTTGCTTTCAATATGTAGTTTTTCAAATAATAAGGTAAGTTGAATACACCGGGAAAATTATTTTGAGATGTGTTTATCCATGCATTTTCATTTTGGTATATTCCAGTCTCAAAAAAAGAAAAACAAATTTAGAAAGCTGTTGACGTGGGACTTTCTAGGGAGAATTACAAGAATAACACATATGGATGTGGCCATATGTTCCTAAGATATCACAACACCTTCACATTTGCTGACTTTCTGGAACTTTTGGATCTATTTTTGTCTGAGTGCAGATTGTGTGGTGATGTAAGAGTTGGAGTTTAATACTTGGTCTGGATTAAAGTATTTCATGAAAGGAAGCTGAACAGAATGAATGAGAATAGCAACCAGCTTCTCATTTTCAACAGCTTTCTGATAGCAATACAGCTGCTAAAATATGGTAACTGTGTGTTTGCAGTGAGAGGCAAAATGGATTATATTTACTTGGGTTTTCTTCCCTAATTTACGTAACCTGCCCTGCAGAAATTCCTTAAGGATGCATACTCTTTGCTTTAAAAATATACTGGGAATTTAGACGCTTCCTAAGAAATCAGTCTTCTACTCCAGATAGTGTTCCAGTTTGCTGAATTCCACACAGGAAATGAGATGTATTACCCAATTACCTTCAGAACAAGCCTTTAGTTGTGCCAGATTAAGTTTAAATGAACTATTTGAATGCCACATTCAAATTGACACTGCATTTATATTTCTGTATAAAAGCATCAGTGAAGAAAACAGGGTTTTGGCTTAAATTTAATTGGTATGGGTAATGGACTGATTTGGAGATTCTGTCCTACCATGTATCTTATCTCAGACTGTGCCCTAAGGGAGAACAATTTCTTACCCTGGTTTATGCATGCTGGATTTTATAGCAAAAGCTTCCTTGGAAGCCTTGAAAAATTCCAGGAAGATACATTCCTTTCTGATATATATCTACAGCTAAATACTTCAGAGAATTTGGCATCCTTTAAATAAGCTTAGGAGTGTGTCACTTACCTGGAAGTATAAGAAAGACTTTGAAAGAATTTGGGATATCTCTGGGTAACAATTTCTTCATTTGACAAAGAGTGAAACTGTTTCCTAACACAGGAGAATTGTTCATGGTAAGATGTTTTCCAGTGTGAACTTTTAGTTGTATATGGAACTGTACACGATCAAGCATGCTAAATGCAAGCATCTAAATACAGGAAGGTAGCTCATGGTTGATTCTTGCTTTAGACTGACTGCAAAGTCGAGTTACTGCTCCCTGATCCCAAGAAATTTCAGAGGATACGTGTTGAAGAATTGAACTCTTGAGAGACAGAGAGAGTATTGCAACATCCATTATTCCTTTAATGAGTGAGGGGATTTTTAGTCCCTTATGGACATCAAGAGATGAATATTATTTGATTTCCTAAAGGACAGCTAACTTGGGTTTATGGGCCCTCACTGGTTATTTCAGCCAATTCCCTTCATTTATATGTTACAATTTAGAGCAAGAAAAATATTAGAAGAAAACAGTTGTAAGTAAATAATTTAGCTAATAGCAGTGAAAACTTCTTCAATAATGCATTAATTAAAAACATTTCAGCTACCTCTACCATGAATAATATATATTGAATAGTCATGAAAATGTTCCTAACACACTGCAGATAAAACCTGTTCAAGTTGCTGTAGGAAGACCCAAAGTACAAGTCTTTATTCCCTTATGGTTAAGTTCAAAGTTTGCACATAATTCCAGCAAGATATGACTGAATGGTAAATAAGTTTATGTTGAATCCATGTACATTTTGTACTGATATTATGTGAATAGAGGATTTCCATACTTTCTTCCATAATTTCAAACTTTTGTAAACACAGAAAAGTATGAACTTATGTTGCTATCTTAATTGTAATTGTATAAAGCTCACAATTTTTTCTGAATTAAAAAAAAAAAAAAGAAAAACGTACAGAAGAACTGTATTTTGTCAGTTATTAGAAATTCTTATAAGATGGTTCTCATACTTATCCTGATAATTTTACTGTGCAGCTTATCAGTGAAGCATTTCAATGGCATACTGTGGAAACAGGAATGAAAAAGAATACTGAGAACCCTGCTCCATCCTGTCTCCAATAAGACATGGAAGCTCTTTTTTTTTTTCTCACATAGACATTATTTTAACACTCTACCTGGTACCAAGTAGAGATTAAATTTTGGACTAAAGTTAGCATAAAGACATATGTTTCAGCATATGCAACAGCAGGAATAGAAGCAGAATGCCATTTTCTGTCTTGGTCTCTGGTCTATCATCTTTGTTTGCCAGACCTGTTTTTATTTGGAGGCTCAAATTTGTTTGCCTTCTTGACCAGGATGCTTCTCTTTGCCACCTGTGCTGTCATCATAATAGCTTTGATACTACTGTTCTGTGGAATCACTTGGAAAACTGGAGATGGTAAAGAAATAACAGCCTATAATCAAGAACTCCTTGCTGGAAGTTTATGTATATACACACTTTTTTGGATATTTGCAGCAGTTTGAGTAGAAGCTCAAGATCACACTGTATGTCCATACCCGTCTATATTAGTAACAAAAATCTATGGCATCTTATATATCTTTACCTCTCAAAAATCTTCGTAATTGCCAGCAAATTTGTATTCTCATCTTTAACAAAACAGTCAGGAGTGAATAATCACCTCAGAAAATGATTCACATTTGTACTGCAAGCTAGGTGATGCACACAGTATTAAAAGCCAGAAATTGATTTACCTACCAATCATAGACCATAAAATAAACAAATAAATCCATGACCTTAGGTTTCTAAAGCAGTTAGCAGACTTTGAGCACTATTGGTATCAACACCATGTCAAGAATTTTTTCTCTATTTCAATTTTTTTTTTTAATGCAGATGCTGGCACTTTTTCTTATTTTAGTCAAGGAATTCCTGTTTACTGCTGCTGCCTACCTTCATGTACATGAGGCAATGTTATGAGAAACACTTATGAGGAAAAATTTTGACTGAAGTCATTGAGAGCAACAGCAAAAGTACAATGAAATTTTCATTTGAAAAGCATTAGAAAATATTCTGCCCTCTCCTGTCAGAGTTAATATTATTTCATGTAGACAGAAGACTATGCTTAACAAAAGTTACTTATGGTAACAGTTGGTAAACCCAAGAAACTCATTTAATACTGTAGATATTTCTGATACTTAATACTAGATGTTAGTCTGATGGGAAGTATCTGCCATTTGGTGTCTAAATGTGCAGTGCAATTGACAGGCGAAGAAATTCGGTTTTCAGGTGTTGAGGGTTGCCTTCATTATCTGCAAGGAAGTGCTGTTAAGTGGGGACAAAAGCATCCCTATTTCTGTGAGGTCTGAAAGTCTTATCTAAATGCAGCAATAAATGTGCTCAGTTTGGTCAGCCCTGACCACTAAAAGAGGGGGATCTTGGCCTACTGAACTGTGATGTAATTAGGCTGTGAGAGATCTATCAAATTGTTAAGGTTCTGTGTTTATTTCTTCCCTCCATCCCTCTGCTCTGTGGCCTTCAGTGGTTGCTTTTTAAATCTTTCTTTTTATCCTTTACTGCTACCTGGTGGTGTGTGTTGGAAAACACTGTGCAGTGCTTTCTTTTTCCTTCTCTTTACTTACTATTAACGAAAAATTTTAAAGAACGCTTTAAAGCAAAGAAAAGCAATTGATTTTGTTTTACATAGGCCTCCACTAAGGCTTAGTGCCTAGGTATTAGAGTAAATGTCTATAGGTAAGCCAAAGTCAAGGGGTCTGGAAGAGTAAACGGGAAGGGTGAGAAGGAATCTTAACTGTAACAAAGTTCAGGATGGATGCGAGAAATGAAATTGCTGGAAGCAGTGGATTATTAATGGCTTTTAGGTGCATTTAAGATGGCTACAAGATCTGACATAAACTTTATCGTTGAAAAGGGACTTTACTAGAATCCACTTTTTCACAATACAATACTTTTTATACATATTTCCTTTAAAGAAAAACCACATTTGCAGAGTATAATCCAGAAATGGACGAAAAATGCGGAGCCTTTTCATTGTTGATGTTTTTAGTGGTAAATGCCAAAATTTTCATACTTCTACCATTTCTTCCCATTCAAATAGTTCTACTATCAGGTTTCCATTCTTTTCTCTTTGGTGTATATAGCATATTCTTGCTCTTCAGCTTTAGTAATCAACAAAAACTATGTAATGCTTGCCATTCTGCTCTTTATTTCCCATATCATTTATATGCAATCCAAGTTTCTCTTTCCTGTTTTCTTTCCTCCTTCTGCTTAGTTTTTGAAAAGAGTGTTTATTATGAAACCATTAAATGAATTTACCACATCAAAGATGATTGCTGTAAGTCATTGAAATCCATACAACATTTATTACATTTGATTGATTTCTCTGAAATGACTTCTCTATTCTGGTTTGCAGTGAAGACCTTCATGTAAAAATTAGGAAACCAAATCTGGTAGCCTAAACATGACCCCATCAGTATTTTCCACCCTGTCCTCCTCTTGTTCCTACCTGATGTCCTGTCCAGGTAAGATTTATCAACACTAAAAAAAACCAAAATAGATGACTGGTAGCTGTCACAAGGCTGTGAAGCCTTGTGGTTTTGGTAGATACTTTCAGGTTCTTAATTCATAGTAAATAATGCAGAAATTAAAATACTGCTTATTTATTTTTACACACTAGTTAGACTTGTCCACAAAACTATGTATTTCCATTAGCTCCAGTGATATTACTGGTTTTGCATGAATTTTGCTTCATATGAGTACTTTCTAGAATTTGCTATTTTAATCAAGGTCACCATGAACTGAGAGCTCACATGGCTTCAGAAATACAGAATAGAGTGGTGAGCTTTTATTTGTAAAGAAGTATTAAAAAAAAAGTATTTGTAAAGAAGTATTAAAAAAGAAGTATTAAAATCACTGGCCAAAAAAATCTGTTAAGAATAGAGATATAAAATCCTTAATCACATACAGAGATGAGCCAAGTGTAAATTTAGTCAAACAGTTGTAATAACAAGATTATTCTTGTGTATATTAAAGTCATTTAGCAGAAAGGGTAAAGTACTCAATATGTGAAAAACCCATGCAGGTCTAATAAGGTACTGAATAAATTATATGCTGTTTTGTTCAGCAATGACTTATAGTTAATTTTGCTATTTTTTGAAACCAGTGCATTATTATAATATTCACTGATATCAGTGCTAGTCATAAACCATTAGGTCTGTTCTCCTTCCTGTGTGTAAGCTTAGTCTATTAAAATTATTAATTTGCCTCTTGAATGTGCGTAGTTCAGACCAAAATATTCAAATATTAGTGACATTCTACTTCTTTCAGTAAACCTGATGTGTTACATGCCAATTCTACTGTCCTTCTCCTAAAAGGTAGCTTGGGCTGCTTAAAGTGGTGGAAACATCCATTCACAGCTGTCTGTGAGATGCCTCTGCTGAGGTTTGCTGCTCTTTGCCTGCCAGTTCTAGCTGTTCATGCAATAGGTACTGCTTCTGCTTATATTATACTGACTTTGGTCATTTTCTTGGCCTGCTTAATACAGGAAGGAAGGTGGCTCTGCATTGCAACCAGCCTAATGTTGTTATTGCAAGGAGTTGGATGACCCAGACTGTGTATGACTCTTCCTCCCCCTTCTGGCCCCATGAAATGTTGGCCCTATATGCCTCAAGCCCTCAGTGTGAACCAAAGGAAGAATATCTGTATTCCCTCAGTATTCCTCCTGGGCTTGATCAGAGCCTTCTTTAGGCACAGAGCAATTATTGGGAACCCTGCCACTAACCCTCAGGAAGTCCCAACAGGTCACTGCAGCCTTTGGTCCCACCACTTCTCATTCCATATGATCTATATGGCCATCCACTCCTGTCTAAATGGGGATGAAAAATGCATTTCAAATGTCCAAATGTCCTACAAAAAGTAATTGTCAACAAAAGGATTGATGAGTTATGGGGAGAGGAGGGTGGGGTGGAATAATGGAATAGCAGGCTTTAAATCAGTCTTGGGGACAGTTTAGAAAGTAAAAGCCAATGTTATAATGTACACAGAAGAAGGAAGTCATGCAAACAATAAAAATGAATTTGAATGTAAGTATTCTGACATCCTATATATAGTAGTGGTTAAAGAAATGATACATCTGATGGCTTTTCTTGTGTCCACAGACATTTGTCAAATTTATAGAAGAAGCTGTCCAATGACTGAAAAAATAATGGGAGAGCTACAAAACAGTGAGAAGGCATACATATATAAATGAAAAGAAGATGCATGAGAGGATGTACATAAGCCTCACATTTCTCAAAATGCCTCACCTTCCCTGATATCAAGACACTCCATCTCTCTTTTGATTTGAAAAGTGATATTCTATGGAATAGGGAATGAGAATAAACAGAGGGAGGACAAAGCAAATGTAATTCCTTTCAAACTAACAGCTTCTGAAAAAAGAATATCATCTTGAAATCCTTCTGCACTGCCACTTTCTGGCAGAGTCTGTAGAAACTAATTTAAAAAAATGATGTGCCTCATAAGCACCCCTGTATGTCCTATTGCTGCTACAACTGAATGTTGATAAAATATACTGTTTATTGCAATGATACACGGTGCTGTTGGCCAAATGGCATCAATTATTGGTTCATAATAACCAATTCCACCGTCTAGTTATGGTCACTGTTTTCTGAATCACAGGTTCATAGTAATGTGCATTCTATCAGTGCTTTACAATCCACAAAGACCTGAATTGGGCAATATATAATTTTCTTAGTGGATTTGAATCTGCTACATACTTCATTTTTTTTGGAAGAATATATGATAATCTTCAGTAGATGGGGGCTTACACATACAGTTTTGCTTTGGGTGTTTTTTCTGGGTTTGTTTTTTTTTTTTTT
>VWZP01008078.1:140769-164678 GCA_013396995.1 Dicaeum eximium | reverse complement strand
TTTTTTTTTTTTTTAATCTGATTACAAGTAAGTGCTCTTACTGGATTACAAGTATGTTCTCTTTGTACTTTTGAATATTTGCTGGCTTTCCAAAAGCGAAATATAAAAACCTCCCCCAGTGCCAGCTGACATTTTTCTGTGGATTATATGATTGTAGTTTAGAGTCTCCTTTGTGTTCATGGTGAACGGAGTCACAGACATCAAAGCCTCGGCACTTGTTGCCGGTAACAGAGTGGAGCCTTCCCCTATCTCCTTCCCCCTAATACCACATCTTTCCAAGTAAATGGAGAAAGAATACTGCTCCTTTCAGCTCCTTGCTATGTTCTTTTTCTGTCCAAAAGGTTGATACATCTTTTGCAATTTACTTTTTGCCATTCTAATGATGTACTCGGGAGGTTTTCTTTGTTCAGGGGCTTTTCTGCTTGGGATACTCACATATTGGGATACTGCACATATAAATAGTGTGGGCTGCCTACATCCCTGGCTTTTAAAACACAGACTTGGCCCTATGGCTGTAAACTGCAAACTGTGCTGGGGAGGGGAAACTCTAATAAAACCCACAGTCCTACTGGGATAGCTTTTCAGTCTACAGCATTTACAGCAGTTCTGTGCATTCCAAGGTAGTAATGATAGAATGTCATGGTTTGTAGAGTAGGCAAAATGAGGAAGGGTTTGATCTTGTGGAGAGGGCAGTGGCAATCTCTGTTGCATACTACTTGTGGGAGACATAAAGTTCACACAGAACCTTTTGTGTACAAGAAGTCCACCCCAAACAATCAAACAAATAAAAAGAAATCCAGAGTTTGGGAAAAAAAAAAGACAATGAGGGAAAGGAAAGAATTATTTTATGGACAAGGATTTTAAAATTCCTCCGAAGTATTGAGGTAGTACCTTTTAGTCAAGAGTGAAAACTGAAGCAGGTTTCCTCTGGCCAATACAAGGGATTCTTCTCTTGGCATCAGTAAAACACAAAATTAGTAAGAAGTTTCATGAATGAAATGAAGAAAAGATAATATATTGGACTAAATGGAAAGGAGGAGTTTTAGAGCACTGTAGCAGATGGTATGGATTTGGGATTTTAAGTTACTTATTCTAAAGGTTTCTGGGTATGATTGGCATGACAGTTTTTGTGTTCTTACTTATATAATAAAAACTGATTTTCTTGAATTGTCGAAGTAAGTGAGAAGTTAATAAGTCTATCTTATTTATTATAATTGAAAAGGAGTAGTAGTATATCAGAACAACAAATACTAATATGAAATGCCCATTTTATGAGCAGAAAGTGTTTAGTGAAGTCCAGTGATTTTACTACTGCCTAATAACTTTGAGAAATGGCATTAAGTACAGGCACATATTTGTTTTCTGGAACATGTTATGACTGCAGATTACTGTATAATAAAATTTTTTATTCTTTCTACACCAATAGATTGTAAATAGGGAAAGTGAGAGGAAGAGAAAAAAGTGGATAGGTTGGAAAGGAGGTTAACCTAACATTGGAACTAAGCTTTTGGAATTAATTTGTTTCTTAGCCACAGAATGCAAAAACATTTCCCCTTAAAAGTAGTCTACACCTACAACACTGTTACAGGGCATCCTCTATGAGATTAAGTCTCACAGAAGTTTGGAAAAATGACAGTACAGTAATCACTGTGAGCAGTTATTTCATTTATTCTGAAAAATATAGGAATTAAAAATACAAGAGTTTTTTATTAATCTGTAATGAACATTGTAGATAGACCTGTGTCAAGCTCCCAAAATTATGTGAAAAGGTCTATGAGAAACAGAGAACAAATTGCCAGAAAACTACATTCTAATTTTTAACAAAGATTTATAAATGGCAATTAGACTACACACTAAAATTCTAGTCAAATATTAAGCTGAAGGGCTTAAATGAATGAAATACACGTAGAAAACGTCAAAATGTATCGTTCTTTCATAATAAACACTTATTTGAAGAATGTGCTGCCTAAACTCCTCTGACTGCCACTAGATGGTGACAGTGACCTTTAAGCAGAGTTGACTTGATCAGCTATGCTGGAAGTGGCTTTGCAGACTGGTACAGACTGTTTAGTCCTATTTACCTATCCACAAGTATTAACACGTAATTCTTTCTTATCACATATCTTTGGGCCTTCCAGCACCTCTTTTCCTTAGCAAAAAAAAAAGTTATCAATATTCTTCAATGCAGTAGGCCCTTAAAACTGTAAATTTAAGACATGATGAATTCAAATTGAAAATTTTATCAAAATAACTGGCAGCAAGACATGTCTTAGGTTTGCTCTATTTCCAAATTGGTATTTGTAGAAATTTAAAACTGAGAGCCAATACATATCTGATAAAGATAACTAGATGACAATGGCTTTCAGAATTAGCTACCTTCTACTATGAATGAAAGCATTTTGTTTGTTTTTGATTATATGTTGAAAGTTTACTTCCCCTAGGGTAATGTTCCCCATTCCTTTATGTATCTTTAAATCCACTAGCATGATTGCTATCCCTTAACAAATCTGCTTGAATTGCACCTCATGAGAAAACTAATATATCAGGCAGCATTTCAGTATGATGAACACCAGCAGTTTAGGATGGAACAGAAGCCCAATTGTCCTGCTTTCTGTGCTTTGGTTGATGTTGTGGAGACGTGTCTTAGTACTTGAACTTCATTGCTCTCAGGCAAACGAAATTAGAGATGCTTTTCAGGAGTGTGCTCAATGCACATCAACCCTCAGTTGCATTTGGTCCTCTGAGCCAGCGTGGAGATAATTGAAACAACTTTAAAATTAATTTGTGAGGTATGGGTAGTAAGTTCTCAACCCATTTATTCAGAGTTGCTGGTCTCTTATTTGTCTACCTGTACTGCTAAAACACATGATCTTATAGTATCAAAATCTGAAGGTTTTTGCCTATTCATAAATTTGTAGGTTTGGTGGGCTTTGGGGATTTTATTTTGGTAGTAGTAGTAACTCTGAATCCCTTGAATTTGCTAGGCAATGCAGTAGGAGCTGTGGGGGCACAATTATAATCTCAATGGCGAAATAAAAATGTTCCCAATATTTGGGATTGGGTTTATTGCCCAGTAAACCATATATTCAAAGGTATAGTTAGGAACTGGAAAGAGTGGGGTGCTGTAGTCATAAAGCCACTTCTTTAAGTTATGAATGCTATTAAAAGAAGACCAGATGTCCCACTGAGCTGATTTTGCTCCCAGTATTTTTCCTGTAGGTACTGTAAGAGGTAATTATTCTGGCTTCAAAATAACGAAGTCAGCTTGGAAGGGGCAAGTTTTCAATAAACATGCCAAAAATGACCTCTTTTTAAAGTGCTGTTTCTTAGAGTTAGCTGTGGAAGTACTATATGTTGTTTATTTCTTTGTAAGAAAGTAATTTCAGCTAACTAACTAGTTTGTCAAGATTATTGACCCATGAGAAAGCAGTGCTCATTATAGAAATGGAACTACAGTACAAGTTTTAGATAATTTGATGTGAACACTCTACATAATTCATGATACTGAAAATTATTTATACCAATAAATATGTTGACATGTCCCTACTTTATTTATCAAGTCTGGCTCTGCACTGCTGGTGGGAGTTCTCAAGTCAATATTTCACAATGTGAAACAAGGAATGGGCCAAACTAACAAACACC
Source organism: Dicaeum eximium (assembly GCA_013396995.1). Lineage (NCBI taxonomy): Eukaryota > Metazoa > Chordata > Aves > Passeriformes > Dicaeidae > Dicaeum > Dicaeum eximium. Next base: position 161,036 of record VWZP01008078.1, on the reverse strand, counting down.
TTCCAATTTTTAACCTTTTATATATATATAGGGTTTTAGTTCACTTTACAAAACATAACAGAATTTGATAACTTATTGCTATTTTAAAAGGCATCTGAATTGAAAAAACTGAATAACCATGTATCATCACTTGGTTTCTACCTTCTATATGTTTTTCTATTTCTGCACTGTTCCATTATGGTCACACTGCATGTGTTGTCATAAATTCTTGTGGTCAGGCAACTGTTGCATTTACTCAGAACTACATTTTCTCTGAGTAAGTTAGCACAAGGCTCTGCAAGCTAGCACTCCTTTATTTATTTAACATCTGTATCTGCTAAGCAGAATGTCTCCAACAGGGAAGCCTACAGGAATTCCTAGAAATACCAGTAATTTGAATAATTAGATAAGGAAACAAAAGAAATAATAGATACTTTTTCTTTCCCTAAAATGTGTCTCAGTTTGCTCCTATTGATGCAGAGAGACAATTGTCATTTCTTTTATGCAGTGCTGGAAAAGCTGATTATATGGCCATGGATGGTGCTGTTGATGGATGTTTTGCACTGAATGCACTTCCCTTGCTGTTAGAAAAATGTTTTACTGGAACCATAAAGTCTGAGAACTGAAGTTATTTGTTTTAATAAAAGAAGAAAGTATGAACTTGGTGATCATAGAAACCATTAACAAGAAAAGACAGGCCCATTTTAAGTAAAAATAACAACAAAATACCCAACAGCCACCCTGAAACTTTTCCTGTTAACTTTATTTATCATACCTTATGGAATTTATTTCTCCCTAGGCATCCACTATTTATTATTGAAGGGATGTTTTCAAAAGACATTAAAGGAAGTAATTATTCAGAATGGTGCTGAACAAGTGAGAAATAATGCTATCCATATATATTACATTTGAAGTATTGCCTGCTCTGGCTACTTAGGAAAAATAAGTAAATCAACCTCCTCTAGTTAGCAATTGCAATTTTTTAGCCAATGAGACTTCTGTACTTAAGTTTTCCTCCAACATCACACTTAATTTTTTGAAAATAGAAGATTAGAACATAAATCTAACACCAACATTATTACATGAGTTGAATGAATTTCAACACGGGGACAAAAAACTGTGAGGAAATAGTAATAAAGTTTAAGAAGTCCTTTCAGAAGTATATTAAATCTCAAAGGTGTGGTTACAGACAACAATTCTGAAGTTCAGTAGGATGACAGAGAATAAAATTAACCTCATGTGTACTGGCATGTCATGTTGATGTGTAAGATGTAGCCCAGCCTTGTAATTCATATGTGGCAATTCAACACTAATTCAACACAATTCCAATTGTCTTGGAATAATTATTCCTGGCTTATATTGCCAGTAAGTTGAGTTGTACAGCATTTCATTTCATGTTCTACACTGGGCTGTATAATATATGGTCCATTTGTAAAATGTCTTTTACCCACAAGAAAACTTTGCAGGCTGATATACAAAACATTTTCAAGTCTTTCTGCCTAGAACATGACATGCATATGTGATACACAGAGAAATTTCTAATGTGTGAGGAGATATAACAGACAGGCAAGAGGAAACATAAAAGTAGTGTAATGGATTATTGCACAGACTCAGAGAAATAGAGAGAATGATTATCTAGCCAATGTTGCAAATTATGGTGCCATCTTTTGAAAACTGTGCTGTATTTGTAGAACTCATTCAAAGAAGGGAATAATTATTGTGTTGCCTGATGAGTCTTCAATAGACAAGGGGTGAAATTTAGAGCAACGGGGCTTATTTTATGGTTTTTTTTGATCCAGACAGACCCAAATTATAGATTGAACAATAACTCTACGAAAAACCTAGTAGGAAAGAGACATACTAACTTTGCATCCAGCAGAGTTGCCTTTGACATGCAAGAAAATAAAAGAACTCCCCTTAAAACTTTGTGGAAAACCACAGAGGATTGCAGTAGGCAGCAGCAAGTGAATGTGGTTCCTCTACTGTTAGTATCAGAACTAGATGCACTCCTGATCTAGATGGTTTTACCTTGCTGGTGGCTGAACAATAAAAGGAAAGAATAATAGGGGATGTACTTTTTTAAACAAGTGAGACAAGTCTACCTGCATGCAAAGTAGTACCTTTCTCATTGTCAATACCACACATTCACAAATTTATGTAAGTTTAAGATTTGAGTTGCCTCATCTAATTCTCTTTGCAATAGCCCAGGAGAGGGAATACCACTACAAAATGGTTCCATTTTAGTTAAGGCAATACAGCTGTCCTCTGCATTTGCTGAGTAGAAGGTAGTGAGGTCACATTGGGTTTTGGGGGTGGAATAGCCTTACTAATCTAAAATGCAGTTGCATTAAGGGTATACTGCAAAACAATGCTAAGTGGAGACATATAATCTCTTAAATATGATGCTCCCAGACATGAAGTAGAGCTAAGTATGGTTCAGGTTCAAGCCTGTGCAAGTATCACATCTGACAGATGCATCTCCAAAAGATACACAGTGTTCCTAACCCTGCACTCCCAGTCTACCTATACTCCTCCAGGGTCACTTGTCCCCATCTCTACCTCCTGTACTCTTCATTTTTGTATCAAACGTTTTATCAAGAGCTGCTTGTTCGTCCATACAGGTCCTCTGTCACCTTTCCTTGATTTCCTGCTCAGTGGGATGGACTACTCTTGAACTTGGAGGAGGTGATTCTTGAAAATCAACTAAGTCTCCTGATCCCCCATCTTTGAGGCAGTCTCCCATGGGATTCTTTCAAGCAGGTTCCTGAACCTGGTTCAGGTTCCTGCTTTTCTAAAGGCCAGAGTTATGTTCTTGCTGTTTGCCTTATTTCTTCCTCTGAGACCTCTGATCTTCATCATCTCGTTATCACCACAGGCAAGATTACTCCCACACCTTATATTCCCAACCAGGCTTTCTTGTTTATAAGCATGAAGTCTAGCAGAGCAACTCCCCATATTGACTTCTGTATTTCCTTGTTGCAGGAAGCTTCTACCCTTGGCTGTCTGTTGTGTTGTCTCTTTAGACCATAGTGGTAGTTCAAGTCCCACATGAGGGCAAGTGCCTGTGAACATTAGATTTCTTTCAGTTGTTAAAAAGGCCTCAACTAATTCTTCATCCTGATCAGAGAGCCTGTAGCAGACACCCACCACACTGCTGTCCATGTGTGCCTACCAATCCTGAACTATCAGCTCTTAGCCAGCTCATGGTTTCAGCTTGTTCTTTACGATTGCTTCCTTCATCATTTAAAATCTTCTTACTTGGTTGATCAGACTCACCTGGGCTTCTTTCTGGTAATTGTGATTCCTGAGGAGCTAAGAGCAGACTTGCAAAGCCAAGTCCTAATTGCCATAAGACCATAACTGCTGCAATTAACTTATTTCCAGCTCTACTTCAAGGCAAAAAAAGCACTCAATTTTCTTTTACTCCTTTGATGTAGTGTCACCAAGAGTTCAATGAGGTGACACAAAATCTTGTACTTCGTAAACTTTCTTCATTTGGTTTTATTGTGGGAAATGTGTTTCAAACCCCTAAATTTTTATTATTGTAGCTGTTGGAATTCTCAATATATATGACACAAATCTTGTTCGGGCAGCTGCCATTTACATGTTCTATACAAGGAAACAATCAACATGTGCTAGACACTCTCTTCCTTCTCTGTCTGCAGAACACACTTGAAAAATGTTCTAACATAAAAGTAGCTACTGTGCCTAAAAGCTTTTTAAAAGCCATATAAAACTACTTGAGACAGAAGTAATGGTCCTTCCTTCATGAAAGGTGAGAACAGAATGTGCAGTCAACAGCAATAAAGTAAAAACAGGGGAAAAAGAAATCAAGAGCTTTACTAGATTAATTTCTCATACTGTCAATCAAATTGTATTCCCTGAGTTTTCAGGAAATGAGTGTCCCTAAAGAATTTTGTGATATGTCAATAGTATTGCTAAGTTTTTCAATATTCTGTTTAATAAACAAGTAAGAAAAGTCAGCTATCTTGTGATGTGTCATATAATTATAAACATAACTTTAGTAAAGAAATGTAGTGATTCTGTCCTAAACAGGCACAAGCTGTACAGAATCATTTTTCTGCTTTTGTAAGTCTCCTTTTTTAATTGGTAACTACTGAGAGAAAGTAAAATGTCAGCATGTAGGTATTAAGGAAAGAAATCTGCTATTATTTTTCAGTTAAAGAATGTTATTTTGTAGCAAGCTGAGGTATTGTTGCTATAATAGGGGTGTATCCTGCTTTTATTTTTCTTTAGTTACAAAAAATAATTTTGAAAAGGTGCTGAAAGATTAGGTGAGGGAAGTGTTTCTCTGTGTACGGATAAAGAACAGAACAGAGACAATGCAGCAATACTGTACTCTGAGAACCTCTGGGTTTTGAATTATTAGATAGCCACTTGGAATCTGAACCTTTTGCACCTTTTCTTTTTCAGAGTACATACAGAGGAATGAACTTTGAGTGACATTCCTGACTCTAATGAGAGTGATTAATATGGCCACGTTTCTCAAGTCTGCTATTTGAGCATGAAAGCAGAAGTAACTGGCTTAGCCATGCATCTAAAAAGTGTAATGAACTGTATTATAGCTCAGATTTGACTTACATAAGCAAGAAGAGAAGATATTTGAATTGAGGGAAAAAACTTGCCTTGTATTTATTCTTCTCTGATATACTTTTTAAATGTCTCTTAAAGCAGAATGTATCACTGAGCTAATCTGTAAGTCTGTAATTACAGATGGCCAACAAATGCTGAGTTGTTCTAGTATCATAAACGAATATTTCTGTATATGCTAATATGATAGGACAAATTTATTCATTGGGTCTATTCAAATTAAAAATGGGAATCTGAAGAAGAAAAGGAAGGAAAAAAGTTTTTTTGACAGATGGGCTAGGAAAGGAGCATGAAACTCTTGGAGAGTACTTAGAATATGACCATGTTTTCTTCTATTTCCTTTTTTTGGGGGGGTGCTTTGAGGGTATAACAAAGATAGCTTCAATAGGCATCCTATCAAATAAGCACCTACGTGAATTACAGATGTGGCTCTTGCTGGGGCTTGTTTTTATCTCTGTGCCACAGACATCTTCAGTTTAAGATGCTTCTCATTCCACTGTGCAGCCTTGAGCATTTGTTTTGTCTTTTCTCTCCTGTTGTGCCAGGAAAACAACTTCTTAGCTCCCCTGTCTGTATTTCTGCATCTGCTGTGTCTTTGTATGTGGCATATGCCTGGCTGCCTCACTGGAGTGAAAATGATTCTGGTTAAGCAGAAGAAACATCTTATAATAGGCCTCCCTCCATAGGTCCCAATCCAAGGGTTTCTAACCAGTTTCCTGGGTTATATTTCCATTCCTAGTTCCTGGATACCTTTTCTTCTCCCCATCCTCCCCCACTTTGCATCCCCCATCCTTTGCATCTCCCATCCTTTGCATTTAATTTTGTTTTGTTTTGTTTTTCCTAACAGTGCTACAGATAAAAGGTTTTTGTAGGATGGAGACCACTCTTATTTTCTTTAATTGTTTCTTGCCCCAGTAAATACTTTGAGTCATGCATCTTTCAGAACAAAGTGCATTTAAATGATTTGGGAATGTTAACTTGGTTTACCCTGACTACAGGTCTTTCTGAATAACCAGGAGAGAGGAGAGATATCCAAGTTGACTTGCCATGTTGTTTTTTTTTTTTTTTTGTAAAATCACAAATCATGTGCTCTGTATAGCTCTGTAGAAGAGCTGACTATCTTTGTTTTGGGTTTTGGTTTGTTGCCTTGTTTTGAATTCTCATTCTCAATAATGATTGTGTGGCAAAATAGTAGTGCTTTACTTTTACCATTTCACTAGTTTATTACTTGTATCAGATGCTCCCTCTGAAATTCCTGGAAGGCCAATCAAAAGCATGAGGATTTTCCTCTGATTATGTATATATAGTTAGGCTATGAACAATATTTCTTAAATTTGTTCCATCCAATTTTTTTTTTCTTCTTGAAGCATTTGGTTGCTGAGGATGGAAAAATGTATTTATTTGTTCTAGGAATTAGTTTGTGGTTATGAGTGCCAGTGGGTGAAAAACAGGCAATCCTGTTAAGAAAGAGTAGGAAAAATTATTTGGGTTTTGGGAAGTATTTTTACTTACTTGTGTCAAGCAAACCTTCTCATCAGAGATCACAGTATCAGAATTTATGCTAAATGGCACTTGCAGCGAGAGGCTACACTAAGATCAAGAAAAACCTACGAGAAAAAAACCCTAAGAAGCAAATTATTTGAGGTTAGCATTAAAAGGCTATGATAATCAGAATGTTTCTGAAAGTCTAAGATAGACCTCTGTTAAAAAATCATTAGCTAGTACAAGTTATGCATGAACGCTTTGTTTCTATTCCATGGAGAAGGAGATGTCTCTAGCTGTTTTCTTGGGAAAGCCAATTCAGATTTTCTTCTGGAGTGAAAAGGAGTACATGACCGATGAAAGGAAAATTTAACATTCTTCCCACACTTTTTCCATTCTGTGCAGGCAATAAAAGTTATTAGGAGGACACTTGCTACTTCTGTATTGTTAGATCTACCATCCCAGAGGGAATTACATGATTAATGATCAGACTCTTGGCTCATGGCTGGAAACAAACCTTAAACATCTTCCTAAAGGCTTGTGAGCTGACCTCAGTTTTGTTTCTAAATATTTGCTTTTATTCCATATTTTGAATTCATGGAAGGAAATAATAATTCCTTTTTTTTTTTTCTTTATGTGGCCAAGAGAAAGAAAGCTGAACAAGAACAAAAAACTTGTATTAAATCTACCCAGCAGAAGTCATGGTTGTTTCTATGTGCTGAAACGAACTGTATCATTCCCACTTCTACTATATTTATTATTATATCATCTAAGCAGAAATTAAACTTGCTGATTTAAAGATGAAAAGAATTAAATTGATGCCTTTTTATCTTACTCCATACTGCGTACTCAAATGGATTTACTAGATGATTTTATTTAGTTTCCCAGATTATGATGCAAGTTATATGTGTTGCTTTGAGTTTTGGTCTCTTTTTAATGCAAAGTTGCTCCGCTCAAAAAGGGATAACGGATGATTCTTGTACAATAATTTTAATATATGCAGCTTTGTGTATTTTTTCGTCATGCTTTAAAATATTTTTAAAAATTATTGTAATTCTGTCATATGCATGTTGTGCATTGAAGTCAGGGGCATTATGACTGATGAAAAAAACATCTGGGGGGAAAAAAAAAGGGAGTTGGGCTCAATGATCCTTATGGATCCTTTCCAGCTCAGACTATATTATGATTCTATGGCTGTGTTGAGACCCTGGGACACTCTGAGAAAAGCACAAAAAGCTTAGTCTTAAAAATTTTAGATTAAGTAGATTTCCTCTCAGTGAGTCATTATGCAAAGGAATAAAAAAAAAAAAAAAAAAGATTGAGAAAGAATCTACTTAATGTTTGAATAGGATTGCTTTTTGTTTTGCTAATTAGCCTTTACTTCTACTGTCACAACATCATTTTGCTACAGAGAAGGCAGGTTGACAGAATGAGTTTAAATCTTTTGTTGACTGAAAATTAAACCCCAAATCACTAAGATACAGACACTGCTGATCAGCAGCTTCCTGGGTGCATACCTTCAGACTTGGTGAATACAGTGCCTTTTGCACAGAATGCTGCACCAGCTGAAGAGCATTACAGCTTTAATCTCCAACCTAACAACTCTGTTATTGCACAGGAGGATGAATACAGTTGGGATGAATATTGTTCTCTTATTTGTGGGTCAGAGTACATACCTCTGTAATTCTGCAGGAACATCTCTAGAACAAATGACCTCTAAACTGTAGAAATGAAAGAAGCTCCTTTAATCCTGAGGTCTTGTTTCTTAGCCAGATGGACTAGTCAGGGTCAAATGCATTGGAACAGCCCTGTCTGCCTGGATTTACTTAGAGGAGAGGTGCAATGCTGACTGCACAGCTGCTACACCAGTGTCTGTAAAATAGCAGTGATGCAGTAACATCCCAGTGATCAGGCATGGAAAATAGACAACAGACAGGTCAACAGAAGTAACTTCACCTCTGGTAAAGTGCCAAAAACTTATAAATCTGAAGACTGTCTATCCCAAGCTATTCTGTCTATTGTGGCTGTGAATGAGGAGAAGCAGCTCTATGGCTTGGCCACATGTCCCAAAATGAGTTACTTCTGCTAGTGAAGAACTTCAGGAACAGCTGTAAAAGTTGGAAATTCTCATGTACTCAAGCTGTAAAAAGATGGGATCCCCATTTGCCCACTCCCATGAATGGCCCATGATAGGCATTTTTTTGTTCTTGTTATCTTTGAAATTTTCCTTTATTGATGGGAATGGTTTAATTCTTTGTTTGTTGAAGAAAAGGGTAAAATGTAACTAAAAAAGGGGGAAATTACCTTTTTTTATTCTCCTAGAAACCTTCTTAATACTTCAGATTGCTTAGTGCCTTTTAGTCACAGAGTATATATGTATACTTAATGTTAAATTTCACTGCACTTTACTTCAAGTCCAAACTAAAATGGATTTTATAAACTGAATCTTGGAATTTTTTTTATACCCTGGTTTAGAGCAAATAAACATGCCACTCTTGATTCTCAAATGGAAGAAATGACTAGTCAAGATATCAAAGTGGCTTAGGAAGCAATCTGTGCCTTGAAAAGATGCCACTAGAGGCCATTCTGTTTCCTGGCAATTGTGTGATCAAAGGATGCTAAAGTTAGTTTTCTGTCTTAGCCAAATCTCTGTCCTACACCTGAGAGCTGAAACTTTTCTTTCCTCTCTATTTTGATCCAATGATCAGCAGGTTAATTTAAGCCATTATGAGACCAGAGCAGGAGCTCTCAGATAATTGTCTTGTTTGCTTCTGGGTGTTGCTTGCCAATGACTTCTGTGGCTCTTTCCTGCAATCTGAGATCCTTCCCCTATGTGTGGACACACTAGCAGAGATGTCCTGAGAAGTTCCCATGTGTGACCTGAGAGAAGGTAAAATGATTCATCCATTAGAGTTTACCTTGAATTAAACACTAGCAGCAGGTAGGAATAATGAGAAGAAACATGTCCCTCTCAAGCAAACCTAGCTGCACTCCTAGGAGTGGGAGTTTGCCATGGGAGTTTCCACTTGTAAGTAGTAGGGATTTTGTTGGGGTCAAATGACCACAGATGATTGTTTCCTTTCCTTTTTTGTTCGCTCAGATCTCTTTGCTGCATAACTCATCAATCTATTTCCCTCACTGACAATCACCTCACTTCTGTTATCTCCTGCTTTCCTCTTCCTGCCAATCCCTAGGGCTGGCACCAATCTTTATTTTACAGCTCTCTCGGCTACAACCTCTTGCCTTCCCATTACTGCTTCAAGGCTTTGAAGATCTAAAATGAAGGTTGCCATTAGGTAGTGAAAGAGTAACAAAGGAGTAAGAGAAAAAATGTCTTACAGAAAGGTCACTTCAAGCTCTTCCTTACCTCAGTCATAGCTTTGTGCGACCTAATTGATACATCTTCTTTTCTGAAAGTGCTTTGACATTGTGACATCCAACATTTCAGAGTGGCTGTCACATCAGGTTTGTCAATACACAGTACAGGAATTCTTTTCTAAGGTTTGGTTGTAGTGCAAATGTTTACCTGGCTCAATGAAAACTGGCAAAGAAAGACATTATCAGCATCAAAGAAAGGAATCTCATTTCTATTGCTGCAGGAAATGAAAACTTGCTTATCCAGGCCCACCTAAACTTTCACCCGACAATCAAAATTTAAGTTTCTTTATAATCACTGGAAAACTACAGAATAAAACCTGAACTCTCCACAGAAACTTAATTATTGATACAGGAACTGGTAAAGGAGTATTTTCACAAATGGTAGGCTGACATTTTTTCTGTATTGTATTTTCTCTCAGATTTTTTTAAAAAAGAAAATAGTTCTTATTACTTTCTCAAGTGATATGATAGTTTTGTCTGTTTTACATAGTATCTGGAGTGACATATCAAATCCAAGGACCTCTGCATGAGATTCCCTTTTTCAGATCCCCGGAATTAATTTCAGCCCAGAGACTGAGCATTCATTAAGACAGGAAATTTATTTCTAGGTAAGGATTGACATGTTTCTTCAGAATAATTCAGAGAACTTCACTTTCATGTAAAACAGAACAGTCAACACATACTAGGTTTCTTATTGAAATATTAACATAGAGTAACAAAACTGGAAAGAAGATTTGAATTAATTGATCTTAAATTCCAGAATTTAGGTTGATAGTAATGTTCAGAGGTAGATTATAAAAATCTAAACCAAAACTCTGTGCAACCAAAAATATATGCTGATGTTTTTCTTCGGCTAAGTAATTTGTCTTGGCAATTATGCATAGTAGAAAAAGAATAACAAGTCATTTAATAACTGTCTTACTTTCTTATATGGTATACAAAACCTCATTATTGTAATTTATTAGTTATTGTATTTGAAGAAATTACTTTATACATTTTTTGGTTTACTTACTTGAAGGACAGAAATAAATGGTGTTCTATAGGAGACAGATGGCAAAATAATTGCATGCTGAATTTATTAATATTGAATAGAAAGAGCTAAAACATCACCAGTTGTGGAAGATGCTGTCATGGCTAGCCTTACCTTTGTTGTAACTCACACATGCAGCTTTGAAAATGTATCTCTCAACAGCTATGGTGTTTGTAGAGTGAATTCCAACTCTGACTTTCTAAAAAACAAGTCAGTCACTGTGTGACTTATTAACATAATTAGTTTTCATATAGATGCAAGCTTAAGGATGTACTTACTAATGAGCCATCTGAAACCTGATGTGTCTCCCTTGCCTTCCTTCCCCAGTTAATGCTCTTTTTATTTTATTTTTTTGAGAAGTGAGGATTGCGTACTTCCCAAAGTGATTGAATCTGACCTTTCATCCTAAAGCATCTGATCTGGGTGATCCAGATAAAGTGGAAACTTTCACATTACAAGAATGTTCTTTGTGCATCTTTTTCAAGTTTTTAAATTAGTCTTTTCACACGGTTGGAAAGATATATTAAAATATCAATAAAAGGTTAGAAGCTATGCTCTTGCTTTCCTCTTATACATTACAGAAGGCTTTCTCATGGTCAGATGAGTATTACATCATTTCTGTCACCTTGCGCTAAAGCCTAGAAAGGAATTAATTTATCCTGTTATCAGTTTTGCACTGTATAAAGGAAACAGATACTCAGTTAAGTGCAGAACTCCCAGTGAAATTTATGGGAATATCATGTTTAAAGTGCCTATGAAAATTCCATGGTACCTAAGTGAATCCCAATGACACAACTACCTTTGAATCTTTGGCTTTTAAGGAATGCTGTCATATTTCTGCACAAAAGTAGGGAAAGGAGTCAAATTTTCAGGATAACTGACAGGGATGTTACTCTATAGCCAAGTGCTTTGATTGCTGTTTTTTCTCTTTGGCTTTCCTGCTATTACTTCTAAAACTCATTTACATACTGACATTTTTTAGTATAAACTCCCAAACATTGGTATAAAAATGTACGTACGTGGTGTAACACTTCTTGTGATAGGGACAGCATTGTGGCATTTGAAACAAAGATTTTGATTGCTAGAGCAATCCCGAGTTCCAGATGTTTGTTTTACTGAGCTCTAAATATTGGGGAAGGAAAAAACTGTGATCCAATAATTCATATTTATAATTATCTGTTCCTGATTAGATGAAATAGAGCCAGAAATGAAAAAATAAGCTTGTGCTTGAGCAAGGTGTCTCATGAGAGACAATTCAAACTTCTCCTTCTTACTTATATACAGTGCATATGTCTAGAATTTTTGTTTAAATTATATCCATTATATTACATCAAATATATATGTTTATTATAAATGCTGCAGTCATCATCTTTTACATCACAACTTCATGCAGAACTTGTGTGGTGAACAGTAAATTTGGGGTTAACCACATTTTTCTGGAAGGTTTAAAGGCATGTCTCCCAGGAAAGTATACTAATAGCCTAATTAAAGGTAGAGTAGACTCTGCTGGCCTGTGCAGCTGTGTAATTTTCATCAAACAGGAGCAAACAGAAAGGAAAGGAGAATTGTAGGATGGTCTTCCTCCTTCTTGTTTCCACAGTTTCCAGAATTCATTTTACAATTTAGAGTCAAAGAGGTGAAGATTTCAGAGGTAGAAATTAGAGTTACAAATCCTCACTTTGAAGTGCATAGATTTTAGGTCTCTTTGCTCTCTGTTGTTTTGATTCCATTAATATCTCTCTCCAAGAGGAAGCTGGGGGCTGGAACTGTGTGATTTGCATATACCTTGCTGGTTAGGGCTCTTCTGCCTGTTAAGAAATGGGGCTTCTTGGAGGATTCTATATGCTAAAGAGTTGCACAAATTTTCCTAACCAGACTACAGATGTTCTCAGACACAAAACTTATACAGTCAGAACATTTTTGACTTGAATAAAGAGCTGTCTTGCAAATTAAAGCACCCCACAGATTGGGAGAGAAATGCTGAATAGGGATTTGTGGGTTTGGTCTGGGATTTACATAAGAAAATACTGAGAAGCCTAAATCCTGATTGGATTTAGGTGTTGATGTACACCAACACAAAGGCAATGAAGTTTACACCAGATTTTTTCACTTGCTTAGAGGAGAAATGGTTGATAGGATGTGCAATTTGTATCAGAGAACTACATTAACTTAAAAAAGAAAAAAAAACCTAAACAAAATCAAAATACCCCACAAAACCCCATGAAACTCCCCAAAACTAAAGCAAGCACCTCCAAGCTATAGAATTCATACAGTGCAACCTAAACAATGTATAATGTTGTCCTTGACTATTCTTAAAAAGAAATATGGAATGAAGATTTAACACTGAAAAAAATTATGAAGTTTGATTAGGAGAGGCATACTGACCTAACAAAAGTGAAAATGAGATTTGGATGGTATGTATCATAGGAAATCAAGAAAGCTCTGCAGAAGGATTAATAACTACCTGATTACATCCTTCTGGATTGAAGTGCATATGAAACACAATCGCCCAGAACAACTATGGCAATTGAATTTCATGTGTTTCTGCTAAAAGGAGAGAAAATCTAACAAACTAGTTTCTGAGATTCCAAAAAGCTGGCAAAAAATCCCCAACTGGCAGTCTTCCCTCACCAAAATTGAAATGAGTTTGGAATTTTGTTGCCCTTAGAAGATTCAATAGTGACAGAGAATGGAATATAAATATGACAAAGTTTCAATTAACATTTAAAGAGATGTACACGTACCTAGATGTAGAGTACATGTTCCACATACTATTTCTCAGACACTGAACTCATGTTTTTTTAAATTCATTTAATATTGTAGTGTGTATTAGAGAATCAAATTAATACCACTGCTCATGCTCCTCAATCATTACGATAACAGCAAAAACTGGATGTTTAAAATTACTGACGTACCTGATCCTTTAAACTAGGAGCTATGCTTGAAAGAGAGTCCTCTGTTTTATATCGTGGCTTGTTTTGCTGTGCACTCACTACAGGTTGGTTTTCAGTGTGCTGTCTGCTTTGTTTTGCTATTTTCAAAGTAGATTATGCTTTTATATCCATTAAGGCAATAGTTGGCTCCTAGCTAACTATTTAATTGAAACAGTTATTAGCAACTAATGTGTATATTTTAATTTTAATATCATCTCGTCTCAAATTTAGCTGGAAAGTTTTAACTGAATTTTAAATGTTAGAACATGGAGCTTGGTAATTTCAAGATTATAACTCATTACACCCATTTTTAATGCAGTTGTAATATTAGCAATTCTGATCACAAGTCTATTATGGTAGGAAAGCAAAGAGATTTCCTTAAAAATCCTAGAGTATTTTTCAAGATAAAAAAGTAATGTTTAATTTTTTTGTCTAGTTCTGGATTCATTTTTTTTTTGTTTTTGCATTAACACGCTCAGAAAAAATTGCAAGGATTATTCTATAATCGGAGAGGAGTTTATACTAAAATAAATTTTAAAAAGGGAATCTGTAAAGTTGTTAAGGAAAATACAGAAGGGATGTTAAGAAAAAGAAGAAATAGAAGGGATGTAGCATTTCTATTTCCTTATGTGTTTAATATTATCCACAGAAAGAGCTCTGCTTGAGTTAATTTCTCTGAAGTTCATAGTAACCTTTCAATTGTAGTTTTTCAATAGAGGTTTTACTGTGTTGTGGTTTTGGTCTGAGGCATCTCATCCACAGAATCATGAAATGGCTTGGGTTAAAAGAGGCCTTTCAAGGTCATCTCGTCCAAACCCCCTGCCATGGGTGTGGACACCTCCAACCAGACCAGATTGTTCAGAGCCCTGCCCAGCCTGACCTGGAACAGCTCCAGGGATGGGGCATCCACAGCTTCTCTGGGCATGCTCTTCCAGCTTCATAAAGCTTTTATTACCTAAAGATGTAGATGAGTCAGTAATACTAGTGTTTTTGAAAAACCTAATACGCTGACACAGCTTCAAAAATGTGTCCATATTTACTGTGTGAAAAATTAATGCCACTGAAGGTGTTTGGCATTGAGTTGCCATGATTATCATCTGTGGAGACAAGCAGGCAGCAACTCATCTTAACTATGTAGCCCTCCCAAAGAAACATAATTAAAAATGTAATTTGCCCCTTTGCATGAAATGAGTTTTAACATGAATGCTTCAGTGAACAAATCTACCTATATAATTAAAGTAAAATACAAAATCTATTTAAAGCTCAGAGAAGGAGAAATATAATATAAGGTCAGCTCAGTATTTCATCCTATCATTTTCATTGCCAATTAGACACAGGTGTGTGCTACATAAATAAGGAAAACTATGAGTGTGATGGATGTGATTATTATTCATCTAAAACAGCCTTTTTCTCTTTTCCTCCCTGTTCTAATTAGATAGTTTCCAGCTGTTCAACATGTGCTGCTGAGATATGCCATTGGAAAATCACATCGAAAACACAACCATTCTGAATGCATCATTCTCTTAAAATAGTGTTAGAGATTTTATGGTAAACATTTAAACAGACTTTGATAAAAAAAAAAAAATCAGTACTGCAATAAAAACAGTAAAGAGAATTTCAACTTAATAATGTAAAACCACAATGAAAGTCAGATGTACAGTGAGGGAGAATGCAAGGTCTCTTGGAAAAAGTAGATGACTCTATGTGAATGAAAATTACTCACGTATAATTATACAATGGTAAAAATTCTTAATTGTCATCAACATGGAAGATCTTAGCTGCCTCTTTCCATTCATTAGCTAGATGAACCTAACATTCCCAGGAATGGGTTGGACCCCTAAAGAAGCTGAACTGGAAAAACGGTAGTGAAGGGCAGCTTTGAAAATTTAGGCTTGGCTGGTTCACAGTCTGATGTGATTCCAAGTTGTGTGATGGACAAATATTGTTACCTAGGGTAGTTCATGAAACCAAAAATCACAGGCAGTCAAAGTGGACTACAGAAATGCACCTGCCCACAGAGCCATAAACTGATTGTCTACTTGGTTAAGAACGGGAGTTTTTGAACACGGAGTGTGTGATTTGGAGGGTTTCTTCCCCCTCATTCTTGGGTGCAGATGTGGTTTTATGTTTATGCACCTATTAACACAGTTTTTTTCCTTGAGTTTTTTTTTTTTTTTTCACTGATCTGCAAATATATCTGAGTCAGATAATCTGTGGGATGTTTCATTTTTGCTGTATAAATTCCCTTTTTATCTCTTACCCTGAAAGTGTTTTTTTCCCTGCTGCCAAGGTTGCGACCCTCCAGGGACAGGTGGAGACCCTTAAAATTTTGTGATCACAGGGGCTCTGTGATCATCCTGGGTCACATTTTATTTTCTTCAGTTGTCAAGCTGTAATGTCCTGAGAATGTAAAAATAATTTCATTAGCACAGCCTGTTTGCATATATTTCACATGTGTTTCTGTCCTAGAGCCATTGATTGAGTAATTGACTCTACAAAGAGAGACTAGATGCCATATATCAGGAGATATATATATCTATCCATATATATATATACACACACACATGTATATATTTATGTAACTCTCAGGACTTCTTGTTAAAAATGTTGTTTCACGACATGAATAGTAAATTGCTTTCATTGTTTCATTTGCCTTAAAAATCTGGGAAAGGCATCATACATGGTATGCCAATGTGTGGCAATCTTATTCAGCTGTCCTTGAACTTCTGATTTCATTTCTGCAGGCAGTTTGAAGACATATTTTTGGAGGCCCATAGGGAGAATCATGAGTAGGTAACATTGTGAGCTTTGTCACTCTCAGACTGTGTCCTGTTGCCCCCTGAGTGCTGGCACCTGAGGTGTGAGCATGTGGGGCATTCAGGCAGGATGGCAGGAGAGCCTGCAGCAGCAGCCAAGGGGCTATAAAAACTCTCAAACTCTCTTCTGAAGAAGAGAGGTGTGGATGTGGCTGCAGAGGCTGCCTGGAGCCAGAGAGTTAACACTGAGAGTTAACTGCTGGAGCTGTCCCTGGTGAGCTCAGAACCTTCTAATTAGTGCAATAGGCACCTGCTGCTGGCCTTCCCCATGGCCTTCACCCAATAAAGAAAGCACGTTTCTTCTCCCAGGGCACAACATGCCCCCCTTCTTATAAATCTGTGATGTTTTTTCAGAGGATCAACAGGATTTTAAGTGTGCTCCTTGAGCTTCTTACAGCTGTACAACTTGTGAGTACAAAGGTAAATATTGCTGTTTTGTTGAGCACCAATAAATACATATAGACTTGCAACTTGGAAAGTCATCTACAAGTGTTGAGGTTTTATTTATTAATGAGTAAAATCCTCTCAGAATTTCAGCTGCAGAGTTTGAGAAACTGATGTAAGCTTTGCAATACTTTTTGCTTTCTGTATAGACAAAGACAGTTTAAAGACTTAAAGATATGTTGCTAAGGAAGACGGGCAGGAAAATGTAAAATATACAATTTGGGCATTCAAAGAAAGGCAAAGAAAAACTTCAAAGGTATTGCTGCTGTTGGAAGAAGTTTTCACAATTCTGGAGTAACTTGTGAAATGTTTTTGGCTTTTTAATACTGTTTTCTTTGCTAACCACTAAAGATATTTTTGTTATTTGCTAAGTTATTTTTTCTTTTCCTGCTAACTGTAGATGAGTATGAAAGCTTTAAGTTGTAGGTTTTAAAATTTTGCTTGCTTCTTGTATTTTTTTTTTGATAATAAGATGCCTCTTTCTTTAAACATTTGATTTGTTATAAGCTGTTAATTTTGTATTTTATGTTCTTAAGTTATTATTCACTAGGAGTATCATACGCTAATTAAAATGCTATTTCCTTTGACAAAATTAATTAAAATCTCAAGGGAGAAAAAAACTGCAAGGGAAGACTTCAGATTACAAAAGAATGCCTTTTATGATTTCCAAGGTTTTTCAGGTTTCTGCTGAGGTCAGGGCATGGGGCAAGACTAAAGTTCTTTGGAGGAATTATTACTCTTTCTACTAAGTATCTGAATTTCCAAATGATTACCAGATGACAAAAAGAAATGGAAATCATTTAGGGTGAGGTTTTCAGCTATTTCTTTGCCCCTAATGTATATATGCTCAAATTAGACAAAAGTGAGTTTGGTATCCTTCCCTTTCCTTATTGGGTACAGGTTCATGCGTCTTCCAACTTAAGCTTTTGTTGCAGCCTGGTTGTAATATGATTTTTTTCTGTTCTTCCTTGCCTATCAGCACATGCTCGTTTATCCTGTCAGCTTTTCCTATTTCATACTGTCTTAAGAACAATATTAGCTCCTAGAAAACGTTGAGGATAAAAAAAAATTTAAATTAGCTTAATAAATATTTTTCAGACTCTGTGATTGCAGATATGAAGCTGCTCTAACATTCCAGGGAATCCCATACAATAGCCACACATTTGGTGAATTTTTTCAAAAGCCCACATTCTTGGCGACAGTATTTTAGTTGTGCACAGCTCATTCCCTAGAATGACAGTTGTTTTGGCTTTGAAACAAAGCAGATTGTGGAAAAGCAGTGGCAGAAATTCGGGAGTGCTAGCATTTAGGCAAACTCGTCACTGCTGCCTTTTATTTAAATTAATTTTTCATCTAAAGGCGGTCTATGCATCCATGCACTGCAATTTTTAAAATTGCTTTCTATAGCTTCAGTGATAGCAAGAATGAACA
This sequence comes from Dicaeum eximium, assembly GCA_013396995.1. Lineage (NCBI taxonomy): Eukaryota > Metazoa > Chordata > Aves > Passeriformes > Dicaeidae > Dicaeum > Dicaeum eximium. Next base: position 142,932 of record VWZP01008078.1, on the reverse strand, counting down.
GTCAGAAATCAAAAACCATGGTGATGGGAGGGGCAAACATGATCAGTTGTGGTGTTTCTAAAGTGGAAAAGAAAGGATTTAGCTCTACTGACGTCATTAATAAGGGATAGGCTTAAGACTCTCATGCCATCCAACCACTCCCTCCAAAACAGGGAGTATCAATGAGATTTTGTAGCAGCTCAGATTTGGGTTAATATCTTGTATAAATATAAAACTGTTGCTTTTATTTATTTATATAGAGGCATAAAGCAGTTTGCTAAGAGTTGCAGAAATAGAGTTGAACATCCCTGCTTGCAGAGACTTGAATGCAAGTAACAGGCATTTGTACCTCATGTGATAAAATGCAGCATACTCTGGTATATTTTATGAATGTTTTAGGATAAATTGTTCAGTTCAGAACTTATGATTCCACTGACATGTTGGAAGAGAACTTTCAGGGCTGGAGGTGGGTAAGTTAAATAGAATACTACTCTGCTCCATGAAAAAGGTGGGGTGGAGGGGGGAAACTCCTTAATTTTATTTATCTATTCTTACAAATAAAGTTTATATTGGTTAACATAATGCATGGAGATGCTGGGAAGAAAGCATGAAGGTTTCTTGATCCTGCTTCAGTGGATGGAAAGTATTAACTTGGGTGTGTAAACCTAAATCAGTCTGTAAGAAGTGCTGGGGTGCTGTTTCCCACATAGAAAGGTGTGTTAGCGTTCCTTGTTGCAGACTGTGTACACATACATGTGTGCCTGCTGGGAACAGGGGCTTAGTCTTGCTGCAGTTTGGAACTGGGGGCATGGGCCTTTGCTGCACCATCACATCTGGCCCCATTCCTCTCAGAAAGAGTTTGTTTCTGGATAGAAATTATTAACTGCTTTTTTTTATCTAACACAGTATTTGGCTGGTCTTTGTTCTGGAAATGAAATGACATGGTCCGCCATGTGTTTAAGGAGGAATCACAGACTATTTTCAAATGAGAATAACTATATGGGGCGTGAGCAAAATTTTTGCTGAATCAGGTGCCTTGTCTTTGATAGTGGTGGGCAGCTTGTGTCTAGGAAACAACAATTCTGAATGTGATGTGGTGCTTCAATAAAATGCTCCCCACACTAGAGCATTTAAGGTTAATGGAAAGCCTAGGGAAAGATAAAGTCTTTGTAAAATTTTACACTGAGACAAAGTAGGCCTCTTGAAATAATGTAAGTTGGATAGTAGTTGTTTATTAACATTGGTGATTTTGGTTTAACCATGGCTCAGCACAATGTGATGAGCATTGCACTCAGATATGTGACTCGCTAAAAAGTGGATTGTGAAATACCAGCTCTCTTCTATGGAAGTTAAATTAGTCTCTGTTACGTCTCAGTGACAGTGAAAATCTTGAGGTTTCTTTGGTTTGTTTAAGCATCTCTAAACTTTACAATTCTATGATGTAGGCTTCACATTTTGAGTGAGAGAAATAATGATATTGACCATCTCAACAAGTTTGCAATCATACCACTATACACAGGGAAAATATCAGCAAGGTCCCCTCTTCATCCCTTAGTTTTCCTTGTGATTTTGTTTGTTCCTTATTTGCCTTAAATTGTACTACTGGGAGACTGGGGGTGTGTGGTTTTCAGTTAGTTTTACTTCTAGCCATATTCAGGAGAGCTTGTCTAGGGGAAGCACTCGTACAGGAGTACAGAACTCCCACAGGGCTTACCGAGGGGATCAGAAGTGCTATAACTCTGTTTCAGAACTGTTTCTTATCTTCTCAGAGCTTGTATTTATTGAGGGCCAAGAAGGAATAAATCCTGCTAATGCTTTAATAGGCCTGTCATGGTTTAAGCCCAGCTGGAGATGGAACACCACACAGCCGCTGACTCAGCCCCCATCTCTCCATGCTCCAGTCCGGTGGAATGGGGAGGAGAATCAGAGTAAAACTTATAGGATGAGATAAGAACAGTTTAGTAACTGAAAGTAAAGTAAAAATACAGTAATAATGGTAAATTATAACAATAATAAGGAAAAAAACCCAGTGAGTGCTGCACAATGCAATTTCTCACAACGGAACCTAAATCAGCCCCACCCTGGGTAACTCCCCGAGTTTATATACCAGGTATGATGTCCTGTGGTGGGCAGTATCCCTTTGGTCAGTTTGGCTTACCTGCCCCAGCTATGCTCCCTCCCAGA
>VWZP01008078.1:0-140756 GCA_013396995.1 Dicaeum eximium | reverse complement strand
TCCCCCCCCCCAGGGTGTGTTTTTTTTTTTTTTTTTTTTTTTTTTTTTTTTTTTTTTTTTTTTTTTTTTTTTTTTTGTTTGGTTGGTGGTTTTTTTTTTGTGTACCTCCTCACTGACAGAAGATGAGAGAATGAAAAAAGAAGTATTTGACTTAGGATAAATGGACTTGACAAAACCCTGAAACACCTGTGTATTATCGACACCATTCTCATTCTGAATCCAAAACACAGCACTGCAACAGCTCCTGAGAAAAGGTAACTCTATCCTAGCTGAAATCAGGACAAGGCCTATGACAAAAACAAATTCTAATCCTATTTGAACTATTACTGTTTTCCTGACTCTACTTCCATCACCTTTAGGATGCTAGTGACTGTATGCAATACAAGTTGTTAGATAAAGATATATTCACTGTTTTCACTTTGCTTAGTTTATTTGTAAGGATGAAGGCCAAGAGCTTGTATCCTTCCTATTCTGTTCCCAAGATATGTTTGTTTTATGGGGTTTTTTATCAATTATAGGATAATTTACTTTTGAATGATTAATATTCATAATTCTAAATGGCAGTCTCTAGTTCATCTGTACCACCTGCAAGTATCTTTTTACCTACTGCTTTTTTCCTGTGTACTCTTCTAAAAGTACCCTTCATTATTTTTCCACATCTGCCCCATTCCCCATTGAAAAGTACAAGTCTTGTTCACTGTATTGTTTTCATGAATATGTTTTTAAAGTTTTTTTTTTAAGATATAGATGTGTTTTTTTCTTATGCATCTGAAGATAGTTCAACCTTTAAGGAATTTCTATGAATTCTTACAAGCTTTTATTAATTACCTAGAAAGAAGTTCATTAGAGTAATGATATGATAAATGTTGTTGAACTTCTCTGCAGAATTCCTGGCAGTTTCATTAAAAATGAATAATTTAGTGGTCTTTTAATTAAACTTTCATGCACTGTTCATGAGTATGATAATCCTAATATGTAACTCTAATTAACACAAAATAGAGTAATATTTGTAGCAATGAAGAGGCCGATTTTTTAAATACAGACTCTCTTCAGTTTAAATGCCAAAATACTGCAGTGTTGAGACTAGCAAGAAGCAAGCTTGTCATCTGTTCACTTCAAGAAGTATTTTATGAGCTTGATTCTTGACATAAAAGTTATAATCTCAGCAATAATAACAAAATAGCCTCTTCTACTCTCTCAAATGTAGTTTGAGGTTTCATTACAGAAAACATCCTTTGAGGAAGATTTCCTTGAACAACCATCTCATGGAACTTGTGTAAATAATCTGCCTAGATTAAGTATTATAAGCAGTAGGGGATGAAAGATTTTTGGAAAGCAATTTCCTAATGAGGTGTAATGTAAACAGCCTGTCAATTATGGGCTAATGTAGCTACCTTTTTACATGCTTGGATTGATGCTTAACCATTAGTTACTCTGGTCTAAAGCAAGTTTTACATCATTAAGCAAGACTGGTTACATAGTTAAGAGATGCTGTGCAATCTCCATCCCTGGACATATTTATTTAAAAAAAAAAAAAGCATGTTAGTGCCTAAGACAAAATCTACCTGACAGAGGTTGGGGTGGGAAACAAAGGTCCCTAAAAAGCACTAGCTCCACATCTAAGGATGGTGCTTTTGTGGGTTATGAAAGTGGTTCATGAAACATGCTATTGCATAGTCGATTGCAAACTCTGGCATGTCTTTGTCACGTTGTTTTGCATTTAACCCTTTTTCTCTTGGATGCTGTTTAGCTGGCTGCTGGGTCCTTGAGCTCTTCCCAGGCTGTCCCTGGCCCAGTGGCAGGGTGTGTGCTGCCTTCAAGGAGTAGGGGTCTTGCACTTACCCAGCACCTTGAGACCAGCTGGGCAAAAGAGAGGGGAGCTATTATTTTCCTCAGGATTTCAGACCTATAGCCTTCTATTCACAAAGATGGAGGCCCCCTCCATTAGCTACTAGAGTAGTCCATCCGTTCAGGGGAAATATGAGTTTTTTCCCCCAGTAAGCCTCAATTGAGTAAACTGGATTTTTCTGTGTTCCTTCATTTCTATTAACTATAATAGTCTAAATTTCTCCATGTTATGCTACTTGGCTTTCATTATTTTTTCTAAGACATTTCTATTCCTCATTTTGAAGAGCAAAATCACTTAGCCCTTAGTTGGGACAATTTTCTTTAGACAGACAGAAAACAAGTCAAAAATGTTTTGCATTTATGCAGGAATATATATGTCTTATTTATTGCAGTATTTCAACAAATCCCTGTTGTTACCTTACATCAAGCATTTTTAATGTTGTTTGTGCCTTGCTTGTGGGACATAAGTGTCACATTTAACAAGAGGCAATAAATGAAGCCAATAATTTTAGATATGCAGTTATAAGGGTTTGGGTGTTATTGATAGGTAAGACTTCATAAAGCCTTACATATTGGTAATATTTGTGAGTTTTCAGTGATCACTGATCTTTCAGTGATATATAAGATATCTATTAGTATTTTATATGTTTTTTTTATGGTGTGGTTTCAGATAAACTATATCTATTTCAGCTTAATATTATTTTCAGGATTATATGAATACAGCAGAAATAATCTGATTAAATTGTGTAGAAAAATGATTCATAAGCAATTAATCCTTATTTAAAGCCCATAGTTTTTAAATAATTCCAAATACAAACTAAATATATACTGCAGTTTGCTGGAGGATGGTTGTTTTGTTTTCTTTGGAGATTTTGGTGTGTGTGTGTGTTTGGTTTTTTTCCCCCAGAGAAAATGTCAACAGTGATATTTGCCAGGCCAAATTATTATTATTTACATTACAGCAGACAAGTGGCATCAAGTGTTCAGATGCAAGGTAAACCATAAAACAAACAGTGCTTTCTCTATTTTACTAGTAGAGACCTAGCTTTTAAAACTAAAGATTTCTTGTCCTCTTCCAGTTGCTGTTACATCTAATGTGATCTTACTCAGAGTGTATTAGGGCTAACAATAATAATTATTATTATAGTTTTTGTATGTGGGGTATTATTTTGCTTGCAGCTGTTTGATTTGACTCTATGCAGTTTTGTGTAGTGAAGCCTCTTGGGTCCACTCTGTATAGCAGCTTCATTAAGAATTACTCTGTACAGAGCAATTTATCATCTTGGAAATGATCTGCACAGAACTGCAGCTGGATTATTCCTGCTCCCTGGTTTGTCTGCTTGTCTCAGATTGCATCCTAGTGTGGACTCAGCCCAGGTATTAGCAGCATTCAGTGTACCTGTAAAATCAAACCTACTAACTAGGCCAGTGGAACATGTCCAGCTTATTTATCTGAAATTGCTACTGTCTGAAACCACCCCTGTGCTGTCCGAGCTTATGCGAGGTCTTCATTTAATGCTTCTATCTTGGAGCCTTCCACCTGTCAGAATAGATACATAAAACTACATTTGAGCCTGTTTGAACTCTCAGGGATAGAAGTCTTGTTTTAAGCCAAAGAGTACAACAAATGCTTTGCTGTAATTGAACTCATCACACATTTCACAGGAATAGGCTCATGTTTCTGTATATGAGAATTACTGTCCATAGTCCAAAGTTCAGCAAATGCTGCTCATGTAGTCACTGAATGTCATAAATTTGTAACTAAGATCATGAAAGTCACTTTTAATCTTGATCTGACACTATGAGAAAGACACTATCTATTATGTACACGGATTTCTTAGTGTCTTCATCCATTTCATACAGAAACAGTAATGACATAAACAGGGTATTTTTAGAGTAAGGATTTCCAAGATGTCAAGTCACACCTTACCGAAAAAAAAGGAATCAAAATAATACAAGATTTTTACCTCAGAAATTCTGAGGTACAATGTCCTTGCTGTGACCACAATATCTCAAAATCCTTCTAATTCCTTCCCAGTCACAGAATCACACAATTAGCATTCAAGAAGGAATTAGTAGTCATCTGACATTTCTAAAAGTTCTACATGGGGACAAAGTCTTCCCTCAACTTTAAGACATCTATTCTGGAAACTGGGTTGAAACAGGACTTTAGGGAAGAAACACTTTAATGAGTTCAATGTACATTAAAATACTCTTTATTCAATCCCCTCTGGAGATGCTGTAAAAGAGTCTTCCAGAAATGTGTAGCATGATAGCACTTTGCAATTTTCTGATAGAAAGCATAAGTTTCTGCATATTGAAGACAAAATGAAATCTTCCAAAACTCTGAGTATGCTCACGTTGAGCTGTTAAATTTTACAGGCAAAATCTGTAGCACTCCCTGTTGGGTGCATATATATTTCATTCTGTGCTAATTAGTGCAGAGCCAAATCCAGTTAAGAAGGAACTCACTAGAGTGAGAGGAATTGAGCTGAGGTATTTGAGACAGACAACTGACTTACTTTGTGCAGTGTAGATTATGTTAAAAAAAAAAAGTCATGTGCAGGATCACTAAAATATGTAGTAATTGAAAGCCATAAGCAAATGCAATCAGAATTTTCTTAGTGCGTATTATACACAGAGAATATATTTCTAATAATTTTATTTGTTTATACTTAGCTAACAGTCCCATGAGGTACTCATCAATTATTCTCTGGGGATGGGAATGGGGTTGGTATGGGGTGTGGAGGGGAAGCATCTGATATTTTTCCTTTAATATAGATTCAGCCATAAGGTATACTTCTATTTTTGGACAATTTTATGGATATAGATGGCTGCAAATATGAGTCTGCTTTCCCGAGAAAGTAATAATCTTGGGGTTTTTTATGGGTTTGCATGAAAGAAGAAAAAATGGGTTATTTTCTTATCATAAAATTGTACTTCAGAGTATTGTGAAACAAAAGAAAACCAATGAAAACGGGGTAGAGGCTGTCACGATTCACCTAGAAGTGAAGTGCTAAATATGCATATTAGAATATTTAGGGTAATTTGTGCTTGACTAGAATGTAAAGACTGCTTACTAACTCCCATTATTTGGATTAGTATCTAGATTAATATTTAATAGTGATTAAATTTTGTTCTAGGCATCATTTAAGTGTTGGCCATGATATTATTATTGTCATGACTCTTAACAAAGATAAAACAAATGTTATCCTTAATAACAGACAAAACAGGCAAAGATCTTTTAAGAAAAGTCAAAATTTTTTATTTTTATTAATTGACATCTTAACAGATTAATCTAAGAATTATCTTTAGCAGTTATTATTTAATTGTAACAGGGAAAAAAAATAATGTAAATACTACCACAGGAATAAGACATACATTTAAGGAATCATACAGTTAGATGCTCCTCATAATAATTCTTAATATTTCAATGTTGCAAGGAGTAGTGAGAATGAACAAGGTAGAATAATATAGCAACTTGCCAGCATCTTTTTGCTTCAAGCAGCTTGTTCATGGTGTTTTCTTTTTCCTTGGGCTAGAACATCCAAAATTTTAGGTCTTCTTATATGTTGCCAGGATATCTTTCCACCTAGTTCCTTCACTGTTCTGCAAGTGTGCTCTGTGGTGCAATTTACGTGTTAGATGCAAACCCCAGAGTTTTGCCTGACATGGGATGATTGGTTCTTCACGTGACCATTCGTGAGCATCCTGCAAATCCAGGAGCTTCCATTGCCAGCCCAGGCCCCCACTCAACAAGTGCACTCCTATTCTGCATGGTAGCCTTTGCTGTCATTCCAGACCTCTATTTCTCTAAATTTTTTTTTTTTTTTTGTTCTAGTAAAGCCATAAATTCCCCACTCTACACAGAATAACTACTTGCTGCTACTTCACACATTAAAACTATGTGTGTACCACACCAAGATAAGGACACATAAACCAAACATGCCCATCTGGTTGTTAACAAATCACTGTTAGAGCTAAACAAAGGAAAAGGAAGGCTGGAGGCAGGTGAAGACAAGTTCAAAGCAAAGAAAGCAAACTGATGAGCTTTAGTCCTGAGGCTTTGCAAACCCAAAAGGAAGTCTGTGACCTCCCAGTACTGCTGGCAAGACTGTATTCATAGCACCACATATATTATGTTGTTTGCTTCTGAAGGGACAAATGAGCATTGCTGCTACTGGGCAGGTGTATCTTTTAATAGAATATTTACATCTCATTTTAATGGCACGAAGAAAGAGGACATTATTTGTAGCCAGTGCAACTATTGACACCATGTGAACTATGCACATTTCTGGTCAGAATAAATTGTTAGACTTTGAGACAGCTATGTCAAGAAGGTCCTGTTTATTGCAAAAATATCCTTTCACTTAATTTTTCTGTTGGCATGCCTAATTGCAAGAGCTAAGGTTTGGGAAAAATAAATTTCACATGTTTCAGTATTTACAAAACATTTTGTGAATTTTAAACTATTTATTTCCTTGGTGTTTTTTTTTAATGAAGGTAAGAATAAACAATTGATTGACAGAATGTCAATTAACTGTTACTTCTCCTAGTATGAAGACATAACACTACACTAGGGATCCAGCATATTGGTTCTTATACCTGCCACACATCAGGATTTCTAAGTCTCTTTAAAATTAGCCCACAGACCTATTTTGGTTTATCTGCATGTCTGGAGTTTATGGATAAGATTGTCTTGCTCGTTTTTAATAATACTTTTCATTAATTAGTAAGCTTTAAATTGTTAATATGCTTATAATGTGATCTTTAAATATAATCAGAAAGTCATAATCTCAAAGTATGCATGTCATATTTTCTGCATTTTGATATTTCTCATGTTTTGCTATCTCCAAAGATGCGTGTCCAAACCTTCTGGACAATCTATTCCAATGTCTGTCAGCTCTTACAATGAGGATCTTTTTCTTGCAAGCAGTCAGGAGTTCCCCTGCAAATTCTACTTGTTGCCTCCCATTGCACTGAGCACTTCCAGAAAAGACCAAGTCTGTCTTTTCCCTAGATCCTTGTTTGGCAGTCAGAGGCAGCAATTAAATATTCCCTGAACTTCTGACCTCAGACCCAGCTCTCCCATCTCCAGTTCAAGGGGTCTGACAGGGTGTGGCAGTCCCCCACCTGTTCTTTGAGAGACCTGCTTGAATACAGTCTGTCAAGTTACTATTCTGATGCCACTTTTCAGTGGCAGGAATAGATAAAGACAAAAGAAAAGGAAAAAAAAAATGTGGTTTTAAGTTGTTTATAGAATATAGCATTGCAGTATTTCACTTTCTCATGTGGCTAAAATAGGGGAATTTCTCCTTCCTATACCAATGTTTTTCTGAACACATTTTGAAGGCTGAAATACTTCCTAATTTAAGGGTTACATCCCATGAAGCAAAAGTAGCATTAATCATTATATTTCATTGTTTTCAAATAAATTTTACAAGGTTATTGAAAGATAAATTTACTTGGTTTTTTTACAGTTTCCTAAACACTGGCACAGAACATCAGAAAATAGGAACACAGGAGAAAAAGAAGCTAGCTCCTTCATAGATTGACTGCAAGACATCCTAATTTTTCCTTTGATAGGGCAGACAAATAACTTTTCAAAGTAAGGGTCAGGAGGCCTTTGCCTAAATATAGATTCAATGTTACTCCTGAGATAGTTTCTTCCACCTGAATCTATAGACAATTATATAGTACTTATTGTTTCTGCCAGTATCATCTTCAACCCAGAAATAAAATTTTGTTAGCCTTGTTTTTCACTCAAGGCATTTTTTACAAACTTGTGTTATTATATTCCCAGTTATTCTGTTTCTTGGCAAATGTGAATAAACCAAGATCCTCTCCTTTAACCACTGAGCCTCACTACTCCAACCCAGGGTTCATTTATTTGTTTCAGTTGTAGTCTGAATTCATCTTTGTTGAAAACCAGTGATTATGAAGCCTTCAGGTGAGCCTGTGTGTGCTACTGCCTGGGGTTTAATGTGTGGAATGAAACTTATTTTCACACAGGAGCTACAAAGCTTTCCTGCTTTGTTCCAGAAACTTCTGCTATTTTCTTCAGGTCTTTGCCTCTCTTTCTTGTATTTGTGTTTATATTTATGTTCCATATATATATGACTCCCCAAATTCTTCTCACCAGTTCCTTCAAGTATCCCACAAAATCTTCTGCCTGCAGCTTTGTATTTAACACAAAAGCATTTATTTTTCTACTTGCTCTTATTCTATTAACATTGGTCTTGAGGTTAGTGCAGAGATAACCTGAGCATAAAAGCAAAGCCTTGCAGCTCTTCCTGATTCTGAAGGAATTTGTAAAAGGAAGTTAAGGTTAAATGATTTGCTTTATTTACAAAACAGACAATTTCAATTTCTTTGTTACATTAAAAATAATGTGATTTGGTAAGAGAAATACAGGAATAAGGTCTCATAGACCCTCTCCTAATAAGCAACTCCTCAATTCCAGGCTTGATTTCAGGCAGCTCTACAGCTTTTTGAATATCAGTCTTTTGTGAATAGTTTGGTCTGTAGGACTGTGCCCTTCCTGTCCTAGAAGAAAGGTTCTCTATCACCTCTATTCTTACTAACTTTATTTTAATTTCTTGAATTGTGCAGCAGCTCTGCGTTCCCAGTTCCTTGCTCCTGCTGAGCCCACCTTGGATTTTTACTCCTCATGGGGGATGCAGCTCTCCCTAGAGTTATCCACTGCTGCCTAAACAAAGTCCTTGAAACTAACACAACAAGTATAGTGAGAAGAAACATTTAAAAGAGGCACTAAAGCTGTGCTTTAAACCAGTCTTTAAACAAAAGTTAATTGAAATGAAGTTGGACAGTCATGGAGCAGTGAATGTCTAAGCACAACACCAAATGAATGGGATAAGTGTAGGGCTGTTTTTAATCAGAGTGCTTAATTTTTTGCTAAAATACATATTCACACAAGTCAAAAAAATTGGGCTGCCAAGAAAAAGATAAAGGCAAGTTGTAACAATTATTTGCAACATGTAAATTCTAGTTAATTCTAAGCAAACAATATCTGATTTAGGGAGAGTCATAAATGATAGGGAAATGTTTTTTTTTAAGAGTTGGATTTGATGATCTTTGTGGATCCCTTCTGAGTCAGAATATTCTGTGGATCCTTGTGAGTCCCTTGCAGCTCAGAATATTCTCTGATTTTGTGATATATATAGTTTTAGAATTGTTTGGATATGAGTTATTTTTGGTTATAAGCCTACCAAGTGGTGAAGGGCGAACAGTGTGTGACAATAAGATTTATTGTTTTTAAGACATTTAATATGTTACCTCATGAAGCTTTGCAATATCGGTTTCAATTGGCTCAATTATTAATATTGTAATGCTTTTTGCGTATATTTGGAAGAAAAAATACTTTATAAATTGATTAGAAAAATATGAATATTGAAAATAGTTTATAAACATGTTTTGATCACTTGTGGGGGAAAAGAAGCCATTAATGGTTTTGTTTTAATCAAAAAACATAAACACTTAGCTTTTTTATGATGGCCTTTTTATATGTATTTTAATTCCAGTAATGTAGTTCAGTCTGTCTTTACTAAAGTCTTCCTTTACTCATATTAAGTATGGTTTTAAGTCAAATGTGAGCCTTTTCAACATAGTAAAAAAAATCATATGGTAGCTGTTGAATTTAAGTGGTAATAAAGGAAATTTTGGAGATCCAAAGTTGGAAACAGCACTTAAGAAATTATGTAGACACTTGCTGGGCAATCATATCTGTGTGAGAATGAAAAGATGAGAAATTTATCACTGACAAGGGGTCATGTACTACATGAAAAATAAAAGTAATTTGGCCTTGCATCTAAGTTTATTTCAAGGAGAACTTGTAAATTTTCACATTCTTGAACAGAGATAAGTCATCCATCACTTTTGAAAACAAAGCAAAATTGATGTGGTTTGCTATATTTGATTAGCAATGACTGGGCATGTGCACAGATGAGTAGTGATCTGAAGAATATCAGATTTACCAAGTGAAGATTAGTAACTTTAAAAAAAAAATTACCATGCAACATAAATCCCTCTGAAGTGTTATTATAAACCCCCAATCATATTTCAAATGGTGTTTTTTATACTAATCTTACTTTTTAAAAATGGTTTTATCATTAATAACTATCACTGATTATTTTTCTGAGTTAATTTTCTGCCTTTCGAGTATTTTTTTTACTTTAAAAATACAATTGTCTATATTTTATGGAAGAAATAACATTAAATATTTTGAATAAAATGTTATGTCACATGTCTTTGCAATAGTGCAAGTCCATAGACTGGAGAATAAACACACATTTACCACTCTGAGTAGTAAGATATGTTTGTATGTACTTATGCATATGTATATATATATATATACATGTACACATAAAAATCTGGGCACCTGTATACAGAAGTAGATAGTGTAAGTGGAAGTATTTATAGCAAACTAGACACTTTTCATTATCACTTTTTTATATATAAATATATGAACAAATCACTTCTATTTTTCATTGTGAGGTAGAATCATACTTTAAGTTCATAAAGATCAGTTTCCCTTTGTTGAACTGACTCAGGTGGAAGTGGAAAATATTTCAGGCAAAGTCAAGTGAAGAGACAGTATTTGAATTGATGAGTATAGTATTGACTCATGACACTCTTTGTATTTTGAGACCTGTTATTTAATCATTTTTAAATGATAAATACTTAAATGATAATTTTAAAATATCTTTTGTCCTCTCACTGAGTGTAGGATTATTTTTGGGTTTGACTTTTTAATTATATATTAGGGTACAGCATGACGTGAATACATGAAGATGATAAAAGGAAGGAGAAAGGATAATGAGATGAAACTAGAATGTTGTTCTGGATTATAGGAAACTAATTAGACATTTTTCTAATAAGCTGCCTTATCAATTGTGTTGAGCTTCTCAAAAGAAAATTGTTTGAGAAATACATTTTGAAAGCAATTATAAAAATATTATATCACTAAAGTGGACAATCAGGGGATAAGGCTGCTGCTGTGAAACAGGACACACTAGGACCTCTTTTAGTTTTCAGTTTCTTCATAGCTCTTCTCTTCTGAAGCTTTCTTTTCATGGTCCAGTGCTCTGACACTCTCACCCATATGCATAAAGGATAGTAGTAAGCAAATGAAGATCAGTGCTGAGCCAAAACTTTGACTTTTTCTTACAAATCAAATAATGGTTAACTTATTGGTTTCTGTAGAGTTACCAATAGAATAAATTAGCAAAGTTTTCCCTTGACTGGCTTTATATATTATTATCTAGTCCATGCTAGTGTCATTCATTATCATCATGTATGGAGTTAGGGAGAAAAAGACAATGACAAGGAGTAAGATATGCATAAGGCAAAGCAGTGTGCTCAGGAATTTGTTAAAAGTGGTTATGTGGTAATGGAATGGCAGCTTGAGCTACAGATACTGATGTGCACATGAGAAACTCTGCATCAAAACTGGTCTGAATCATGGCAACGTGGTTTTTTTATTTTGTGTTTTTCTGTCTTAAATACGGAAATCCTTGCAAGACTCCAAAGCTCAAGCACTGATAAAAAATTTCTAAATGTTGTAAAATCATTATAAACCAATAGATGTGGTAGGCTGGGCTACTCAGCTGGCTTTTTCTACATCTGTGTTATTTTGTGGGAGCCCATATTTGGTGGATTGTGGCACTCTCTTGCGGTTGTGTTACAGTGAAACAATACTCAAGGTACAAGAATGGCAGTATGACAGTGTGGCTGTTGTCACTGTGTGTTCATGTGTGTGTAAAATGGCAAGCTGAGGGCTGTGGATGTTTCCTTGTCGCAGAGAAGACTTTCAGCTGTGTGCTAGGAGTGCCTTTAAAGCTGAGATGGCTGGTACTTAGATGCACTCATCACATTTAGCCTGCAGTTTTGGATATGAAAGTAGCACTGGTATAGACATTGATGGTCTAGATATGTGTGCAAAATTAGCTAACTCATTGAACCGTATTTGACTTAATTTAATCAGTGGCTTGGTACTAAAAATAGCTTAAGAATTCACTATCAATCAAGGAGAGCTACGATCTGGTTATGATACTAACTAAACATTATTTTAATAGTCTGATATTGTCAGAGATTAGTGTAGAATCTCCCAATTTGTAGAAAAAAACCCAAGCAAAGTGCTTATAGCTCACTTCCCCCCAGTTTAAATCTTGTATTTTAATCCTCCATCAATTTCATTCTGTCACTTAATTAAGTAGCTACCAGGTATAACTGTGCCTCTTTGCCTGTTTTCTTTGTTGAATGAACTCAGTTTGTTATATATTATTATATTATATATTTAATAAACATTTGTGAGTATTTGCCACTGAATCTGTGTTCTTCTGCCAGATTTCATGTTTTATCCTTCTACACTCAAGTATTTATACTATTTATAATTACTAAATATAGTGATATTTTCTCTCCTTATGCCATATAGTCAACTATATATTCTTAATTCTTTTTAGGTAAGACTTCAATTTACTGTTTTATGTCTCCAATTGAAATGTGGCTTTCTGTTTTTAATTTTCTCCCAGAAAGAATTAAGAATTTTTTTCTTTTTTTTCTGTCATGATATAATTTTAAGAGTGTCTGATTCAACAATCCATAGCTCAGGAAAAACCCCAAAGACAAACATTAGGAGAGAAATAATATCTGAAATGGTGAAATGTTTGAAACCAGTATATCTCTACCAATGTAGATTTGAGTAGGTTATTTTGAGAGGAGGAGACTGCAGGAGCAGGCTACAGATTGGAGTGTTTGGGGGTGAACAGAGGGAAATACAGGTGGGCAAAGGGGTGTTTTCTGTTGGGCCTCATGTCCCAAAGCTGCATCTGCCAACCCCATAGAGAATATCACAGGACATATGGTGCCATCACGTTATAGTATCTAGGTTTACTGTGTTGCAGAAGCAGGGGACTGACAGCAGTAAATCTATGTTTATTTTTCCGGTTTCTAGACCCCAGGTAATGTATAAGACCAAATGAAAGAAGCAGTACTCATTTTCAGAGATCCAAATAGCACAGTTCTCATATTTACTCAGAGCTGCCTGGAGGCTGAAGCACACTGGTCTAATTACAGTTCTTATAGCAGAGTTCATTTGTGAGCACAAATAATACCACAGGAAGCAAATAGAAGGAAAAAAACCATAGGTCCTTGGAGATCTCGAAGTCGTGATGGAAAGAGAAAACATGATGCTCTGAAGTGGTAAATTTTGATCTGACGAATAGCAAAGTGATGAAAAGTATGAGCATTCCGTAGCAGCTGTGTTGTTTTCTGGTCAACAGTCTTAAAGCCAATAAAA
This sequence comes from Dicaeum eximium, assembly GCA_013396995.1. Taxonomy (NCBI): domain Eukaryota; kingdom Metazoa; phylum Chordata; class Aves; order Passeriformes; family Dicaeidae; genus Dicaeum; species Dicaeum eximium. Next base: position 127,591 of record VWZP01008078.1, on the reverse strand, counting down.
TAAAGGGAAATGGAAAAGCAATCTCACTCAGCATATCAAGGCATATCAAGTGCATGCTTCAGAAGAATAACAGAAATAAGAAAAAGATAGAAAAATCTCTGAATAAGCCCTTTTGGTACAAATACATAGAATCCAAATTTAACATACTTCTCTAGAGATGTAGGACTAGAAAATGTGGGGAAAATGGGATAATTTTCCATTTAAAATTTGCCACTCCAAATTAGCAGACCTTTTGAATTAGAAGGTCCTTATTTCACAAGAAAGGCAGGGCAAGCCTTGGAATGTGTAGAATCTTACCCTCTTGAATGTGTGGTGTTTTACCTTTCCTCTGAATTTGAAAGAATTATGATTTCATAAAATCTCCCAAATAGACTGCACAATAATGTTGCCCAGATGAGAGGATTTTATATAAAAATCCTCACTGATGCTACCAGAGCTTTTCCTGTACAGATGGGAACCACTGAATCATCTGGCCATTATATGCTCTTGCAGAGGATTTAATAAGATTGAAGAGAGAGTTAAAAATATGGAATAAAAATAAGAGACACATAACAATTTTGCTGGAAAGAGCTTACAGAGAGGGGGAGGTTGACAGTGGCACTCAAACAGCTGCTGGTAAGGATTCATGTAAAACCAGTGTCAAAGTGCAATTCTGGATTCTCCCAAGCTGAAACATGGAAAAAGTATTTTTCAACATGCTTGTTGATTTAGTGACTTCACTAGTATGAGACACCAAATACCCTGAAAAGGATGAGGGAAATCAATGGCATTAGTGAAGCTAGGAGACTGCAAACTTGGGCTTGTATAACACTCTTAGCTGATAAAATTTTCCATGTGTTAGCTCCAAGATTAATTTGCTCTAATATCATTTAAACATTAACAAGTGCAGTGCAAATTACATAATTTTCAGACTGAAAGAGTTCTCATACAAAATTCAAGTGTTCTGTTTCTTTCTCAAATTAGTTCCCCAGGTAGTTGCACTTAAAACCAGAAGGACACAGAAAGCATCACTCTTAAATCAATTTGACACCAGAGCAAGTTCATATTTCATAAGGAAGAATTGATTATCAGAGACTCAGGCTGCCTGTTCCTGGAAGCTGGGTTTTCACCATGGATTTGTGATATCACAGGCAAGTTGGAGGTTGCAAAAGACAGTGATCTCACAAGAGCAAGGTGGACAAGTTCAATAGATTACATGTTTGGAAGTATTATTACTTATTCTACTTACTGAACTAGTTGAAGTGACCTCCTCAATGCTCTGATTCTTCTGCTCCTTTTCTCAGGCCTTCGTTTTTCTCAGCGTTGCTACAACAGGGACTAACCTAAGAAAGGAAAGGGAAACTTTTCTTTTAATATGGTCTCCAGGTAATACACTAACACAGTAACAAACTGAACTTAGATCATCATAACAATACCTCAGCTGGCTTAACTAGAAAGCAAATGACTAGCCAATAAAGCAAAAGTGCACAACTCTGAATAGCTAAAACTAGCATTTAGTGAAAACATGTAATTCTTACAGTTTTTGTAGCAGGATATGGCAGTTAATGACACCATAGAATGTATTTTTTTCTCCTAAAGTGTTCTCCTAAACTATCTCTACCAAAATTGGTGATGGTCATCATGGGCATTTTAACCAAAATCACGGTTTGAATGCTGCCTTGCATCTCTCTCCTACAATTTTTGACACTGGCTGTGAAGCAAATATTTATGCTTACAATTTTTATTGTTGGGTATACATTGACTAAAACTCCACACAAAAATAATGAACCAAAGCAATATATAGTATGTAGCACAAACTTTATTTATGGATAATCAGATTATTGGGGTTTAGTAGTTTGGTAATATTTGAGTTGAATTCTTGCAGAATGAATAAATGTCTGTTTGGACATGGTATCTCCATTGTGATTTACTGAACATAGGAGAAATCCTCTGATTGTTTTCAAGAAATCAGGAAATCTACCCAAAATACTGGACATACCAATGTTCCACCAAAATCATCCAACATCCTTTGGGTTAGGTGCTACAGGAGAATTCATGTAAACTTGTTTCCTAGAAGAAAATGTGGGCAAAACCTCAGTGATATTGATGAGGTCTAAAGGAATAACACCTGGTGTTTTTATATATTAAAAAGGGTCAAGAACTTGGAAATTAAGAAAACAAAAGCACTATAATTTTGACGTGTATATTGAATTTAGAAACAAAAGATTACATGGCTCAAATGAAGTAAAAAATATAAATCAAGTGAGATAAAGTCTATGCAATTAAAGACTATAATTATATCAATGACTTGTTTTTCAGTACTATGAAAATGTGATGCTTTTCTTATTTGTGAGTTTATGAAAACTTTAATAATTTAGTTATTACCAGGAGTCCATTAAAGTCATCAGTGGTTTTTATAGCACAGTACAACCACAGTCCACAAAATCAGAAGAATTAATCATCTTTTGTAAGGAAAGAATATGTGATTAGATTTTCATTTTAAGTATACATCAAATTCTAAAAAGCAAACAACTTCCTTTTTTCCTCTCTAGTTGGGATGAGGTATGACATTTGAAATGTCCATGCCTCAGGAGAGCACTTGTCTAAAAATTCTGGTCTGCACTGTGCAGTGTAGTCCACAGAGCTCCATAGGATGCTTTTATGTATGCTGTTCACTTCAGAGCCATATAAACTTGCAAGGAAAGGAGGAAAGCAGTGTAGAGTGAATGTTTGATGTTCTACAGATCGTTCCACTTGTTAATTTTTTCAATAACACAGATTACACTTCTACATTTCCTCCTCACAACAGTGCATGTGACAGATACGATGTAGCACACCAAGGAGTTTCTCCTGTTTCATGTTCGATGAAAAAGGCACAAAAGATAATGGAAACAAAAAGCACAGCTGTTAATGCCAGCGTGAAATTTTGAACTGTGCGTGGGATGACAAAATAGACCATGGGAAGGTGTGCCAAAATCAACCAAACATTGATATTGAGAGTTCCCTAATTATTTCATGTTTATCTAATCAAAACAAACACTGCTGGAAGAGCTCAAGTAGAACAAGGATGATTATTCTTCAGGTCTTGATGCTTAAAATTAGGTGTCTAAAGCTTCAGTTAGACTCTAAGGGAATGTATCAAAATAATCATCTTGTTGCTTTAGAGTTCATTGAAGGAAACAACATAAAAATAGTCTTAATCATATACTAAATAAAAAAAAATGCCCTACGTTGCCCTACGTTTAAAATCACCAGAGTTGTCCTTTTTAGGAGATTTTGAAGGCTGGATCAGGAAAAAAAATAATGACTGCTCATAAAAAGAGGCATATTTGGTTGATGATATATTTGTAGACTGTACAAAGTTGAATTCTAAAACAGAAAACAGTTCCAAAAGATACAATATGGAATCAGTTGTAAAAGTCAAATACAGCTTGGATCAGCCCAAATTTTACTTAATTCGTTCAAAGACAACACGTGGAAAGAATCAATATAAACTGAAACACAACTGATGGCAGTTTTTCTAATACCACACAAAAATTTGTCTGTCCAAAACAGGCTTTATGAACTGACCTGGGCACAGCAAACTGCAGACTGGTCATTAGTATGTTAAGACCTGTTGGATTTATATATGTATAAAGAATAAGGGAAAACTGTATAGTGACCTTATTTTGGGTTTCATTACAACAATTTTATATTTCAGATGGGTATGAGTAAGGGATTTGAAGAAAGATCTGAAAGCTAGGATAGAATTTAAAGCAGGTTGGCCACACATTGAGGTAAGGTTTCCTAAACAGTCATTGCTTATGGATTTGAAATGACACTTCTGCATCCTAACATGCAGGATTGGTCTGATGAAACTGTACTTGGTAAATATTCCACAGAATTGGATAGAAATCAAAAGGCATCAAAATGTCTAAATTATCCATATTATTTTCCTACTTTGTTTATATGACAGTGCACTTTTTCATCCTATCTTAGCTATGATTTTTGTAACCATCACTCTGTTTCATATGTAGTCACACACTGTTTCATGCATAGTCAAATAGATCCACTGGACTGGCTGCAGTCTTAGTTGAATAGATCCAAGGGCAGAAAATCAAAGCACTTTCTGTAATAGTGCTCTTAATGTTTGAAATTAGATAGGTTGTACCAGCTTCATTTTTCTGAACTGTTTATTTTGCTCTCTTCTTACAGTATTGTTGGAATGCTTTAGTATATTCACAGCGTGCTGAACTTGGCTTTGTTTCTGCATATTTAGAGTGAGGTTACTCCACTGAATATAACTGTACCACCAAATTAGAAAAGAGTGAAAGCATACTCTCCACAATTATTAAAATGTATTTCATTTAAAAACTGTATTTCAAATTATATTTGCACTAAAGCTGCACTACCAGTAGGCTGTGTATTATCTTAGTCTGCTCTGCTGCTACAGCCCTGTCTTGGCAGGGTGGTTTGACTAGATGTTCTCCAGGGGTCCCTTCCAACTCTAAAATTTTTGTGATTCTGTGACACTTGTACCTGCCTTAGTGTAAAACTACCTACTGAGTTATTTCTGTGTTGCACGATGGGGTCAGCAGCCACAGATGAGAGAGTTAAAGCTTCACTCTTACTGCTTCTGTTTGGCATGCACAGACACTTAGACTAAAATATGGCCCTATATGAACAGCAGTTTTAAATAAGAGAATGGAATTTTGCTCTGCTTTTATGGCTGGTCTAAGCCATTCTCCTAATAGGTCTTTGTACTGCTTGGCATCTATGAGAGGTTTGAGTGCAACAGGATTTTATTTTGAAGAGCTTTGGGTAATTATTTGCTATCCAGTCATATTGTTGCTAATTCTACCATAAGCTGCATTACTAAAGCCTATAAATAGTGCACATGCATTGTCCTTTTGATTTCTTTTTATCACCTGCATTTTGGGAGTACTAACCAAACAAAAATGAGCAAATATATTCCATGGATATGTCATTAATTTTGCCATTCCTGTATTTGCCAAGTCAGTGGTTCTGAAATACATTCATTATTCAAATTTATCTGGGACTTTATTAGATGAATATATTTTCATCTGTAGACAATTTTTAATAGATTATTATTGAGATTACCAATTTATAGTTTGTTTATTCTTTTCTGTAATAGATATTGACATTCTAACATGACATACAAATTTCTATTTTCAAGCAGATACTGAACTGAGGTTTCTTAGTTCTGCAATTCAGAGTGACAGTTTTTGTTTACAGTTTGCTATTTTTTGGATGATACAAGTAATGATTCATCCCTCTGACTTTCCTCTTTGCTTCTTTCATTTTGAACAAAATCTTGCTGAGTGCTTTCCATTAAAAAAAATAGCAGGTGAAACATGAGGTGATCTCATTATATTTCTTCTCCCTTTCCTCAGTATTGTATGCACTGAGTTTTCTTATCCATTCTCCATATCTAGCCACTTCATTTATTCCAACAATTTAATTCTGTTCTTTCTTTCTCCATCTCACCTGCTTTTTCTTCTATTCTTCAACTCTTTCTTTGGTCTTTTGGTCATTTCTTGTTATCTCTACTTCCTGTACTCGGCTGTCCAGAGAAGCTTTTTGTCTGTGATCTTGTCTTGCCATTTAACCTCTTTGGTTGTTTCAGTGATGTGTCTCTCAGAAAATACCCTTTCCTGAAAATATGCCTGTCTGTCCTTCAAATCCTTGTATTCTGTCCCTGTTTTAATGTTGCCAATTCCATACTGGTTGTAAGTCACTTTACCTAATTCACACCTCTCTGTCTAGACCCCAGCTTTAGTTTTTTCTCTATCATGCCTCAAAACTGTGAAAGACATACATGGTAAAATACCTCCCACATGGAACATGTTACTAGTTGCAGAACACTAAGTTTATGTTGCACATGACTGCAGGTGGAGTAAGGAGAGGCTTTCTGGGTTTATTCACCTGGTTGCTGCCTTGAAACCTGACTTCTGCCTCTTTGGTGCTGAGTAAACCACTAAAAACAAACACCTCATAGGTGATCAGCAACTCCATGTGCCTGAAGAAAATAACTTTTGCAAGTAGGCATTGTTTCACCCATATCTATTCACTGAATGAAGAGGTGCTGGAGTAAACCACTGGTGGTGTGTGTGGACAGAAATTGTGCTAGAATAGATATGCTTACAGATAAGTGCAAATTGAGTATGCATATTGCACCTGCATTTCAAACCTGATGATTTATTTAGCAACTTAGTAGCTTTTTATTAAGGCTTTCTCATGTAAATTTACAGGAATGTCACTTGATGTTTCAAATATCTATACTTGCCTGTATAAATATACTTTTATAATATACCTAAAATACTTTTATAATGTGTGCTATGAACTGTGTAAATCTCTGAATTCTGAAACTTCAGAATGATGGTTTTCTGACTGAAAACAAGTAAATGATTTAGCAGAGAAGCAAATGCAAAAGTGTGGTATGTATTGTGAACCTGTTTCAAAATGTTATCAGCATTTATTCTGAATCAACAGTATTGGATTACATCAGGCAAGCAGTACCATTTATGCTAAAAGGCAGGCTACTGTGATCTTTCTGAACTCTCTTCAAAGTTCAGTTGTGTGTCTTTTTTGATTGTACTGAAATGTTGGATCATCACTATTGATGACTTGTAATCACTGCTTTTAAATTGACATGTGGATTGATAAGGCAGGATTACCATGTGATTAAGAAAAAGTAAGAAATAGGAAACTTTTGTTCCCAGCATTGCCCCAGATTTCTTTTGTAACTGCTTAAACAGCTTAGCCTCTCAGTACTTTTCCCATTTAAGCAAAAAGAGGGCATCTGTATTTTCTTTTCTTGTGGAAGTATATGGAAGTAATGTGATCTGTATTTATGAATTATAGTAAAGTAATCAGATGTGTTAAAGATAAACACAAAAATTTATTTTATAATGAATTTCAATGACTTCTTTGTAATTGCTTTTAAAACCAAAATAATATCTTATTTTTTCCTAGATTTTTCTTCCAAATTTTATTATATTCATGTGTGACTGGGTAATCCTTCTCAAATTTCTATAAATACACAAAAATTATGAACAAGAACCTACTTGGCCTATTTCTGACTTCAATAGAAATTATATAAAGGGTAGGATAAACTACAAAGAAGGAGGTCTTTTAACTGAATATTTAACAAGCTGTAATGCACCCTGTTTTTTTTATGAGTAAAGCACTTGGAGAAAATTTGACTTTTTTGGCAAATCAAATCTCAGCTTTTTAAATAGTACTGTACTGGTAAAAATAGATTTTTCTACATATAATTGGATAGTATGTCATATGTAATTAAAGGTCTGTCACTTTAAATTAGATAAGTTTTGGAGTAGAGATGGCTGATTCCTTAATTGGGTTCATTGAGAGGTATAAAAACTGAGGAGTCTCAAATAACCATTTCACATCCCTCATTTTATTTAAAAAATATGTGCTTATTAATATTTAACACTATATTAGTGGCAGGAGCAAGTTGGTTTCTTGTGAATGTCAGAGTTCATAGAGTGACCTATGAAAAAGAAAGGAAAATGAAATTAAATGAATAAAATGTGTGCAGAATATAAGACTACAGCTTTAATCCCAGGAAATACTTTATAAGTAAGAAGTATGAAGATATCCTTTTTCTTTTAGGATGTGCCAACATGAAGCTGTCATACTACCCTTTTACATCACATCATTCCTCTGTGCAGAAGCAGTGGCAAAATTGTTAGAAATTAGTTGCCAGGGGATGACATCCCCATTTTTCTTGAGCTGCTTAGCTTTATTTTTTTTTTTCCTTATTCAGACTGTTAGAATGTTGTCTGGAAAGACAAAGAAGGATTCTGGCTGAGTAGTGCTGTGAACTAACAAATATGTAGAATAATGGCATTGTCTCCCAGCTGAAAAGCTCACTGCATTCTTTTCCATATGTAGTTGTTGTAATATGGCTATGAACCTTTGATGAGATTTATCTCCTAAAGAAGTGAGAAATTCTGCTGTATCAAAGTCACATAAACCAGAATACTCATCCCATTTAATATTCCTTGTGCTCTTCTGGGACAAGCTGATTCATCTCAAGGAGAGACAGGGTGAGATGTGTCTACATATCTTATTATATTCTCCTCTTGTTCTCTAGAATTGTAGGAAATGTCTCTTACCCTGTACAGACACCAGAGTTCACAGACCTACTTGCTTCAAAGTCAGTAAGTGCATTCTTTGAAGAACTGGTTCCTTTACATTCTTAGTACCACGTGGGACAGGATCAGGTGCATGATGAGATACAGGACTAGGAGGGCATTAGGCTACACAACACTGTGCTAATTTAGACTTTTGTTCCAGACATGCAATCACTATTTTATTGGCTTATTGCTTAGGAAAACCCACTTGAAAATAAGTGATTTTGCTTCATCTCCATCACTGAGATTTAGGACAAATGCAGGAAGAATTCTGCATGTCTTTTCAAAATTTTTTGTGAGGTATAATTCCTATAGTAATGCATAAAACGAAGATAAGAATGATACTTATGCCCTGCTCAAGGGGATTTTTATTGGTTTGGAATAGGTTACCTGAACTGCAGTGATAGTGGATGTTAAGAACTTGCCAGTGTGCCTCAGCAGCAAGTTAGGTGTGTTGGTGTGGGTTTGGTGCTGGTGTTTTCTAACAAGGTATCGGACAGTTCTCCCTAGAGTTTGTGACTGTTACAGGTCACAGACTCCTGGAAAACAAAAAAAAAAATGTTAAAGGAACAGAGAGGGGCCCTTACAGAAATTTTGCTTAAAAATAAATTCAGCTTTGTGAGGCTGGTATGAGGTGCTTGCTACTTTACTGATAAAATTTCAAAAGCTATCTTTTCTGTAAAATAAGTGAAACAACAGTTTTCTGCCACTGGATAGCTAAAGTCCTAGCTACACACTGTATGTCTCTAGAAATCATCTGTGAGGGACTTTGAGGAAATGAGCTATAAAATAGAGGATATTCTGTATTAGTGGGCAGAAATAAATCAAATTGCAAATGAAAATTATATGGAAAATGTTTACACATGTCAGGATTACTCCTACAGACCTTCACAGGTAAAAAATAAAAATTAAAATAGCTAAATACTTTGAAAAACTAACTTAAAGAATAAACAAGCTTAATCCAAAGACTTGGACATTGTTGTAAATACATAATTCCTACGAATTAAATTCCTCCTTGTGGTTTTAGAAAAATTCTTAATGCAAAATATTTTTTCTGTATAAACACAGCATGATATATTTAACTTAATACCCATTTAAATAGTCAAGAGCTGCCAGATTCTGAAATGCAGAGTATCAGCTCTTTCCCTCCAGTGAATACCTTCAGCTGTGAAGTTTTCTCATTTGGTTATTTGCTTTAAGTACTACAGTCAATAGAATGAGAACTGCCCAGAGGAGAAAAAAAAAAGCTGAGTGGTTCTGGTTTAAATCTGTTGGAAAGGTTTCTACCCTTTTTACAGGCTTTCTTTGGCATGCAATGCTGAGGTTCCCCAGTAGGTGCCCTAAGAGATCTCCTAAAAATGTTATCACCAGGCACTGAAATTGAGTATCTGCAGCTTTCTCTTTGTGTGGAGTTTTTTTTTTAATAGAATCTGTATTATCTACTATCGAGTGTTAGTATGCTTTCAGGTTTTGATGATAATGAATAATGAAATTATTTGATCCCAAATGAAGTTGAAAAAAGCTAGATATGAAATTAAATATTTATCCTCATTGCCTAATTCTCTTCCAATAGTAATTTTTTAATGTGGATATTAATTCTGTAGTGTATTATCCCCTTCCTGTTTCATCAGTTGTTACTTTATTTTCAAAAGATGAGAATGGGGACAATGTCATCTTGTCAGAATCACTGTCATTGCAAATCTGTTACACACTGAAATGAGTTTATAGCATTTATTTTATTAGACATAATGAAAAAATCTACAGATCTAACCTCAGAGTCCAGGCTTTCCCCCCAGACTCTGAGTCTACATCTGTTATTTTGTGGCATGCATTTGAATTATTTTGAGGAATTTCAAAGGTAGGTTCCTTGTGTGTGAACAATAATGCATATTTCTTTTATTGGGGTCCCTTTGGGAGAACTGGCTTTGAGGTGATATGGGGAAAACCTTAATGTGCCTTTATGATTCTTGCTGTCATTTGGGAGATCTCCTGTGACAGATGGTTGGCACAACCTTTCTCCCAGCCACGAGGAAGCTAATTTTCCTCTCTGCCATTCGCCAGTGTCTGTCATTCTGGTGCTCACGATTCCCTGCTGTTATCAAAGCCCCCGTCCAGGCCTCAGTGCAGTTCTTGTGCTTTTTGCTCAGGACTGAGTTTATAGTGGATGCACTATCATCTTTCATTAAAACACTGAACAGACACTCAGAGAATTCGACCAGCGGAAAAGGAGGGAAAGATGTGTGTCCACACTTCATGCTGTGTGTGTGCAAAAGAGAGATTTGGAGGATTATTCATGCTAGCTCATATCAGAGCACCCTGAGAGTTCCTTTGGTGTCATTGACTTCAAGCTAATCAATGATCTTCACTAGTAACAGCTGCACTGAAGGGGCAGCTGTTATCTTCAAAAAAAAGAGGAATAATTTGTTAAGAATGGAAATTGAATCCTACAAAGGGCACTACTTTGGACTGTATATTTTGAAATAAGATTTCATTATTGTTAGAATTTATCATGCCTAAAACTATTTTTTATATTAAGCTACAAATATAATTGTGTTTAAACTGTTGCATATTCATCATTCAAAGACAAAAACAATTAATTTTTTGGTTTTTAGTCTTATTTTTACCACATTGTAACTGTTATGTAGTTTGATTAATTTGTATTCACAAATTAATGAACATTTAGTAGTATCAAATATTAATATCCTAAATTTTTTGGTAACTATTAATGGGAATGCTTTTCAGTTCAAGTGTTTAAAGATAGATCACAGAAAAATAAAATTTTGTTACTGAACTTGCAGGTGGTGAAGGGTACCAAGCCACACAGAAGTCACTGGAATAATCTAAAGAGTAAGTAACAGGGCAAGTTTTCAGAATGTCCTATTTTTGTCCCTTACTGATTATTAACACAAAATCCCAGGCACAAATTTAAAAAAAAAAAAATTAATTGTTTATAGAAGTGCTAGTGGTAGAAAACCCAAGAGAAGAAAAACTAGTCACTTATGAAAAACTATGCTTACTCTGTAATTCTGCATTCATTTTGGGTGCAATGCTGTTTACAAGAAATATAACCCCTTCTCCAGAATTTTTTTCAGTAGTAAAGGAGATACAAATTAGTCAAAGAAAGTGACTATTGTTCTAACTTCAGTGAGTTTTGTATAGGCTGTAAAGTGTAAGAGCAAATGCTCTGGACTGTCCTGGTTTTTGACTGCTAACTGGAGTTAAGCCATAGCATGGACAATACTGAATAGGTTGTTAAAACTTTTATCATCTACCATTTGCATTAACTTCCCTTTAATATATTGAGACTTTGATCTTCTCTTTGTGTTGCATAAAACTTCCTGCTGCATCAGATCCTATTAAGCAGCATCTCATAAATACAAAATAGAGAGTCTTTATCAGTAATATCTATAGTGTAAACAAACAAAAACCAGCTTTGAAGTTCTTCTGTGTTTCTTATCTTTATGAGAAAATGCCAGTACTTACCGCAAGTGTTCTCTGCCCAGTGACAAATGGTTCAAATATAGTAATTGGGGTAGAAAATATAAAAACCAGGCATAACTGATTGTCAAGCACATGGGGCTCAGGAGTCTACCAAACTAAAATTTGTCTGACCTATTATGTGGGATGTGCCAGATATGATAATAAAGTATCCAAATTAAGGTTATGGAAATCAGACACATACTACTAAGCAGCAACAATCTCTTTGGACTAGCAATTAATTGTTAGGCAGAGAATAAGTTCTTCATTGCAATAATATACGTTGGTCTGCATTACATCCAATAAAGTAATATCCCAGTCACTCTGTGGATGAAGATGTTTGAAGTGCAAAGTGATGATGTAATGTATGGGACACAAAACAATAACAATTTAAAAAAACTTCATTCGTGTATTTTGTGTGTGTGTGTAAAAACAGATCCAACAATGTAAAAAATGGAGCTCACAAATAACATCCATTAAGCAGAAACCAGAAAGATGTCAGGATGTGAATGAACAAAATTTATATTCCAACTATGCTCTATAGCTGATACAGATCTAAATTAGAGGAAAAAGTAGAAAATATGTATGTGCTAAAAACACATTAAATTAATTTTCATTTGAGCATTTAAATTGAATACCTCAGTGAGTTTACAAAGAATAAAGATACGTATAATCAGATAAATACACTCAGAAATGCAAGAATGCCAAGATACCTTAATATGTTACACAGTTGTATCATTATTTACATGGAAATTTAGGAGTGCAAAGATACAAGGATTTTCTGAAGTTTTGAGAGTCCTCAAAAGATACAGAGATGTTCAGAAGTTTTGAGGGTCTTCCACATACTAGTTTGGGGATTCATTGTCTACTAATTTGCAAAGCTAACCAGTAAGTTATGATAGTCAGACCTTGCATAACTTGACCAACTTCCCAACTGCTTCAGTTACTGGGTTATGTAAAACATCTACGTAATTCTCATTTGTTTGTTTCATGTACTTTCTTAATAGCAAAGGAGAATGAATGAACAAGGTCCCTATTCACCCTCAAAACATGTCAATTTTCCCTCAGTTTTGAACAAACCACTTTGGGGTTTACCTCTGTCCCACTAGAGTTTCTGGTGCAGCTGTGCTAGTAGACTCAGTGTCAATTTTGTAGTGCAAAAATTGTCCTTAAGTAGTGCAATTATATTGTCTGTACTTTGCAAAAAAACTTAGAGGGCTTAAGAGAAAAATGAGAAGTAAAATCATAGGGTTTCAGAAATGCAACCCAGATGCCAGACAAGCTGCCTTCATGATAAGTGGCAATTAGAAAGGATTGGGCCAGTGAAAGTCTGGTTTATTTGGCTTTATACTCCACTGTCTGTGTGGAGTGTCGAAGTTAATCATGTTCCTTCTTGCAGTGCCATGACCTAATTATCAGTCCAGTAAGAACTCCCTCACAAAATAGTAATAATCTAATGCAATCCAACCTGCCCTCTTTTATTATTTCCTATGTTAACTAGTTCAGTTTTTAGGTATGGTATTTACCTAGTTTTGTTTCTCGCTACGTGTTCGTTCCACATGTAGACACGAGTGTAATTAACCTAGAAAGCTGATGTACGTCAGAGCAGCTGACCTCTGTCTGGCTTTAGCCTAGCCATGGGTGATTTAAAGACACTTTAATACTTTAATCTGTAATGTATTTTCCCAAAAGGCAAGGAACAGGTAACCTATAATGGCATGAGGAGTAGATACTTAATTTTCATAATGAGTTCACATTGAAGATGAAAGAGCTACTCTTTAAAAGTGGTGGAATGGATAGCAAATTAATTTAAAAGTAACAAATCAGATAACTAAACCTGTTATCTCACAATAAAGCAGATCAAGTGAGACTTCAAAATACTGTTTCTCTGCTTGACCTCACATAAATACATGTCTAAGTTTTTAGGTGACTAGTTTCTAGTTGCATTTTTTGATGTTCCTGTTCATTCAAAGATACCTCTTCTTGTGTTTTATAAATGGAGCGTGTAATTAACGGTCTTATCTCAAGGTGATTTTTTTTCCCCCTCATGTTTTGCATAACTAGGATTGCCAGTCGTATGTGCATGTTTCTGGCAAGGGTTACCAGGGACCTCCACCTTGGCACTCAAGCACCTCAGTCTGGTGTGGACGCTACAGGCGTGCAGGTGTGCAAAGCCTCGGGCATACTTGAGCTTTGATGTATTGACGTATTAAATCTTATGAATATTGCATACCAACCCCCTGCTCGGAACAGCCCGGCACAACACCCCTCTTTGCCCCGGGTGGGAGTTCCTCGCTGTTTCACAGCACTTGCTCTCCTCGCTGCCGGCGCCAGCGCTGCCATCTGCCGGGGCAAAGGGAGCGGGGCCACGGCCCTGCAGAGGGGAAGCCGAAGGAGGGATTCGGCATTCTGCCGGGATGACAGCCCCCTGCGCGGCCAGGAAACCCCCTCAGCGAGAAGGGCTGGGGCACCACCGGCCGTCCCGCGCCGCCGCCCCGTAGCAAAACGCAACAAACCACGGAGGGAGGGAGGGAGGGAGGGAGGCGGTGGGCGGCGGAGCGCAAGTTTGGCAGCCCCGTGTCTGGGGGCGGCGCGGGGGCGGTGCGAGCGGCGGGGCCGGGCGGGAGCGCTGCTGTCCGCGCCGCGCCCGGTGCTGAAGGGCGCCCGCCGCCTCCCCGCGGCGCCTCGGCCCGCGGAGCCTCCGCGCCTGCTCCCGCCGGGAAGCGCCCTGCCGGGAGCTGCGCACACTTTGCCCCGGAGCAAAGCTCGCTCGCTCGCCGTGTGGCTTTGTTAAAGGAAGAAGAAGTATTCCTCTCCTTGCGATTTGCACGGGGACCCGTCGAGCTGGGGGTTTTGTTTTGTTCCCCTTGTGGATTTTAGTGACTGTCGGACAAGGTAAGCAGCAATACCAGTGTGTATACACGCACGCACGCATAGATATTTTTGGCATAAATGGTAGCGGGGTGCTGGATGGGATGGAGCGGCTGGCAATTAAAGGCAGAGCAAAGTTGGAGGCTTAGTGGCCCTTAGGTCCGTGTAAGGGCAAGGCTTGGAAAAAGGGTGCAGCTTTCAGTGGAAAAGGCTCCATTAACAAAAGATTACTCTGAATGAAAAGTTCAAGGCTTATTTTTATCAAAAACTGGCTCTCAGGGTAATTTTTAAACGGTTGAAAATGTTTTATATTAGAAATCTTGAATATTATTGAAAGATCTCAAAAGACATTACAGAGCCTACTTTGTATAAAAACCGATTTGGGGGGACTAGAGAAGCTCTGGTTGATTCTGTCTGGGGGAAGACAGGATATGCGAGGTCATTCTGGGAAGTAGAGAGTAAAGAAGGAATTAAAGAGGATTTAGTAGCACAGCCGCATGTTGCTCTGTTCTTGTGCGTGCCTGTGTACGTGTGTAACAGAAGGACGGTGGTACCCTGTTACTTGACAAACAATCCAGCACTGTAACGCTGTCAACTTGGGAAACAGCACCTTTATGAAAGGGATCATCACCACCTCTGTCTCCAAGGTCAGTGTGGGGGGTGTGTGTGTCTCTGGAAGTCGTGAATTTTGTCCTTTAATGCTGGCTGAACATCAGGCCTGCTCCCAGGCTGCAAACTAGGCTTAAATAGGAATCTTGGATTTAATAATACTGTATTATGTTGCACTGATAGGACTGATGCTGTCAGTGATTGAATAGAACTGAGAAGTGTGGGCAGATGTAAAGTCTTTTTCTTTCAGCAGTGTTTAACATTTTGTGAGCTTGTAACGGAGCTGAGCTTCACAGAGGAGTTTGCTGCTGCTTGTGTGAGTTGTCAGAGTTGTGCACACGCAGAGCTCAGCGCTGCGCAGGGATTTTGGCACGCACGGAGCTGGGCGCCGTGCCGTGACTTCTGCACACGCAGAGCTGAGCCCCACGCAGGGGTGTCTGTCTGAGATTAAGGCAGATTCCAGAGGGAATAAGCTGCTGCTGCTGCTAGTCAGTGCTACTGAGATAAGTGAACAGAATAAGCAGGCAAATGAGGTCTCCACCTTGTGTTTTTTAGGATTACATAGCATTTCATACTCTTTCGGTTGGGATGAATTTTCTTAGGAACTGGGACCTAAACCACAAGCGTTTCTCTACACAGATGTCCTGCAAAAGTGCTAGCAGTTGTAGTAGCTGTGAGCATAAAGTAACTTTTGTTGATGGGATGAAGTTGATGAAAAGAGGCTGCTTCTTAGTATTGTGGCATTTTTTTACTCCTGCATCATTTCCTTGATGTTAAGGTGGGTTCTATTTTGCTGAATGCTTGTATCAGCTGGAGTATAAAGATAACCATCAGGCAGCAGCACAGAGCTACTGATGGGTAAAGTTGAAAGCTAGAAAAATGAGGAGAAAGTACTTCAGGGTGCCAAGATTTTTATTGCATTTGGGTAGAATTAGGAAATATGTTTTATTGTTCTCTCCCCAGTCATAAAACAGCTCTCTTCCTCCTCTCTCAACAGTAGGGAATGAAAGTTTATTACACAGCACTTGCACTAGTTGCCTTCATTAACAGTCTATCCATCAGTGAAGACAGCTTTTATCATCTGTCATTGACATGAATATTGATTTGCTTTGAAATATTTGGATATAATTTTAAATTATGGTTTTTAAGGTATGGAGATTCAGGATGTTTACTTTTTGAAGTAGACACTATAAAATTATTTTGAAGAAGTTATTTTGAACTATGTGGTACAGATGCTACAATAATACTGAGGGGAAAAAAGACCCACAACATTACAACCCAAACCCTCTAATTATGTATCTAAACTTTTAATGTTTATGCAGGCCCTGAATCTACAAATCATTGTTCACTTGAGTGGTCTCTATTCATACACAGTCTTCTTCCAGTTAACAGGACTATCTCCATCATTACATGATTAAAAGTCATTGGGCCTTCTGAGATCAGTCATTTTAACAGCATCAATCAGATGATAAACTTTGATATTAAGACATTAATTCTGTGCTTTTAAATTTATATCTGATTGTGTTTTCTATGTAATATTTGCCTTCATTTGTATTAGGCTGATTTATTTGATAAATCATGTTTGAAAAATGGGTACATGAAATGATGCATATACTCCAAAGGAGATGAATTGGCACTGCTATTTTTCAGCAAAATGGTGTTCTAAATATATGTATACATTAAATGTGGTCCATAGCCCTTTTGGTCATTGGTTTTAACTAGAAGAAATCTGTCTGCAGTAGTAAACGTCATTCAAGCATATTTGTAAACTTGCAAGAATATGATTTTGTATAATACGCAGTTCCACGTCCTTTATAAACATCACACAAAAGTTGTTAATGACTTGACCAACCACCTGACTGCAGAACTAATGGGAAATCGGGGAGGAGTTTTGTTTAAAAAAATGGATTTAGAGAAAATTCAGGTTTCAAAGAGTTGCTTTATGGACCCTTCTTAAGCTGACCACACCAATGTGTGCATATGAGGACACACACTTAAAACTATTGAAAGTGTCAACATATACACAATCCTGTCAGGGGTCCAAAGCTTACTTTTTCCAGTGGATCACTGGGTTATTTCCTGGTTTAAGGTCTTTGGCAGCAAATGGTGATCAGTAAAAGCCCAAATGTTCTGGTTGCTCCATTCTAGGTGTGTTCTAGATTTACCTAATCATGTCAGTTTTTCATCCTATTTTTATTTGTGTGTGAGTTTATCAAATAATCCTCAGTGTTTGTTTAAAAGCAATATTCAATCTTAGAATAAAAGAACTGTTACATCACATAAATTATGTCTTTTAAAAATACCAAACTTTTATTTTTCTTAGAAAAATGCATGCTGTCATCCAAACTGTAACTTTATATAACTTTTCAGAAAATACAAATTTTCTATCACTCTTCTCTTTTAGAGACTATAAAATAATATGAAAAACAAAGCTCTGCTTGGTTTTATTGAGCTCCAATAAAAGTAGTTCTGCCATTTAACATATCTGAAGTTGGCTTTGATATCTCAAAAGTGAGAGGTCAAGTGAAGTTTAGGAAGACATTTCTGATTCTATTTCTCCAGGACTGGCAAATATTATGGGATAATTGTGGGCATTAAATATCACAGGAGTGAATCACTGGCTCAAGGGGAAGCAGTGACTCAAATGCCGCTCTTTACTTTGTTCTACAATTTTTTCTAAGCAAAAGCAGGACCATATTAATTAACCATTCAGTGTAGCTTAGTCTGTTATGCCACATCATTTTAAACTAAATAGATTAGCAAGTTTGTTTGTAAATCTGTTTAATTCTGTTTTTTAGTTCAAGCTTTTTTTAACCTTCTGAAGCATAGAGAAAGACCAAAACTTGTTTGCATATGATATTATACATATTTTATACAACATGATTTTCCCTGCCTCTTGGTAGACAGAAAAGACAACAATTTTATATTATCCGAAGGGCGGCAAGTCAAATATTTTCTCTGTAGTGAAGAGAAATGAAAGCTGTGGGTTGACCAAGAGCAGTGGTAGTCTAGCCCCTTTGAAAATAGTGAAATTCCACTAACATCATGTGAAATTCCATCTAACACCTCCAATATCAAGGGTTACTACTGCCCAGGAAAAAATATTAAAGAGAAATCAAACCCACAGCTTTATTCTCTTTGTAGTATTTTACAAGTTCTTTTTTTACGTGTTGGGTTGAGTAACCTCTACTTACAAAGTTTTGGTAGGTTGTGTTCCTTTCTAGCAGTTGCATTTATTAACAGATGTGTCTTTGTTTGGATGGGCCAGTGCAGATCAAGGAATTTCTGCACAGTTGCTGTGGCAGAAGAACTTCAAAAAGGCTGCCCAATGGCGGGTATCTCTCATTTCCTCTATGTCATTGTTACATCTGTTTGTATTGGCTAAATATACTGGCCAAGAGAGGTTGCTGTGATTTAGCCAGGCATGATTCCTTACCAAATGGTGATGAGAATGACTGGAAATGAGTATCTGTTATCTATTTCTAGCCTTATTTGATAGCAACGTTTATGCAGATATTTGCACCTTCTATCCTAGAAATGATCGTAGTACGTCTATTCAATTGATCACTCTTTATACCGTACATTCTGTAAATTTAGTGGTGAATTATTTGGCTGCATGGCTGAGTCCTGCAGATCTTAAGAAAGTAAGAAGTTCTAAAGAGTTAAATGAGGGGAGAGTTGGCAATGCTTGCACTGATTGCTTGAAGTAGGTTGAAGTTCACAGTTTATTTGCATTTGAATTAACTGAGGTTGGTGTCCAGCAGTGCTTTTCAGAGCAGACTTCAGAAAGGCTTTTTTTTGTGCAATAAAGTACTTGAAAATGTTAGATGGAAGATGAAGCATATTTAAAATACTTCTTTCTTTTCCTGACAGTGAGAGCTTTCTTCTCATTTTATTCCAAGTAAGGCTTATTGTAATGTGAAATATTTTTACCACTGAATAGGCAGTCTTGTGGTAAAAGGCACTATCATTTTCACATCAGCATATTAAAATATTTTAAAAGTATTTTTAGTTCCTTCATAAGGAATTTCCTGATAGGCACTATCATTTTCACATCAGCATATTAAAATATTTTAAAAGTATTTTTAGTTCCTTCATAAGGAATTTCCTGATAGGCACTATCATTTTCACATCAGCATATTAAAATATTTTAAAAGTATTTTTAGTTCCTTCATAAGGAATTTCCTGATATCTACAAAAAGAAACAAAGCAATCTGAAAGCAGCTCCTAACTTTAATCACATAAAAAACTTATTCATTACTAAAAATGCTCTTTTATTAAATGATAGGAACTTCTGGATTATTACTCTGCATACTTTTGCTTCCATTAGGAAATAAAATATTTTAGAGGCTTTCTGCATTGTAACTCTGAACTGTACGTGTTTTTATTATTATAACAGAACTTTGTCTTCCTAAATAATATGGAAATCATTATACACATTTAAACAAATCAACGAGCAATAACACAAAAACAGGTAGAAAATTGTTATATGATGAGCAGTAGAAATAAACTTTGCATTCAAATAGCTTGCAGATTATGATTTGTTTCAAAGTTCAACATTTCAAGTTCTATTTCTTATCTGTATTTTCTTTTGTAAACTTTACTTAAAACTCCACTATAACTGATAATATATGTTGTTTATGGGTTTTATTAAATTTTGTTATAAATGATTGCTGGGAAAGAAAAACCAAATCATTCTGGTAGATCATTGGAAATCTTGATTTATGTGCAAAAGCAGTCAAAAGAATAAATGCAACCTTTGATTCTGTTACAGAGTGAATATAGTGCACTAATGTTACAATTAGTTATGTAATTGAGGATTGTATTTGGTGACAATTATGGCCTTCCAGTGATAACAAGAAACATGCAGGTTCAAACACATTTA
Organism: Dicaeum eximium; assembly: GCA_013396995.1. Classification (NCBI taxonomy): domain Eukaryota; kingdom Metazoa; phylum Chordata; class Aves; order Passeriformes; family Dicaeidae; genus Dicaeum; species Dicaeum eximium. The sequence goes on along the minus strand of VWZP01008078.1, from coordinate 107,611 downwards.
GTATATATGCAGAAAAGACTAATATCTGCTTTCTGAGGACAAACTGTAGTGCTGTTGATGACTAATGATTAATTCACAAATACCTGTGGTTTAGAGTTGCAGTAGTCCAAATTTTTATTCATAGAGCAGAAAATAACCTATTGTACCTAGGTAAAAGAAGAGATGCACCTTGTTAATTTTGAAAATGCTTTTGCATTTATATTTTAAGAGAAGGATAATTATTTAGTCACATTTTGGAGAACTTGTTCCTTCTGCATCATCATTTGTAGCAGTGTCTAATTTTTCCCTACTAAGGGTCTGTTTTGAGTCTTAAGTCAACAAAAAGCAGAAGTTTTTATAAGACACAACGCATGTACAACATCTTGGTTAACTATTCACCTTTTATGAGAGATTTGTGACCTAAAGAAATCAGGTTTTCTCAGTCTTTTACCGATATTCCTCAGGTCTGAGAGATGAATGCTCAGAAAATTCTCAGAAAGACAGTATTGTTTCCAAACATTTGATTGGTTATCTCTGCAGTATTCATAAGAGTGCAAAATCTGATATTATCAAGGAAAGAATGTTTTGGATTGGGTGGGACCTTAGAGATCATCTTGTTTCAACCCCCTGCCATGGGAAAGGACACCTTCCACTAGACCAGGGTGCTCAAGGTCCGTCTAGTCTGGCCTTGAACACTTCCACAGCTTGGAACATCCACAGCTTCTCTGGGCAAGCTGTATGTCAACACCCTCATAGTGAAGAATTTCCTCCTAAGATATAATCTAAAACGACTCTCAGTTTAAACTTGCTCTCCCTCATCCTATCATGACATGCCCTTGTAAAACGTCTCTCTTCATCTTTTGTGTGGGGCCCCTTTAGGTACTGGAAGGCCTCAGTGTGGTCTCCCTGAGACCTTCTCCTCTGCAGCCTGAACAACCCCAAATCTCTGAGCCTGGAGAGTGCTCCAGCCCTTGTCATTTTGGTGGCCCTCCTCTGGGCTCGCTCCAACAGGGCCACACCCTTATCTTGGGATTCTCAGAGCTGGATGCAGTACTCCAGCTGGGGTCTCACAGGAGCAGGATGGAGGGGGAGGATCACCAGCCTTGACCTTCTGTCCACAATTCCTTGGCTGCAGCCCAAGATTTTCTGCCCTCCGAGTGCCCTTTGGTGAGTCACGTTGAACTTCTTGTCAACCAACACCCCAAGTCCTTCTCTCCAGGGCTGCTCTCAATCTGTTCTCCACCCGACCTTTATTTGTACTTGGGATTGCCAGGACCCGAGTGCAGGGCCTTGCACTTGGCCGTGTTGAACCTGAAGGGTTTTGCACAGTCCCATCTCACAGCCTGTCCAGGTCCCTCTGGATGGCATCCTTTCCTTCTGGCGTGCTGAAGACCACGCAGCTTGGAGTCACTGGCAAACTTGCTGATGATGCACTCAATCACACTGTGCATGTCACTGACAAAGATGTTAAGTAGTGCCAGTCCCAATCCCAACCCCTGAGGAATGCCGCTTGTCATGGTCTCCACTTGGATATTGAGCCACTGACCACAGCACTGAGGGTCTGACCATCCAGTCAATTCCTCATCCACTGAGTGGTCAATACATCCAACTCCATGTCTCTCTAGTTTAGATAAAAAATTAAATTTAGTTATTTTTTTAAAAGTAGCATCCTATTTTGACAGTGAGCCCTTCTTTTCTCTCTGTGTTTCAAGAGGAAACCTAAGTTCATCTCATCATTGGTTTTTGCAGTGGAAAGGCCACAGAGAAAGAAGATAAACCTATTATGACAGTACTTTGGGTTTGTCCTTGTCAGGTGGGATTAAGTTGCATAGATCCTCCTTCTCCTTGCAACAGCCAAGGTTAGCCATAACCTCAGCTTCAGTGAGAAATTGATGTTTTTAATCTTGAGGGCTGATTTTTAAGTTGAAATACAGTTCATCACTGTGCTGCTCTTCCATATTATCAAGTACTTTGACCAAGAGGAAATTCTTATTTAAAATAAACTGCAAGACACAGCACCAGGTTATGATAGTTTGAAGACTGATTTTATTTTTCTTTTATTTCCTATTCTTTTTAAGGTGAATGAATCTTAGCTAGTATATTGGAGAGTTAAAGTACTATTTTTTAAAATTGTTGGTCCTCTAACCTATATGTTATGTTTCTACCTTTCATTTATGCTGCCTTTATATTCTCATGTAATTCAGAATCCCAGTGATAATTAGTGATTTGGTAGTATTTCAACACAAAAAAATATATTTCTCTTTTAGATTTTTTGATACTTGCTCAAGGCTGATTTTGATAAACGGCAATATTCTGTCAAATTTTTTCTAGACCTATATGCATGGGCTGATTTAGTTGTTTCCTTGGGACATAGAAAGAAGAAAAGATAATTAACATCACTCCTGAGATTTAACTTTTGCATAATGTTAATTGTTTTTTGAACGGAATACAGGTTTTCTACTGGATTTAAACTGCGTTGCTTAGCTGTAGTTGCGTTTCTGTCTAATAATAGGCTGATTCTCTTGTTTTATGCTTGGAGAATTTTTCTCACAGAAATATTTGAACAATCTACATTTGTATGTTCTTGGTACAGTCAGCAGGGTGGGGGGAGAGGTTTTCTGCACCTTGGAGGTTGCATTTGAAACATTAGTAGAGTGCTTCAAGCGCCAGATCTTAAAATTGGTGTCCCCAAAAGACCAAAAATCTATTATTTTAATATATTCATGTCCTTTATATCTTTTTTGTGAGATAGTCACATTCATCTACTGCTCTAGGCTCTCAGTAATCTCTTGCATGCATAAGTAAACTTCTGCTATGCATGTCTTTGTAAAAATATACATGATATACACAGAAATCATTAATAAATCTATACTGAAAATTTGATTTATATTTCCAAAGTCTCAGAAATCCATATAAAAAAAAAGCACCCCCCCGTTCTCACGGTTTCTCAGATAGAACAGCTCTCACATTAATGAAGAGATTTAAATGGAAGTTTGTGATATAATTTGCTGACTCTAATGATTTAGAGTGCTTTTATTAATTTATGTGCTGCATCTGACTGCTCGATGAACAGTGTGAAGTATTATGGCTAATAATTTCAGTTTTATCATTCTTTGCTTGCCTTTTGAGAGACAAAGATCCAATTTGAGTGTGTTAGACTTTTATTTTTTATAAGCTGGGCGTGTTTCTGGAGTTATGAGTAAATGGCGAAAGAAAGCCTAAAGAGCTGATCACGAAACTCTCAATGGTTACAAAAATAAGCAAACAGATTTATGCCTTTGTGATTTTTTTCTAATGAAGAAAGTGAATGGGCTATTGTATGCATGGATGGAAATTCTGAATTTTAAAATTTTTATTGTTTAAGTGTTGAGTACTAAATATATTTCCCATTAGAAAAAAATGCTTCACTAAAGGGGTGGTCAGGCAATGGAACAGGCTGCCTAGGGAAGTGGTTTAGCCACTGTCCCTGGAAGTGGTTGAGGAACATGTGGATGTGTCACTTGGGGACAGTGTTCAGTGGTGAGCACAGCGGTGCTGGGCTAAGGTTGGACTCAGTGATCTCAGAGGTTTTTCCAATGATCCAGTTGGGGCTCTTCCAAAAAGAGCTATGAAAAGAGTTGTGATGTTATATATAAGCATTGTGAAAATCATTAATAATTGTTGCGGTTTTTTTTAATATTCACAGTTAAGACTTATTTTAAACTTCCCATACATCTGAGATCCCTAACATCTCAGATTATAATTTTGATTTTCAACATCAACTTCTTATCACAGCATGCAGCAGAAGGTGGCATATTGATTTGTATCCATCAACCATCCGTGAGATCCATTGTGGTGTTTTAAAGAAAGGAAAATATTTGGTAATTTGAGGGATTTTAAAGCATCAATTCACCATTTCTCTCTAAAACTGGATTTCTGAGGTTACCATTGTTAAAGTCAACCAGTTTACAAGCCATAGCAAATTGGGGAGGGGGGGGGGGCAGGAAATCAAGAAGGAATACCATTTGCTGCAAAGAGTTTATTGCTGTCACTCTAATCAGTGAATATTTAAAGAAAAGTGTCTTCTCAGCACTCTTTGTTCTGTATTTAGACTAGGTTTGTAAACCAATAATCATTATGAATTTTTCATTGCTTTTGACCAGTGTCTGAGGAATCAGTTCTTTTACAATTCTGTAATAACTGCATTGGAATTATCTGTGTGGGAAAGAAATAATGCATAAGTAATTTTCTTCTATTTCTGGTATTTAGGTCCATCAGTAACTATGCACTCTATTTTTTCAGTTTTATCTTTTACAGCGGATTTACTTTATCTATTTTTCGTAGTATTTTATTTCACAAAAGGCCTTTTGGCTTCAGAAAGCCAGGTTTTCTGTATTAAAGACTGTGTTTGGGTATCTATAAGAATTTGTAACTGATCATCATGTAGCCTTTGCATGGAATACAAAATGTCAACTGTAAGATTTCACAAATTAGAACCTCCATAAGGAACTTAAATTGAGTGAAATAGATAAGTGCTACTGAAAAGAGTCAAGCTGCTTTAAAATGACTATGCAGTGTGTGTGAAGGTTCAACTAATTTACAAAGATATGAGACTTAAAAGTGAAGCTTCAGAGTTGAAATTTCCTGATTGAAAAGGGTACCTCTAGGCAAAACTATTATTCTGGTTTGTTAATAAGTGGAGGAGAAACAATCCAGAGGAAGACTTCTCCATAGTAAATATTTTTACAATTTAGTTATACTTCACAGATAGCTGTGGGGGGTTGGGAGCAGAGCCGGGGGGAAAGCTGGTATTATTACTATGTGGAAATTTCATCTTTGAGTTTTTGGATATGAAAAAGTACCTTTTAAGAAGTGTTGCTCATAAATTCCTGATTTAGGACATTTCTGAGGTTACCTGGTCTCTCAAGCCTATCAAGAACTGGAGTCCAGGCAATAGAAGGTTTTGCTTTCTAGGAGCTGAACAGTATGAACAGGAATTGAATGCTGCTATTCCTTTTGGCTTGTACTCATATGAATCTATATCCAGAAGAAGACTGCTCACATGTGAAGCGTCAGAATAAGCGCCAGAATTAATTCTGGGCTTAAAAAACAGAGTGAAAAGGGAGTGGTAAGTGAAATAAAAAACGTAGTAATTGTACGTACAAATTACCAGAAACGTTAGCGTTAGTATTAGAAACTTAGTTCTAAAGTATTCTTACAGGGAAGGACTTTATGGACTGAGAAATTTTTTTTCTATTGCTCATTGTTAAGAGACAGTGTCCTTTTTCTCCTCAGCAGGAAATAAATTTTAGTATAAGATATTTAGGCAGAGGGCAGAAGCCTTGGACATATTTCACTAGACAAACTGTTCTTGTTTGCTGGATATCATAGCATCTACTGGGAGTGAAACCATTGATGAAATAATCCTAAACCAAAACAATGTAATGCCTTATCCACCAAAAGAGAATAAAATTCTTTGTGTATTTAAGGGAAGTAGCTGCTTCCCTTAAATACACAAAGAAGGAGAAGAAAAGTCTGCAATAGTCTTCAATCTGTGACTTTGTAGCTACTTTTCTTTCTTTCAGTTTCTAATAGGGGAAAAAAAAAGTGCAAATACTAGTGGAAAAAGAGAAGAAAAAAAATAGCTTTTGTGTGCTCCCAGACTGAAAAGTGGTATGGTTACATTTACATTAATATTATCACAGCAAGTTTGCATCAGTGAAAATATGAGGATAAATCAGACACCATATGTGCAGCTCCACACTTAATTACTAAACGAACACTTCTGTAATGAAGATTATGGCATTGTTTTGAAATTTGCATCCTCCTTTTTATCCTTACATGCATGTTATTTCTGGCCATCTGCAGGAAATACTATAAAATTAGAGCCAATGAGCAAATCTAACAACAGAAAACTGTTAATGGTAAAAGTCAGTATTACTGAAGAATAGTCCTAAATTTCTGGATGTTCATGAAGGGCTGTTATGACCAGAAACATACCCTTAAAACTAAATGCTGCTCTAGGATGGTGTTTACAATAGATAAAGTAATAGATAATTGGCAGTCACAATAGCAAAAATGTCTTCCATTTTGCTGTGGGATTCTTGGTCTCGTTTATTGTCACAACAGTGTAAGAGAGATATTGGTGTACTAAGCTTGCATCCCAAGACATAGCTTTAAACTTCTCTCTCAGAGCTTCTAGTGGGATGCTTCATCCCTATAGTATTAGCTCACATGAGTGAGGATAGCCTTATGGGAATGCTAATCTAGAAAGAGATTGAAGTAAAGCATTCAGTACCTGCCTTTATCCTTCCAGGCATGTTTCTGATATCCCATTAACGTTAAAAAAATCCAACAAAACCAACCAAAAAACCAAACCCAAAAAGCTGGAAAAGGGCTGCCTTTCCCAGTGTTGCAAATGGTTCTTCAGGTATTGTTAAATATTTGCTTTCCAGATTTATATCTCCCTTGGGCTTTAAGAGAGCCAAAACTGGGGTAAACCATAGAGCTGAATCTAGGCTGTCTTTCATGGGTGATGTACAAAGACGTCAAGTGACTTGGGAAATAAGGGGTATTTTTGGATACTTTTAATGGCACCTGCTCTTTTTTCCCCTCAGTATGTATTGTGTACTATATGGTTCACTCAGAACTGTAGGGAGCTTAGAGGCTGTGGGATTATTTAGGAACATGAATAGGGAGTACATAGCAGGACCTTACAAACTGGATCTTGGGTTGTTGAGGATGGCTTTAAGCACGGGAGGCTGCCCAAAGCAGTCAACTTTGAGAGAGAGCAGCAATGGCTCTGCTCTTGTTTTGTTTCCAAGTGTTCAACATGGAAATGGCAGCCGTGGGTGCTGTGTCAGCACTGAATGTTGACACTCATTATTAAGTGAGGAATTAGGGAATATGAGCAGTAGGCATTGCTACATGGAATATCCTCTCTCCCTCCTTAGCAGCATTCACTTTTCCCTCAACTGCACCATGCCAAAAAGATGAGCAGTGAACCTGATGCATCGGTTTGGTCTCCTACATTTATTGCCTTTATCCTTCTTAGGCACTCTTTTTCTTCCTGCTGGAACTGTTTATTGCTACAGGTCATACTCAGTATTTTTGGAGGAGGCAAAGAGAGAGGGTTTGACCTGGGTTTGCTATCAGCTGTGGTTTGAGATGATCCAAGTCTTACTCTGGAGGATAGAAGTTATCATCACCTCTCTTCATTGAGTGTCATATTGTCTCATGTACGTAACTTTAAGACATTGAAGATGACAAAGAAAGGTGGATTCTTCCCTCTATCTGTAGGCAGGGTAATCCTGATTTTTCAGAATTACAGATTTTCAGAATGCAAGAATGATTCTATGAAAGTGATTAATATTAAAGTGAATAAAGTCATTTGGATATCCTCCACTGAGGCTCTTTCCACTGCTTAATAGTCACATAAGAACTGTGAGACAGTAAACAGTCTTCAGATTGTATTCCATGTTGTTGAATAAGATAAGAACCTTCAAAATAACTTTCAAAACCCTCTTTCTCTGCTATGATGAATTTCTGTATTTTGTGGCTTCCAGAAAATCTCAACTGGATAACAAGAAATATTTCAAATTGCTGAGAGGTAGGCATTTCCAGACCTTCAGAATACAGACAGAGGCAAGAGAAGCTTTCAGTTCTAATAGCATAGGGATGCTTACTGTATTCAGCACTGAGGATAATTCATGTGGCAGTAACTGATTCATCAATAAAGGGCTGCTTGGGCATTGCCACGTGGTCAGCATTTGTGACAGAGCAGTTGGAATGTGATGTTCAGCAATATCTCCTGGCTCCTCTTCACAGACGTGTCCTAGACAATCCCAGAGTCAATGTGGTTGAATCAAAAAATGAGAATAGCATCAAGGTGGGATGAAAAAGGGAGCGCAGACTTATATTTCAGGGAGGTGGGGTGGTCACTGTTCAGGCTGTAGCTTCAGAGTGACACTTTCACATGAGAAGAGATGGGGTGCTCTTGCTTATGCACAGAGTTCATACCAGATGTAATATGGAGTGTCTGATGATGGCATCTTGTTGAAATACAGGGGTTTTTTTGGTTAAGAGGCTGTTTCTAGTGTTTTCTGGCACATTGATGGTCAAAACTTAATTCCAGTCCATTCTACTATAACATCATCTTATATTTCTATTGTATAAATAAAACTGAAGATACTTACCTTTTTGCTTTTCCAAAAATAACCAAACAGTGCAAAAAATCCCCCTCAAAACCCAAAAAGCCCAAACGAAATAAAAGATATAATTTTTTTTTTTTTAAGTCAGTGAACCCAAAAATTGTTTCAATGTGTTATACAATGGTGGTTGAGGAGACACAAAGTAAATTCCTTTCACATACCACCATTTCATCACCACGTACTGGCTGCTCCTCGCTTTGTATTATCTGCATTCCATTTTTATTAGAAATGACAATCATTTTAGCTAAAGAAGTTTTGAAAAAAGTCTTTTTTTACAGTCCTATTTGGCTACAACCTAATCAGGAAATGTTAGGTTTTTCTGGTTTACTGTCAGCTTTCCAGTATGCATTTGGAAGGCTTCTTCCTATATTAAAGTGATATAAAACCATAAGCAATAAAACCCAGTAAAATAGTATAAGACAGTTAAAGCATGGCAGGAAATGAAGGTTCAGATCCTATTGAACGGGGTTATAAGCATACAATATGAGAAATGCATTGTTTGCTTAGAAATATCTTCGCAAAATTTGAAGAAGACTGCATTTTTTCTAAGAAAATTACTATGTATTATAATGATGCAGTACATTTAATATAGATAGTAGAATGCAAACGACCAAGTCAGCTGTCAGAGTAATTTTTTTTTAAGTCAGGTATGATAGGGTGAATTTTTTTTATTCTTTGAGGTCTCAGATACTGTATATGTTTCCTTCCTATTTTTCTCAGTCTGTTAATTTATTTTTACATAAGGTGTGAAAGTCCTTTTATACACTTGGACTTAAACATCCAAGCACATGGCACTATGCCAGCTTTATGACTGACAAAACAAGTGCTACTTTCTGTATTTCTTTCTGGTTGTGCTGAATTGAGGCTCATTAGAAGAAAGTTAACCTTTGTGACAATAAAGAAGAAAGGGAGTTGAGTCACCACAAAAGCAGGGAAGGAGAGAGGTGAAAAACTCCACAGCAGTTAAATTGAAAAGGAGAAAATACCTGTAACTATTTTGGCTATTCAAGTACAGAACACTTTACTCTATTTGTATACTTCTGTGAACCTCTATAAATGGACATGGATTTTTTTCTAAAAACAATCACAAGAAACTTGGAATTTTTTTCATTTTAGTTATTTTAAAGTTTTTTTTTTCCATTCTTGTGAATGTTCATTGTAAGTAAATCCTATAAATGGGGTGAAATTCTGGACCAAACATATTAAATGTGGATTTTAGAGCTGTTTTCATGTTGTCAATTAGGTCAGGATTTCATCTATAGTTAACTTAATTACATTAATGTGGACACTGGGGGAGAGTACTGGAGGGCAAATGTATTTTTGGTTCAATCCTTATAAGGACAAACTGCCCTCAGCTACAGATGGTCCTTGTTTATTTAAATAGCTGCGACATTCATCGGTCCGTTTGGTTGCTGATTGAGCTGTGCTTCAATCCAGTTATACCAAAATCCACATTCATCTTTATTCTCTACAGTTTGATAATTTCATATTTCCTGTCAGTATTTGTACTGCTGTGAATACTCCTCTCCATCACACCAGAGTGCATCCATGAGCTGTTGTGTTTCAGGACCTCGCGGTTTCTTGCATGTCATAGACTTTCCCATTTCACATCTCTTGCTGATAGGCACTCCAGTAATCTTCCCATCCTATGAAGACTGCTGAAACACTTCCCCTGTCCCTAATTACCTTTTCTCTTTACATTTTTGTAGTTTAGGACTTGGTTTCCTTCTACAGTCCTTTATAATTCTTTTGTTACTTCAAATCCAATTAGAGGCAAAAAACCCAAACCTGTCTATTCTGGTATTTGCCATTTTCATGGTGATCTTGAGGAACAATCTCCAAGTGGGTTGAGTTTAAAGCAGCTGATTTATTGAAGAATCTCTTTCACTGGGTAAAAAAGATGGTATCCATCTCTGTTGGCTACAGCACTTCAATGCAGAGAGTTTCATAGATGTAAAGGGATAAAATCATAACATTAACCAGAATACTTAATAGAAAGTGATTCTCCAAATTATCATGGATGTTTGAACTAATGATAGACATATCGTGATTTAGCATTCATCTAAGTTCAATAACACAAAGGTTTTAATGGTTTTGTTGGTAACTACTGTTTTACCAATCCTCAGTATTTTATTGAAAGCAAGAGAGAGAAATAAGGCTCGTAGATGAGTAGATCACAGCAAATATGGAGAATTTTAGTTTTTTATTTTAGCAGCTTACCTGTTTTAAAAAAATAGTTGTATCTTAATTGGCCATTTCACTTTTTTTCGGATAATGTCTTTTCTCAATTGTACTCTTAACAATTTACTATGGAAGTGTCAACACCTATAGTTTCTTCTTACATTCAGATAATGTTAGTAGTGTTATATTTTAGAAGAGAAACATTAAAAACTTGAAAACCAAAATATTTATCTTTTCTAGCATGTGCAAAGGACACAGCTACACAGTGATATACTAGGTGTCAATTTACAAATTTTGTAAAATATTAGCAGTACCAAGCTATTTACCTGAGTTCTAAACTGGCAGGTTTTCTGTTTCTGGTTTCGTAACATAAAGTGGTTGAATTCCCATCAGTTCAGATACTGCCATGATGGTAAACATTAATCCTCTAGGCTATTGAGGAGCCAGCTGTGACAAGTTTGCTTAATGTGGGAAGAAAGAGACCACCTTGCTAACAGTATAACCTCCACAAACCAGCACTTGCATGTAGCAGTGATGCTAAAACCACCCTGAGGTTGCTACTGAAGTCTTGGGAGAGAAATAGATCAATACACACAACTTGAATCCATTAAACAAAGCTCCTCTGAGATATGTGAACTATAGTACCCTCATTTTGTTCTTCTTTCTGAAATATTAAGCCATTATGAGATCGTGTGAAGAACTTATCAGAAGGGTTTAAAATTGCCATTTCTCATTTTATTGTAGTTCATCGAAACAGGGTGACTAACACTAAGACACCTGGGTGTCATCTTTTATATAAATAAATAAATATACTGAAAATGTTATGATCAAATTAGAGCATGAATTTAGCAGCAAAGTGTCCTTGCTGCATCTGCATTTCAGGTGTTTTGACCTTTCAGAAATGGCACGATCAGGCCACTTGTGTACAGGTTTGCATGAGCCACTGTAAGTCCTTAGGGCCGATTCCAAAGAAGCCCGTGTAGAAAAGCCCTGGGCACATGGCAGTGGAAGTGGTGGGAGGGCAGAGGGAGAGCAGCAGTGAAAGGCAGGCAAGTCTGGCCCTCCTGGAGGCTGCTCACCATGGTGATGCCTGGACGTACCTGCCTTGGCACCACCTGACACGTTTGTCCTGTCTGCACAAAGACCATGTGCAATGGTACAGGAGTTCAAAGGCCTGCCCTCCACCTTCTGCTTATGCAGCGTGATGGTTTTCCAGTTTAAACCAGGAAAGGAACGAGGGAGAGATGGACAGGTGTCATCAGGCATGACATCTGGCATGACGAGGGCTTTTTGTGAGGTTTGTTAAAAAGAATATTTCTCATCCTGTATGTTCCAGCACATGAGCTGTCAGTAGCATTGCTGGCTGTTCCAAAATGACTTGCCAGCCTGTTTTGGTGGGCGAAGGATGAAGAGCATGTGCCTGCAGAGTGAGTGGCTGTAGCCACACAAAGTCACAGCTGACAGACAGAACAGCTTGGCACGCAGATGTACGAGCTGTTGGCTGCCGTGGCAGCGCTGCACTTCGCTGTTGCAAGCCCCAAGCCTGCTGTACACACAGCTAAGGTGACCTAACAACTCTGGTTCAGAGTGTGGCTGCCACTTCTGGAGGAGAACTGGAAGGTGACAGCATGAAGTGTGCAGTGCTCAAAAAGCTGTCAGGAAGTCACAGGGGTGAGAGCTGCCCCTATGGCACTGTGATGTGCTTTCCACGTTGCATTTTGACAAGGAGAAACATTGCTAGATATGGATTACAGCTGGATTCATAAGGAAATATGATTCTGTTACTACTATGTAAGAGCCCCATTTTTGGTGTAAAGGTTATTACATTGAAGGCAGGCTGTGTGTGAAGATGTGAGGCACTAGGGTAGAACAGAGGCAGGCTAATGAGAAAAGACATGCTTTTAGCTAAAACTTCTGCTATTCATTCAAAGTTAATGCAATATAATAGTCTCTACACAAGAAAATACTTAGCTGCTACCTTTCTGCTGTGAGACCATAAGGGTAGATAAAAGCATCTTAAGAAATGGTAGCAGTCTGTTCTTTCATGGCTGGTGATTTGTGTCCATCATTATATGCAATGAAATCCTCAAAGTCACAGGCAATGAAGCATGGTTTATATTTATTACTGTAGCTGTATTATAAACCTATTAATAACACTGAATGTGGTGACATAGCTTATGGTCTTTTTCTGATCCCCACAAATAGACAATTAATTTTATTCTTATGTATTTTCAGTGTAATAATATCTAAAAGGCAGAGACTGACATTTCCTGAGAGCATACAGTGCTACTCCTTGATATGTTGAAACTGACCTTTTAAATATTGCCATATTAATATCTGATATATCTTTTCTTTTAAAGGCAAGAGGAATGCAGCGATTGGGCCAGTATTTAAGATTTCATTTATTGTACTTTGTAGAGGTGTTAAATTGATCAGATCAGTTTATTGAGGTGGAATATTTACATTTTCAAATGAATTATATCTCTTTTCTTAATGCCAAATATCCTGGCTAGTCACCATTTATCAACACAGAGTAGAGCATAACAGCTGAGGAATGCTGGAAAAAACTAAAGAGCTTTGAAAATGGCAAAAGTCCTAATTTTAAATATGTATAAGTTTTAAAATAGGGCATTCTTGTAACTGGCTACATGTTTTAACTCTTTATATAAACTCTGGCTAAGCCAGGCTACGTTAATTATATTTTTTTAGTGCACTGTAGATGCACATTATCACATTTGGAACTGGTGGTGTAAAATATATCTTTTCAAACTTCTCTGTGAAGATTACAGCATGGGGACAGGTAAAGTAGTGCTTATTATGCATTTGCTAAACACTCATAGTAGCAACCTCTTTCCTAGTCCAACGATAAAAAGTTTGGCATAGAAAAAAGTTTATATTACCAATGAACTGCTGAGAAGATTTAGAAATCATAATACCTTTGAGAGGAAACACTCACTGTAGTATGTAGAATGTATTAATCATTATTAGATCTTCAAAAGCAAGGTGTCAGAACTGGGATTTAGTTTGTTTTCCACAAAATATTGGACTTGCAAGGGTGAAAATCACTAGTGGGAGAGAAAAGGTAGATATGGGTTTGCATTACATTTTCTCAAGAATTAAAAAAAATTGTCTCTGTATCAGTGGTGACTATCTGATCATCAGGCTGATGGTGGCAACTGTGAACTTTTCATGTAGTTTTCTTTGCTTAAAACAAAAAATCCCTGAAAATTATTTAAAGGTCCCAATTCCCTTACCTAAATAAGGCAAGTGAGGTATTCTAAGGCATTCCTTCTGTCAGTTCAGAAGCTATAGCTCTCCCAGCAGTGCTTCTCATCCAAGAGTTTTCAGGTATAAACTTGACACAGAATAAAAGAATCTTCTTATGGATAATAATTTATAAAAAAATTTCAGAATTAACTGAAATGGAAAAAAATCAATAGTGAGAAAACTGCAGAGTACATCAGATTCATGAATGCTCTGGAAATGGGCTAAAAAGTGAAATGACAGAGCCTTCTGAGAATCAGAAAGGAAAACCTAAATTTGATACTGACTAAATTACTGTACAGTGAGAAATGAGGAACAACCATTTGACATCTTTGTTCTATTCCTCCTCAGCTCATGAGGGAAATGTAAGGATGACAAACAACACGTCAGACTCCTACAACATACATCAGTTTGATGCTAAAATTGCACATTAGGCTCATTGTTAATAAGAAAATTTATTCACACTGAGGAAGGAAACTCAGCAGCCTTCTTACTTGTGTGCAGTGGGAGGGGGAAGCCCACCCCCTAATTATTTATATGCAATGAGTAGCTGTAAATTAACTGTTTGAATTAATAGGATGGAAGATATGGAGTTTTTGCTAGTAGGTGGTTAAGAATTTCAGTTCAGTGCTTACTGGCAGACAGCTAATATATAGACACATTAAATATGTACTGGAATATTTTACAATTTTTCAAATTTTCATTGCATTTTAACCTATAATGTATATTATAAGTGAGAAATTTGCAGAGAAAGAAACAGGAAAATGCAGAGATACAGACTGGTATCTGCTTAAAGAGAGAGTAAACCAAGTAAACTGATCAGATTTCCAAACATGGTTATATGAATATAAAGAAGCAACAGTCTTCGGTGAAAATAAAAATAGACATATAATAATAACAACATAGAAGCAATTATCTTACAAATATGTAATGAAGTTAAAAATACAGAAGAATGTTATCTAAACACTGAAACATCAAGTTCTGCTAGGTTATAATTAGTGGAAGGCCTAGAACATTAATGCAAATTTGAGTTCAGAAATATGTCATGTTGCTCCAGAATGCATGATACAACACTTTTTCCAAAACCAATTTATGATTTCTTGATAATACAATATAAAAAGAAAATTTAAAACCCTCTTTGCTTATAATTTGGGCTGTACCTCAAGTAGAAATAAGAAAGAAGCAGTTTTAGGTAACATGAATATATAGTCTTGATACCTTATTTCTTTCTGGTTGGCTATATGCAGCACCAAAATCTGGAGTTGTAATGAAGCTTTGAAAAGTCATTTTTGTTCCTGCTCTTAGTTCAACTCTCTAACAATGTAAGTCTTTAGAACATATCATATTTTTTCTTAAAATAAAGGCTTCATAATAGTACTGTATTAAGGAGTACTGTGGTTTTGGTAGTAATTTTAAAAAAATAATAATTTAAGATATCAAATAAATTCAATAGAAAATGTATCTACTTAAAAAAAAAAAAAGTAGATAGTTTAAAATCTAAAAAGGCAAATAATAACTGCATAGACCCTGCATACTTTTGGGATTTTAGGTGGCATCTGTCCAAAAAGCTTACTTTTTAAATTTGTGTTACAAGTGTTCATCCATGTATCAGGCAATGAAGTCAGAAACTGAGTATGTAATAATTTTCTCTTCTGTACAAGTACAAAGCATAAGCCTTTCAAGGTCAAACAATTTTCAAAACTATAAAGACTCTATTCTTTTACACCACATGAGACTAAAATATATTCAGTTTGTGGGAGGGTGGTAGAATGTGTCTGCTCTTACAAGCTTCTGTGAAATGACTGTTTTCCAACCAAATTTTCATTGTACAGAGAGGTATTCCAGAAGAGCACAAAGAAGACAAAGATTCATCCGTGCACAGCTAGTCTTAGCATGCACAAGTGCTAAACTAATTTGATTCTGACCTTGAAAGCCTTGAACATTTAAGTATTTAAAAAAAATTTCAACAAACACAAATAAAGAGATGTTTTCTTTGAGATTAAAAATCAATATTCTGATTTTTCATATTTCTTTTGTTCTGGTTTTTTTTGGTTTGGGTTTTTTTTTTTTTTTTCAGTGGACTTTTCCAGTAACAGTGATACTGAGAACTAACACAGAATCAGTGAAGGAAAATGCCGTGCCATAATGTACTTGAATCCTTAGAGTTCTGAAAGAGTCTTTTGTTGGTGTTTCCCATCAGTAAGGTAGATGAGTTGTAATAGTCCCATAGCAAAGGTCCACCAGCCCTTCTGTTTTGGTGGAAATGTGAGGGGAACTCAACAAGAAAATTTCACTGTGTCATTTCCTATCCTCACTATAATATCCTATTACTGAACAGGTGTAGAAGAACAAGCCTCAAGTTATTTATGTAAAATATCTCTCTGTAATAGAGCTTGTTTTCTGTGTTTCAAGTAATTCTCTGCTTAATGTATTCTGTGCAAGCTCTCCTAAGAGAGATACTTCTGCTATGTATATTAGAAAAGCTGGAGTGACAAAGAAAGGTAATTGAAGTGGAAACTGTTGGAATAAGTAATGATAAATGAGATGAAATGTTAAGTTTGATTAATAGGGAGACCCAGAATGAGATTGGGTTTGGTGGAACAAAAGGTAAGTGATGCTGGAATAATTTGGTGTATTAATGTCGAGCTTTTGTTTGAATTACAAGTGTGAAGGCAAGGCAGGCTGGTAAAAATCAGCTGGAATGAGGATGAAACAGACCTTTCAGTGGTTTTACCACATTTGGTAGAGTAGTGCCCAAGGAATGGTGGCATACTTAAGTAGGATCTGTAACTGAGACAGTGAATAGAGGTAAGAGTAGAGTCCATTTATTACATTTAATATCTCCACAGGAATTAATTCTATTCAGTCTCTCTGCCTTCAGGTGACTGTGAAGACTACTGCTATGTGAGGAATGATAGGAATCCAAACCACAGATTGTGTGACAGTATTGCCAGGAGCATGACTGTAAATGATACAGGATAATAAGTGATCCCCAATTTGTTCATATTTTATGCTCAGATGATTTCCCATAGAAAAGAAAATGTCAGGCAGGACTTGAAAATTCGGTGCACAATCTGGGCTCCTAGGGCACACTTATGATGTTTTGTACTTATTCCTGTACATCTTGGTTCTTATCAGAGGTTTCTACATTGGCAGGGTAAGTGAACTAAAAGCAAAGTAGAAAAGGGGAAAAAAAACGCACTCATGCATGAAGTGTCTCATCTCTGTCCCATAATGCAGGACTAAATCATATAGACTAAGCAGACTGACTTGGGAGTATCTTGAAGTAATGAAGATCAGTTTGCTGTGTTGTCTGTTTAACATGATGGTTTCAACACAAATGCTGAATATCAATAATAAATATTGCATATCTCTAATAGGTTCTGAAACCACTTATGTAATGTACATGTACAACCAAATTGATACTGCTGTCCCAAATACTACTACCATTTTTTCCTTTTGCTGTTGTGCCAGATGGATTGTCCTATATCTACTGTATTTATTCAAGTCCACAGTTGGATTATCAGTATTGTAAGCCTTTATTATACTTACGCTAAAATAATTTGCATCTCTGAACTTGTACATTTTATTTTCACAGAAACAGACCTGTGAAGATGTTCATGTGGTGGTCTGCTGTTTTACTTCTTGGATGCATTTTGCTGGGAGCAGATGGGTGGCCAGTCAAGGAAGGATACAACTTTAGGCCCTATCCACCCCTACTAAGGTTACGGCACAAGGTATGGATTATTCTTTAATAGTTCTTCCTTTTCTTCCATGGGCAAGGGATAAATTACACTCCAGCCTTGTCTTTTTTGTGTTTATTAGAGTAATGTTCAGAAATTAACTTTTTCAAAGGGAATGAGATAAGGTCTGTTTTAGCTTCAAAAACTGGAGAGAAGTTATATCAACAGCAACTCAGAGGGAGAGCCAGGACTGTCAGCATCTGCTTAAGGCAATGACTTGTCCCAGTCCTCAGTGTATTTCAGTCCAAGCAGCAAACAGGGAAACTGTCCGTCAAAGAAGAATGGTGTTGAAGTTAACTGATGAATAGAGACTTGTTTGCAAGAGGTAGATGTTCCCAGGGCTTGCTGAATTTAGCAGTTTTGGACCATGGCATAGTGCCGATGTTCTCATATTCAACTACTATGTGCCGTTCAAATTTTGCCCACCTGATGCTCCTCTATCGTGAATCCAGGACTCCCCAAACAGTTCTCACTAACAAATCCTGCCCTTCTTCTGGTAGCTAAAAGGGAAACTTCTGTGGTGGTTCTGTAAAACAACAAAAAGGGCTGTAATATTTCTATGAGCAGTCTAAAGTTAGCCTAGTTCTGGTCAACCTGATTTTTTCTTGGCATGGTAGTTGTGGGAGCATGGTAGTTTCTTGGCATGGTAGTTGTGGGAGCAACATCTGAGGCGCCTTAAGACCTACAGTCAGGCCAACAGAGATGATAAAAAAATTTCACCCTTCTGAATTTTTGTGCTGTAAGTAAAAGGTCTGAATTACAGCCAGAAATTCTAAATGTTAGTTTCTATTAATGTTTTAAGATACTGCTAGTTTTATTTCTCAATACTTTTTGTAAAGTATGAAAAATGTCTTTTTGGTCCTCTGTTTAGTAAAAAGACCCAACATTGTGATTCTATCTCAACATATAAGGAGGAACTGACCATATGAGTTCTCAAACAAGTAAAATACTTGCCTATTAGCTAGTTAATGTATGCTATGTAGATTAAATACAAAAAAGTTTCTTAACAGATGGAAAATAAAATCTTAAAATTATACAATTATGCACCCTCCAGAGAATGTTCTCAATCAGAATAAAGACTGAATCAGGCCACAGTCAAGGAAATAAATAACTGTATCAGCACACAGCTTTTTATGCTGAGTATTATTCAAAACTTTGTCTCATCACTTTATTTCCATTTGACAGCTCTAAGCACACTAAAATAAAATAGCACAAGAAAAGTACTTTGAAATCTAGAAGGAAGAGAGAGACTAGTAATGAAACTATGGAATGAATCATGTGAGAGAGGAATCACATGTGCGGAAAAAACCCAACACAAAACCATGAAGACTTTGAGAACAATGAAGGAAAAAATATGGAGTATGATTAGCATTATTTCTGAGGTTAGATGGTCTCTGATCTTAATGAATGTATGTGGCGCTATTCTTATGTTAATTGTACTTTTGATATACTTTTAATATACTGATAACTCTCACATAATTCTTGGAATAGGCTGTCATAAGCTTTTCAAGTTTAATATTGGGGAAATCACACATAGACATATGCAAACAACATAAAAATAATTAAAACTTGATATAAAACATTATATATAAAAATATGGTGGGTTTTTCTTTAGGCAATATGTCTAGATAAAAAAAACATTTTAGTATAGCTCAGCTTTTGGTGTTAGGGACATATGTTTCTAAAAAAAAACCTGGGAATGTAAAACTTTCCTAAAGTCATTTTTTAAAAACATCTTTGGCACAGATACGCATACTCAAAATGTAAATAATATGGTAAAAGAAGATTTCTACTTCAATCAAACACTTAATAAATCAAGTGCTTAGATTAAGTTATGCCGATAGAATACTTACTTCAAACAGATGATAATGAATATATTCAGTTGTATTTACTTGGATCAGGCAATATGTATGCAAGTTTATGTGTGCAAAGATTAAAAAAAAAAGATTAATCTCTCTTGCTTTTATAAAGGGGAATTTATCTGACTTGAACAATAGTCCAACCAGAGCAACTTTAAATGTCAACGTGCAGGGAAAAACAATCCTGTTGGTACTTAGGTATTATCTTGAAATAATGATTGTGTTTGTGGTGGAAACAGGCATTCACATCATAAAGGTTGTGTTGTTTTAAAAAGGATCATGAACGATTTCAGCTTCTCATGCATAAAAATTACAAGTAGGAATTTAGTCTATATGTATGATAATCTGAAAGCATGAGATAGCATTTCTATGGCAAAAACTCTATAAATAAGGAAAAAAATTGTGCATAAGAAAACATTATTTTACTTTGAGCACTGGAACAGATTGCCCAGAGAGCTTGTTGAGTCTTCATCTTTGCAGATGTTTAAAAACTGTCTGGACATGATTCGGGACAGCCTGTTCCACGTGACCAGGCTTGAGCAGGGAGACCTCCAAAGGTCCTAACATTCTGTGATTCTGTACTTCATTATAATACACCATTAAATACAGCAATGTTCATGATCATGGCCATTATAGTGATAATGAAGATCAAATGTTTGACAGCATTGTTTGTATATGCAATAGTCAAACCCAGGAAGAGACGAGTTCTCTTGAACCAGAACTGAGAAAGATTATTACAAAGCACTCGTCAAAGTTGCTTTCAGTCCCCTTCCTTTGTTTAACTGCCATGGCATTTATTTATTACATTTATGTGGTTATGCTGAAAAGTACTAGGCTGTGTCTGAACTTCTGTGAATTTCTTGTTAAGCCAGGTAATCCTTGGTTCTTCATTTGTCAAAACACTGGAAAAGTTTGTAAGGTACTTTCCATTTGGGAGTCTTCTTGCATTGCTGCTGACGTATTGTGAGCAATTTGTTAATACCTAGGTTCCCACCTGATATTGCTAGGAAGTATTTTTAGCATCTTAATGAATTTTCTTCTTGTAATTTGCATGCATCTGACAGAGACCAATGTTTATGCAATGCCTTCTGTGAAAGAGAGTATGCTCTGAGATTTCCAGGTATAAACAGGCAGGTGGCAGCCAACAGAATGACAACAGTTGGCTGCTGATTCTCTGTCAGACGCTAAGAAATATGGAATATAGCCTGTACATCCATATGTATGCTCCAGAGCATGCCAGCTCTGCACATCTAACACATGGGTGCACAACCCTCCTTGGCAAGCCAGGGGGTTCCCATGATTTAGGAGGGAATAATGCTGGTGACAGTGCCTCGTTGTTAATGATCTCCTCACAGGTGGAGAGCAGTTCACTTTTAGTCTCAAGGGACAGTCAGTGAAGATGTAACTTGGTCCTTGTCCCCTGGGCTCCTTTTACTTGTGCCCAGTGCTAAACTTTGGAGGTTAGGACAATCATGCTCCCAATAGTCGGAGCTAATCCCTCCCCGAGAGCAAGCACTGCCCTGACAGCGTGGGTGGGGGTGGGAGCAGAGAAAGGGGAGAATCCAGGGAAGTCAGAGCTCAGCCTGAGCCTTAGCCTTGGCCTTGGCCGGTGCAGGATGCTCCATCAGGAAAGAGCTTCTGTTGTCCAGCTGAGCAGGAGCAGACAGAGGATACAGCAAAGGGGCTGTGCCAGCTTCCACTGGCTGCTGGTGATCTGTTGATTCAAACTTCTTTCCAGCCTTGTCCTGATTTCATCTTGTTTTTACCAAAGGGCTAGGGGGAAGTGACTCAGCTGTGTAATCCTCCCTCTTGTTTGTGGTATTTCTCCAGACTAAACCATTTCTTTTAACTTCCTGTAAAAAACCTGCCTCTCTTCCTTTTTCCTCTCTCCTTCCCTTCTTACTGTTGCTATTTGCTGCTAAATTCATCAGTTCGACCCTGATTCACATTAAGTTAGGGCTCAGGACTTGGTCAGTTTAGAGGGGTTTAGGTTATATTAGAATTAGATCCAGTTTAGAAGTGTTTAAGCAATAAGGACTTTGTCTGAATTTTTAAAAAAAAAAACAAAAAACAAAACAAACAAGAGAAGAACGCAAGAAGAACGCAAGCTTCTGTCCCAGGTTATTAAAAGCAAATTTGAATGCATAAGCACAAAGCACAGAAAAGCCCATGTCTGACTTTTAGGTTTTTGCCAAAGTTTATAAAATGTTCTCCTTCCGCTAAGAGCACTGAAATGCCTGTAAAATATAGACAGGCTGAGTGTTCAGTGATTTTATTGTCATTTAGGGTGTCATGGCCAAGAAAGAAATGTGCAGAAAGCAGTACTCCAGGAATCAAAAATAGCCTGTGCTTTCCCTGTGTTGTCTGGTCACCAAATAAGCTGAAATTTATAGCTCACAGTGTCTCTCTGGAAAATCTGTTTGCTTGCAGGATCTGAGAAGTCATAAAATTTGATCCTCTAAAATCCTCTGTCCTAGAGGGAGAAGGGGAAGAAATCTATTGAAGATGAGCAGTGAATCCTGAGGACTAAGAACAGAGCTTTTCTTGTCATGTCAGTGCTGTTCTCAGCTCTAAAGTAACATGAGAGTTTTCTTCCTTCTGAGGTTCCATTTGCACAATATCTATGTCCCATGCAAATTCCAGGATTAGAAGTAGCAAGATTCAGTTTTACTTCTTCCCCCTTAATCACTTGTAAGTGTAGTCAAGAAGTCTCTGTTTTTTGTTTTCTTTTTATTTTTTGTTGTTGTTTTGTTTTGGTTTGTTTTAATTTTTATTTCATTTTCCTTTTCTCAGGAAAGGGAGGGAATTCTGCAATCTCATCTGATTTTTCCTATGGGCAATACCATTAAAAAGGGATGGGCAATTGTTTTTTTTTTTTAACCCCATTACAATCACTGTGCATTAATAAGCTAATACAAATGAAACATTTTATTTTTTGCTATCTCTCACTACATGCTCAAAGCATTTTTTAAGTCTTGGGAAAGTTGCTCCTAAAATCTCCCTGTAAAATTTCTTCTCTAATCCTTCTTCCAACTAGTCAGTCACTGGGGGGTGTGGAGTGTCAAAATCTGGAATTAAGGCAAGGCTGATTCCTTCTTTAAAGATGCCTGCTGATACTTATTAGCAATGAGTATCTATAAACTTGTAGTCACATCAGGAGGGCCAGCCAGGGAGCAAAGGTGCATCTTAAATTCTGGGCTGAACCTTTTGCTGTACCTATTTTTTTTTGTTTTTGTTACTGAACATCATCACTGTGGAAAAGATTGATCTCAACCAAATGTTATGAATTATGATGAGATTCACATGTAGTATCTACCTTTTGATTAACATTTTTCTTTTTCAATTTCATGTGTCAAGTTGGCAACAAAGAATAAAATATAACATGGTGGTATATGGGGGCAATGTAATTGTCTTCTCCAGTAGTCAGCTTGGCCTTCTCACATTGAGTCCTAGGAGGAGGATTTCCAGTTACTTTCTGTCTAGATAAGAAATGTTTTTTTTACCTTTCTGGTAGTTGGGATTCAATGCAAACACAATCTGTATCAGCTGTTGTTTCAGATTCTTGATTAGCATGCTTTTTCATCTTCTACTATAATGGCAAATTGTCATCACAAATTGCAATTGCAGTCATAGCAAAACAAAGTCACGAGAGATTTTTTTGATATATTACCTGAGGTGAGTTGCTCCTGTTTACATTTGTGCAGTTTGGATTTCTAAGATCATGAAAGACGTCAAATACTTGAAGTGCGTGTATATGAAATCTGGGTCTTTTCCATAGCTTCCTTGTTACCTCTTTTTCTTCAGGTCCTCAAGACTGCTCTGTAATTTAATTCCATCCCTTTTTTTTTAAATTGGACAAATGCTTTATTTTATTCTTTTCCATTGCTTCTTTTTCTCAAACATTTTCCCCATGGATTTCATACCTCTGTTTATTGCCTAGATGATGTAGACTTTTATTGTCTATATTAACCTTTATTATCTTGGTTTGTTAAAATGAAAGTGATATCCTGTAGCAGAGACAATGCTTATAATGTGAGGAATAATATGCAAAAGTCAATATAAAACTACATTAAGTAATAAATATGATGTATTACAGTTTCATTGGTATGCAGACAAACTGGGCTGTACCCCAGATTATTTTTTTCCCAACTAAATAATGATCAACTTAGTTTGTGGTTTATTTTTCACCTCTTATTCTAGTTATCTATTTCAATTCTGTTTTAAAAGTGAAATAATTATGTAGTTTAAGCATTGGCTTCTGTGTTGGGTTAGCATGACCTGGCTTTCATAGCAGGGGGCTGCAGGAGTGGCTTCTGTGAGAAGTTGCCAGAGTCTTCTTCATGTCTGACAGAGCCCATGCCAGCTGGTTCCAGGATGGACTCGCTGCTGACCAAGGCCGAGCCACTCAGGAAAGGTGCCAACCCCTGTGATAAGATATTTAAGAAGAAAGAAAAGTTATTGTGCAGATATAAATGCACTAAGCAAAGGGAGGAATGAAAATAAGTGAGAGGAGCAGCTCCCAGCGCCAATGTCTGTGCAGAAGGAGAGGGAGGTGTTCCAGGTGCCCCAGCAGAGATTTTCCTGCAGCCTATGGTGAAAACCATGGTGAAGCAGCTGTGGCCCCCATGGAGGACCACGGGGATGCAGAGATGCACTTGCAGCCCATGAAGGAGACCCACATCTAAGCAGTGGATGCCTGAAAGGAGGCTGGCAAGGACCTGCAGACCCATGGAGAGAGGAGCCCATGCTGGAGCATGTTTCCTGGTGGGACTTGTGACCCCATGGGGAACCCACACTGGAGCAGACTGTGCCTGGAGGACTGCACCCTGTGAAAGAGTGACCCATGTTACAACATGAGCATTATGTGGAGGACTGGTGAAGAAGAGATGGATTCCTTCATGAATGCATGAGGGCCGGAGAGCTTCATGAAGGACTGTCTCCCAGGGGAGGGACCCCATGCTGGAGCAGGGGAAGGGCTTCTCTCCCTGAGCAATGGCAGGAGCACTGTGTGATGAACCGACAAAAGCCCTCACTCCCTATCTCCCTGTGCTGCTGGGGCAGAACAGATAGAAGTCAGGAAGGAGGGAGGAGTGGGGGGAAGGTGTTTTTCAGGTCTTATTTTGCTTCTCGTTATCCTGCTCCTATTTTGTTAGCCATAAATTCAGTTAATAGCTGTAATTCTAGTCTGTTTTGCCTCTTCCACTATTTGGCGAGTGATCTCTCCCAGTCCTTAACACATGAACCTTTCATTTTGTTTTCTCCCTGCTGTCCACTTGTAGAGGGGAGTGATAGAGAAGTTCTGGTGGGTGCTGCCATCCAGCCAGGGTCAACCCACTACCATTTTAAAGATTACTGTGCATCCATAAAGTGATGTATTCCCACCTGAGGAAGTCTAACACTGGTATACCGCAATAAAAGAAAGAAAGAAAACTCTTACTTTTGGCTTTAGTATAAAATCAAATCACAATATTTGTGCACTATTAGATTACTTTTAAATTTGCCCCAGTTAGATTGGCTAAATATTAAGTTTTGCATCCATATTTCTTTTCAATATCTGTATTTTAAAACATCCTTAATACTTTTATTCCTATACTTCATCTGGTAGAAAAACAAGTTCAGAATAAATGATCCCCTTGTAGGAATGGGAAAACATATCACTACTTTTAACTCTTTCTTCTTCATTGCTCTACTTTTTTCTAAGTAGATTTCCAGTTGTCATTTGAACTGTGTTAATTTTACTAAATGTGTGATATGCAGTGGGAGCACAAATTGGTATTTCTTAGATAAAACCATATTTAATTAAGTAGTACTATGCCTTTTTCTTTTTTCTTTTACAGTAGCCACTGTTCTGATTTTATGTTACCAAGACATAAGGTTAAACAACCCATCTGTACTTCTTGTGAACCATGGCTTTTGTAATCTTGCAGTACAAATATTTGCCATCACAATAGCTAAGCAATTTCTTATCAGTTATTATCCTGATTGGTTTGAATGATTTTCATTTGAAGCCTTTTCAAGGAAGCATGGTAAGAAGCATTGATCTGTGTTTATGTATGTCGGGTTTAGGTGTATTTGATTTGGCTTTCTTCAGCAGCCTTTCCTTTTTGAATTTTGTAGTTTTGTAATTGGCAATTCTGTGACTGTAATTTTGTAACTGGAAAACTCTGTGGCTTCATCTCTGTTTTTTGTAAAGCAAAATATCAGTCAGAAAGTCCTCTTACCTCATGAACTTACTGAAATAGGCTATGCTTACCTTAAAATGGCTTCTGGGTAAGGTGACTGGTAGATCATAATAATTATGACATGTTATTTTTGCTCTTTTATAATTGCTGGTGGGATTATATAAGTAGTCCAATTTAGGGCACAGTATTTGTTCCTGATAATTGATTCAGTGGTAAATCACACCAGACAAGAGCACTACATCCATAAGAATACTCAAATCCCTTCAACCATAAGCTCAGAGAATGTGTTGTCTTTTCAGATTTTTTTTCCAGTTTGAAGAAAACCCAAACAGCAGCATTAGCAACAGCAACAAAAATCCCCAGTCTCCTTTCAAAAAGAATGAGGCTAAAGGATAGGATACCCATTGAAAACATTAAAGGTTTTGGTATCTGTGCTTAGGCCTGACACAACGAAAATGGAGAGCTTAATGACAGCCTAATGAAAATATGTCCAATTACATATTTTTCCTTATTGTTATGCATTGATACAACTATGGTTAACTAACTCTAGTGTTAAGAACATGGAAGCTTAATGCCTAAAACATAACATTCAAAACAAAGCACTCCCTAACTTCACTAATACAAAAATGTTGCTATTTGACTTCATTAAAATTGCTCACAGAATAACAGAATGGTTTGGCCTTGGATGTACCTGAAAGAAAAGCTAGTTGCAGTCCCCCTGCCTTCTCTTGTGCAGGCTGAAGAAGCCCAAGTCTCTGAGCCTGCCTTCGCAGGAGAGGTGCTTCAGTCCTCTGAGCATCTCTGTGGCCCTCCAATGAACTCACTCAGCAGGTCCCTGTACATGTGCTGGGGATCTCAGAGCTGAACACAGCACTTGAGGTGAGGTCTCACGAGATGCAAGAGATGAGTAAGAGGTTTTTGTTTCACTTGGCACATCTTTTTTAGTTTTTTGTAGTTTTTAAGTTTTCATTTGATGTACTTCGTTAACTATGCCCAACTGCATTTATACTATTTATATAAATGAACAAAATGTATAAACAATGCAGTGTATGAACAGTACATTTATTTACGTGAACTACGTTTAATGGCAATAAATATTTCTATAACATTGCATAATGCTAATAGCATCTACTTAATGTTCATTGCCAGTTCTATCAAACAACTTTATGGAATTGAATTCCCCTGCCCAATGCATTCTAAGCTTATTCTGTGCCCCTTCTTCCAATGAAAACAAACCAAACAAAAATGAGTAATTTGTTTCATGTATTGCTTATAACTCTGGTTATGTAACCTGGAATAAGCAGCCTATAACTCAAGTCTGTTTTCTAGGGACAAGTAAAGCCTATCACCCTCTTGAGGCATCAGTGGAATTTTTATTTCACTAATGTTTCATGAGAATGCCATTACTTTCTATTACTATTACCTGAGGATTATTGTCATACATCAATGCAAGTAATAAAGCACTAATATTACATCATCTTAATAGAATGTATTCAACTTGTTGGTATATGTGTCATTATTTGGTATTTGGTGCTTTAATTCTATAATAGTAACTACTGTATTGCAATGAGCTGATCCCCAGAATTTTAAAGGACTAATCCCACTTCAACAAATAGTTAGTGGTATTTTATAAAGGTCTAAGAAACCATTGCATTGGTCAGTCTGACTTTCCATATAAAGCTCACCTATTTATTTCATTGTTCCTTCATTCCTAATCTAAGTGAGGCATGAGTAAAGCATGCCTTTCAAAGAAATGACTGAATTGTCAAATATTTTCTATAACTTTGTATTTTCAAAAATTTATTTTGATGGTTTATTATTAGCAATTAGTAAAGAACAGAGCTTACCATTTGGATACATCTGTCTTGTTTTGTCAGTGACTGCTTCCTGGGACCTACTCCATCATTAGATGGAATAAATTAAAACTCATTTATTTGGTACAAAGAAATATTTTCAAGACATTATTTGAAGTTTATTATTCATCACAAACGCTATTTTATTTTTGTTTACTTGTATCAGTCTAAGACAGGGAAGAAAAATAGATGTCTTATGTATGTATATATGTAAAAGAACTGTAATTAAAAATAAAATCCTATCAATTAGATTAGAACTTCAACTATTTACTAGATTGTTATTTCAGCTCTCTGCAACCTTTTTTTTTAAGCTAATTGTTTCCAACATGAATGCCAAGAGAAAATAACTAAAAGCTTTACAGTACATTGCCTACTGCACAGTAGAATAGCTGTAACCAATTGTTAGTATATCTGCAGAGTATGTCACTGTACTTCATAATTCATTTTGAAAAATAAGTTGTAATTCACCACTCAAATACTGAGTTAATCTTGAATTTTCTAAGATGCAGTAGAAGAAAATACGATCCTCATTTTACTTTCTAGTTTCCTAAATGTCACACGGTAGGTAATATGATATAACCTTTCATCAAATCTCTGGTTTAAATGGATGTATTCCTCAAACACAGAGTTGAACACTTTACAAAAGGGCAGTTGCAATTGATTAATATTCATATAATGAAGTTCTCTTTTGCTCTGCTACACTACCTTATCTGCCTTTACAAGATGAATGGTAGAAACAACCTGTTTGTGACCTAGCAATGCCTCTGCATACTGGTTTTAATCAATACTGGTAGATAGACTGCAATTTTACCCATAATTATGTCTTAATGCAGACTAAATATTACTGGCATTTCTGTTTTCTAAGAAGGTAATTGATGTTTATGCTCTCATGTCTATGCTCCTTAATTGTCATTCTTCCTGTAGATTTTCTTCTATCCGTACAAAAATTTGCCGAGAGGAAAAATAAGGTCTGAATAAACCTCAGACAGACCGCATAATAAAAAGCAAAATACATTATGTGGTTTTAGAAAATTACACTTAAAACCACCTCTGAAATTTAAAAAGAAAAATGAATAGAGACTTTAGGCAAATTACTTCCATTAATGTCATTGGGAATTCTGTGGCTAAGATCCATCTGTAGTAGCTTGCTTTTTCTTCTTTTTTGTTTGGTTTTTTTTTTTTTCTTTTTTAAGTAGCATTATATTGTCAGGAAATATAGTACATTTCAGTACTTGTGAGGGTTCCTGGAGTTTTAGGAACTCATGTAAAGGGGAAGGTAATAGAATACTCACTAAATACTGTATCCTAGAATTTCCAGAAATAATTCAATATGGTAAAGTGTTGCTTCTTGGAGATCTCTTTCCCCCTTCTTTGCCTATTCAAATCTAGAGTGTTCTCAGATAATTGCAAAATAAATATCTATACACTGAATATGGTTCTGAGCTATATCAGATAAGTATATTCATCTGCAGCACCTCGCCAACTATCCTGTGTTATTGCATTTCTTTCTTGGTAGGCTTGAAGAAACTAAATCTTACGTTGTCTATGTATGGGGAAGTAATACTACACTGAGTGTCAGAGCATATAAAACTGAATGCAAAATATGCACAAATAGCAGCAATTACTTCTGTAAAGTCGTAATTTACGTAGCTCCTCCAACTTAGCTAAGGAGAGCTGTAGCTTGGATTTAGCTACATAAATTGGCTGGTAAAATCTTCAGTATCTAAGTGGTTTTGTTCATAGTAGTACGTGTTTTAATGCAAAACTATACACTTCTGCTGCTGCTTAAACCATGCATTAAGCATCTTAATGCTGTTTGTTACAAGAACAGCAACTCTGCACAGCAGTATAAAATTGGCAGAATGTTTTTGTGTCATGTGCTGTGAAACTGCTTATAAATTTTGAATGTATTTGGTCTGCCATCAAAGAACAAAGTATGAAGATATCATATTTAAAAAGCTATAGTTACACTGTATTTCTGTAGGGGTGAACTGCCTTAGAAATCTGTGCAGAGTAACCTTCTGTACATGTTCTATTGGGATTTCTTTTCCTGTTCATCTCAGAACTGTGACCAGTTCTAGGACAATTTATGATAATGAGGTGTATGGATAGAAGGATAACAGCCAATGGAAGAATTAATCTTTAAAGTCAGCATGTAGATTTTATTAGGTTTTTTTTTTTTCATTGTGGAAAAATTACAAGATTTGGAAAACAGGCCTTTGTCTGCTTCAGTAAAATGAAGGAAAATATATTTGGCCTTTCCCTACAGTTTCATTGGGCCTGTAGAATCGTTAGGATTCCTCTTGGACAAGGTTTTACGTTGGAAACAAAAAAAAAAAAACCAAACAAAAACCAAACAAAATTATAGTACTACTAACTCCCAACAATGTAGTGAAATAAGAATCCTTGAAGTTAAAACCCTAAACTACTACTCAGCTGCCTTACAACTGCAAGAGTAATGAGGGCTTATAGGTCCTATAGGGTGCTTGTTTGTCTTGGGAGCTACCTGCAGCCTGCTGCAGGCAGGTCTTTTAACATTAGCTTTGCTTTGGGAATGTGTTTGTATAGATCATGAGCAATCCTACCAGAAGGAATTGTTGCTTTGAAAATGCACTAATCTGACTGACTCT
Source organism: Dicaeum eximium (assembly GCA_013396995.1). Classification (NCBI taxonomy): domain Eukaryota; kingdom Metazoa; phylum Chordata; class Aves; order Passeriformes; family Dicaeidae; genus Dicaeum; species Dicaeum eximium. Next base: position 77,731 of record VWZP01008078.1, on the reverse strand, counting down.
GCCTATTTTAAAAAAGAAATGTTATTTCTGTTCTATTTCCTAGAATGCAATACAGGATGTATACATTTGGTGTAAACAGTGTTACTGTGTCATTAGCAGGAAGCTGCTGCAATTCAGTTGGTACTGAAGAAACATTCGGATTTAGACGGTAACTTGAGCCCAGAACTGTTTCACCTTGGAGGCAAAGGTTTTCTCTGCTTTGCTTTACATGATGCAAGGCTGCCTTTAATAGTAATGTATGCCCATGCAACCATCTAGGTGATTTGCTCTTATGTCAGACAGGCCTGAATAGAAAAAACTGTGGATCTTTGTGTAGAACTTTTTCTGTCCACTTTTCATCTGTTGAAATCACACACTCTGTTGAAGCCTGGTCTAGAGATAGTTTTCCTTCAGAGTATGTAGGCATAGACAAGATGATGTTGAACTTTTTCATATCTTCATTTCTTCAATGCTTCCCCTTGCTTTTAAGGGATTGTAATCTGCATACAGGGAGGAACAACTGCTTCAAACTCACCTTCCTGGGTCTGCCAGGATTGTTCTTCATGTTCCTCAGGGACCTAAAGAAACCAAGCAAGCCAAGAACCAGATTGGTGTATTTCACAGTTTTCACCCTTCCCATCTCTGTGGTTGGGCTTTTCTTAGTTTGGTTTTTGTTTTAATGACAGTCATTTCACTCTTCCATCAAGGCTCCCCAAATGCTCTTGGTTGCTTTCATACAGATTCATGAATTCAAGACTTCATCATGTTTTCCCCACAGGCCTGTAAGGCTTACTCTTAACACTGTAATATTTAGTAACATTCCTGGGAACACATTAATTCTGAACACTTCAACAGCTTTATATATTACCTTATTTGTGCCTAGCTTCACATCTTGTTTCCTTCACACAATCTTATATTCATGTGATGCCTTAATCAATACAAGAACAACCTGTGGCATATTATTCTCTCAGAACTTGCTGCTGTAAATGGTGGCAATCTCTAAGAAGACTGGGCTGTGTATGCAGAATACCAGTTCAAGAATCCTGCTGCAAACATTACACTAAAAAGCTTTCTGCAGTAAATAGCAGTCTGACAAGAGCAGGAGGAAAATGCTTCATTTTTTGCACATTCTTTCTTCCTTACCATAGTAAGCAAGGCGTTGCTTGCTGCTGCTTGACAGAACAGCTTTACAAATGTAAATGTCATTGCTTCTGCTTTGCATGCATTTTTAGTTTAAATTGTAATTGTACTGCAGTTGCTAAGAGTCTGCTGAAGTCTGATTCTATAAAACTTCTTTGAAACACAAATGTTCAGCCTAATGTCATTGATCAAATTGGGTCTGAGAATAGTTTACCAGATTGCTTTGTGCAGTGTGTGTGCTTGTACTCCCTGGCTGTGATCATGCTGCTATTTCACCCATGAATAATAAATTTCTGTAGATTAGCAATTCAGAATTTTTGTAATTAAAATTGTTGTATTAATTTAAGTGAATATATTGTTATTTCAGCTACTATAGCTTGTACATGTTTTAAAAATAATAACTATTCTGGTGCCTCTCTTAATGAAATATTTTCTTTAATAAAAATGATTCCATGATTATTATTATTATCATCATTATATATATCCTACCCCTATTGCAGAATTAGCCATAAAGGTAATGAACACAAAACTGATTTACTGCTTTTTAATTATATTTTATTATATATCTAATGGTAACTTTTAGTTATAAAATTTTAGAAAAGCAAGTAACTTTGCACTCCCTTTTTCATCAGCTTCTGTAATTAGTGGTGTATGTTTATTAAATTATTTAAATGTTTGTCACATGTCAAGGACAATCTACCATATGCTTTACACTAATTAGTACTTTGTTTATTTTAGGAATTTGATTATTTCAGCAGCTACTTTTTAAATAGAGCCAGCATATCAAAGGAGGCTTTGTCTGAGTTTTCCAAAGACAAAATAAGGCTACTCTTCTTTTTCAGTAGCCCACTCTGGCAGACACATACCCAGATCCTTAGCAGATGATTCAGACAAAGCCATAAGTGGGGTTCTGTATGAAATACAGTTATGTAGTTTGTCTTTTAAAAAACATAGAATTAAGTGGCAGTCAGAATGCCTCTATGTCCAACATCCATGCTTTATAAACAGTAATTTTCTTTCAAAAAGGGAAAACAAACAAAGTTCACATAATGTATATTTAAATGAGGCTAAGAAATGAGCTTTACTTTTCCTTAAGTGGTTGGTGTATTTTCTTAGTCCTAGGATGTCATCTAGCTTTACAGGTCAGCTCTGGTCTTTCTTATAAATAGCTTTGTACCTTCTTTGTAAATTAAGAGTTCCTGTGACCCTCCTCTACACCCCTTCTTGCTAATATGAAGCCCTTCTAAATAATACTTGGTACTATGCCAACCTTATTTAGCAAACATGGCATTTCCAAATAATGATGGTATCAAAATGTTTTAAGAGATGTTGATACTGTTTGTGTATTAAGACAAAAAGAAAATAGCACTACAAAAGGAGCTTTTATACCTTGGAGAAGAATTTGTGTGTATTTAAATAAGTTTCTTTGCAGAGCCTCATTCGATTTATATTGCAAATAGGTTATAACTTACGATTTTTAACAATAGTAGTTTTTATGGTCAGCCATCTGTGATCTTTTTCAGTTCACAAACATAACAGAAATCTGACATTGTCTCCACCAAAGGTTCACTTGAAATTCAGCCTTTTGGGCACACAGGAAAGGTTTCTTTACAGTTCTAATATGTTCTGCTTTGATTACATTTCATCAGCCTGATACGCTGTAATGCAACACAAAGCCATAAAATGCCATTCAACCTGACTGAATAATTTGTTTGGAGAGTGTTAAATTCATAAGTATTTTGCTATATTGAAACTGATAAAAATATCTCAGAATGCAAAATGGTTGGTTCTGTTTACAGATGGCTTGTATCAATAGGTACCAATATAATATAGTAGTTCATGTAATCATTTTAGACTTATATATCCAGAAGGATTACATGAATGGAGCTATATATAGAGATATGTGTGTGTGTATGTGTATATATATGTTTATATATGTATATGTGTATATATATATAATTTATTTTAAAATTTATTTATATATAGTTTTTGATTGTTAACATGTTAGGTAAAAATATTTTGTTTATATATCATAATGTAATAGAGAAGAAAAGTAGCAGAATTGTGTAATAATGGGTTTATAAAGTCTTCACACAAGTGTTTTTACAGAAGTATGTTTAAGTTAATACTGTGATGCTTGCACACTTACATATTTTCTAATAGCATGTGGGTAGAATTTTATTGTTTTCAGGCCAACAGGCATTAAAATCATAGCACATTGCACAAGTGCAGGTGGAAATAAATGTCATTATGAACAATTTATTCATTATGAACCATACTGAAAGTTTCTATAGTTCATTTACCTCTCTCACATTCCAGGACCCTGAAAATTTTATTTGTTTGTGTGTTTCCCATCAGGACAAGCAGTTACTATTTCCCTGAGCATCTGAAATGATTTTTTCTAAGTTACAGGTGCTTTTAAATGCAAGTTTTCCTTTAGAAGACTAGAAGAAAGTACAGGCAGATCCTCTAAACCAAATGCTGACTGTGGTGTGAAGTGAAACATGAAAGAAATTAAGTAATACTAAAATTATTGCTTTACATTTAGTATAACATGAAAATAATAATGGCATGAAAATTGATACTGGTAAATTCAGCACATCATATCCAGTGTATTAGGAAATACCATTTGTTGTGTTTAGGAAATACTAAAAATTTATCTAGTCCATTGCATTTTACTGATAATGAATTTTTTTTTTAATATCTTACTAGGGTTTCTAATGTAGTCATAGAGAAATTTGAAAACATATTTTCCAGATACATACAAGTTTTGACATACTTATTTGTTTAAAAAAAAAACCAAGAAAAGAGTCTTTGACTTAGATATGTAAAAGTGGGTTGAGGGGAAGAACAAAAATATTGCATCACTGTTTAGTGATGTAATATCACAAAAATAGCTGTTTTATTTATTATTTCACAAAATTAAAAAAGTTGGAACAATATGTTTTAATTGTTTGAGGATAAGATGGCCTTGTGCTTAAATTAATTGCAACTAAACATTTCCATGTCCCTGTGAATTAAAAAATATCAACAGGTATACTGTTCAAGGACATATGTATTGATGTAGAAGTATTAACTTCATTCTGGAGATTTCTGTGTACAGTCTGGATGCTTTTAAGACTAAATGAACCTGTTATGAGCACAATAGCAACAAATCCTTGGTGTATATAGGTAAAATAAAACAATTTAGTTTTATTTTAACAACAGTGCAATTACTACTGAAGGGTAATCAGTACACTCTCTTTGCTATCAGAAGCTAAAATGCTTAAAAATGCCCATTAAAATTGCAGCAAAAGAAAAAAAAGTTATGTAATTTCCTTTTCATTATAAAATTATTAAAGAAAAGCTATCTTGTAATGGAACGAAATTTAGAAGTGTTTTGCATTTAGCCTATTCCTAATGCTATTTTTACTGGCATAAATTTATATAGCAGCAAATATTTGAAGCTCTGCAATACCCAAAAAAAAGAGCAAATACTGTGTAAAATCAAAGTTTAAAATTTTGGGGACAGATTACTGCCTTGAGTAAATTTTCATGCTTCAAAATTACATCATGGGACAAGTCCCAGTTTTACAGGGATTTTACTTTGGAGCAGAATGGAGGAGGAACTACAGTCTCATTTGGATCATGTATATCTATGATTTTTGTGATAAGTAATTCCTGTAATTAATTTGCTTTTTTCTGCTTTTAATTGCAGCAGGAAAAGAATCATGAAAGCTCAAGAAATAAAGGTAAGTGCCAATTATTTTCAAAATGTGGACATTCTTATAATTACCACAAATGTAACATTCATATGTGGCAAAAAAACATCCAGATGGATTGTTTGCTAAGTATTTTAGTATTTGAAATGACAAAAATATATCTAGAAAATTTAGAAAGTAAATGTTTTAGCTGCTATTTTTGGAACCCTGAGAGGAACAGCCCTGATTGCTGCACTCTGGATGGGATGGGCTGCACAGTTTCTCACTAAGTTCATGTCCTTGACTGATTATTATGCTTCCATAGAACATCAGTACCATCAATTTAGCTTCTCCCTTTCCATTCAGTAAATCTGAAACTGTGGGTGTGGTTCCAATTTGTGCACAAATTAATCATGTCCTTAATAAGTTGCCTTGCAAAACGACTGTTGTGGTGGTTTTTGCATACAATTTATATTTTCACTGCACCTTACTCTGTGCCAGTGGTTAAGCGCTATGTGAACTAGAATATCCAGGTTAAAGAAACAACCTTTTATCAAGAATATTAAGGCTTCCAAAACTCAAATGTGGATTTCACACCTTCTTTTTTCTAACATAGAGTCTGTTAAGAGACAGAACATCCAAACCTCTTCATTAAAAATTGCTAAGCAAGCAATGAAAACAGAATTGCCAATGGTGGCAAAGCTTGTTCATTTGATGTTTTAGTTTTTTATAGAGATAGGGTATGAGATACTTCAGAAGGGAAACAGAGGATAGGAGAAAGAGCACCAGTTAAATGTTGCGAAGAGAGGAGGGAATTAAGTGACAAACCAACCTATATCTTTTTTATTACCTGAGGAAGCACAGTGTAATCATACCACCTGAGTTAGCTGTTCTTAATTCAGTTATTTATGTATCACAGTACCCATTCATCTCAATTTTCTTGCTTTCTCTCACACGGAGGCTGAACACAGGCTTCTAAAGGAAGCTGAAGCTGATGGTTGATTGGACTTGTGTCAGGACAATTTCATTGTTTATGATGATGTGATAATTTACATCATCAGAACGACCTATGGGCCTTCATTTGAAGAGTGTGCATGGGAAAATTAATTGAACCAAAAAATCCTCTATATTTTCAACCGATTTGTGATTTATAATTTTCTTTTCAGAGGTAATACAATATAAAGGTGAATCTTGTCTAGATGTAGTGAGTGTATCCATGATGTATTGGCTTAATACAAATGATAAAAAATACTGTGACAACTGGGATTAGATTACAGGAATAAATTACTTGTGAATACTGAAGGATTCCGAAATGGGCCATTCTTTGTGGATTTTTGTGATTTATGTCAGTTAAATATGATGTGTGACAGACTTTCTCTCACACCCCACCCCACCCCATGCTGTTGCCAAGTGATCATTATGGTATGTATGTGAGCAACAAGTCAATTTCTAAAAAAATGCCAGCAAAATCAGTGAAAAATAAAATTCTGAATTTAGGCTGAGAGTAAGGTGGTTGTGTTGATATTCAATAATGATACAATAGTGTAAGTTTGCCTAATAGTTTTAGCAACTTAAAGAACACCTTTTGAAAGATAGAAAAAGTGCTCCACCTAAGATTTGGAAAATATGCACTTTTCCTAACATTTTCAAAATTTGCATGCAAATAATTTTAATTATATTAACTTGAAGAATTTTTTACTTTAGTTAAGAGCACCTGTATAGGTGTAGTATACCAACTGTATAGGATGGTTTTGAAATGCTTCGCAGCTACTATTTATCTGAGCTTTGAACATCACTAACACTGAAAATTAAACAATTTAGAGAATTTTAACTGACACAATTTTAATTACAACTTGAGTTTCTAATTGTACTCAATACTTCTCATTTTATGCTTACCTTAATAATCTGGATGGAAAACCATTATTGACTCACAAATTAGTTTCAAAAACATAATTATCTATGATTATGAACATATTGCCAGACTCCTCTGATATCATTAACAAACATCTGTTCCTTTTATAATCTTTAGCTACCAAAATGAAAGAGGAAGTCATGTAGGCATCACCTGCATATCTTACTTGCCTTTTACTCTTTAAATAGTTAGAATACCTTTACAACATTTCTGGTCTTTTCTGAAATCCCAGATTGGTGTAATCTTTTTCTATGCACTGATGAATGTAAGACAAGAAGAAGTGAAAAAAAGCTTAAGAAATTTCAAAATTGAAGGAATTTAAGGGACAAAATCAGTAATACCTTATTTGAATAATAACTTGTGAAAGTGAAATTGTGTCTGGAGATACTCTAAAATCACCCTTGCCAGAGGGTGAACAAACTGTTAGATAGATTCTGCAATAAGTCTTGCTTTTATTACTTTTGATAATGGACAAAGCTATGCATGTTCTGGTGCAGAATACATGATACCAGCATCCTCTGTCACGTTACAACCATTAACTGTGGCAAAAAATACAGTTCAGTACATTCTGTAATGAACTCAAATTATTCTTAATTAGTTTTTCAGCGGACCTGTATTAATTCTGTGTGGTTAGGATCTGAGCTGCAATCCTCCTGGACTGAACTGACTAGTGTTTTAGTTTGTTATGCTCCAGTAGCTTCTCTACTAGATCAATACATTTCAGAAAAAAAATGCAGTCTTTTAGAGAATATGTGTAGCAGCAAAAGGTTGGTAAACATTTGTCCAATCTGACCTACACCAAACACCTCAGTGTTTGTTCTGAAGTTCTTTTCTTTGTCGTAATGTTCCAATTTACCTGAGTGAATAAACTTTTAAGAGTTGGTATGAGGATTTTTGAATTAAGTATGCCAAATACTGTCCCCTTTATCCTGTTCCATTTCCATTCTCCTCCAAGGCCTGGTCAACTGAAACTCAAATCTCTTCGTTACTTTAGAATTGTTGCAAGAAATGGAGTTCTGTTTTACACTTGAATAATTCCCTTTTGCCTTTCTCACAACAGACTACAGACATAGTGTTATTAACTGAATGTTTTGGAGTGTTCTTTCTTCATTATTATATTGCAATGGCTTTACCATGATTAACATTTATAGAAATTATAACGCTAAGGTCTGAATCAATTCAGAGTCAGATTATGAAATGCATTTAAAAGAAACAGGTTTCTTCATGTGTGAAAATAATTTTAGTATAACAGTTAATCTTAGAATTTCTTTTTCAGCAGGCTTGAAGCTCATTTTGAGACAGTAAAGTGTGTGAATCAGTGTCAGATATCAGTTCTAGGTGATATCTTTAATAAGTGATTACCCGACTTAGAAAGTATATACTAAGAGCAAGGTCTCTACTGTATATATAGATTTATGAAAATGTTTTATTTCCTTTAAACAAAGCATTATTTGACAATGCTGAAATCCAATTTTGATATCTATCTGTCAGTGCAGCACAGTATTTGTATAGTAACCTAGTCAGACTTGCTACCAGTGTAATGCCATGGACATAAACAGTATAAACTGCACAAATACGGCCTCACCAGTTGTTGTCTTGAGGTAAACACACTTTATCTTAGTCAAGAAATTAATTAAAAATGCTAAAGTAATAACAGGTGAATATAACATGATGCATATATTTCACAGAATTGCAGCATTTACCTTAAACTGAATTCCAGACCCACGTTCCATACCAGTGAAAAATTGTCTGCAGTTTTATTGTGTTAGTGTCAGGGGAGGAGCAGCATCACGTGGAATTTCTTGAGTGTTGTGTTACAAATTATGTCTGCATTTTCACAGGGGAGCTATTTCCCACTTTATACTGCTTGGCTGCAAAGTTTCCAAGTCCATTTTTGCTATGAGCAAATATATATACAAAACGATAATATCTAAAAACCAAAAGAGTCAGAATGAGACTAAAACATTGTTGTCAATTATACAAAAATTCACATCTGTCAGTGTATATTCAAAAAATCAATTGGAATAATCAGATACATCTTTAATTTTTCTTAAATGCATAGCCATTATTTCTGCCACTTTTTAAAACTATGAGGGGAGATGCACATATATCCTGATAGCGACTACAGAGATAATTACTGATATTTATTATGTATAATTATAATATGTATTATATGACAATTTATATATATGATCCTATATACGTTATGTAATAATGTATATATAATGATAGTGGAGAAAATATGAAAGCAAAAATATTCTACAGCTGTGCTCTATTGCATTGATAAAAGGAGGAAATTCTTTCTGTCTGACTTGTTAGCAGCTTTAGGAATTATACATACAAAGAATTTCTTTCTTCTTTGGATTTTCTTTACAGCAGGAAAATATACATCTGAGTTTGGTTTTCTTCTCATATGTAATATTCATGACGTTCAGAAATTTGGAAGGGAAAAACATGGTCTGTGTCGAAATTCCAGGCAAGAACTCTTCTCCAAAATGACATGTCTATTCCAACAGGAGATGATACAATGGTTATTTCTGGATGTAGTAGCATAGTAGAGCTAGCATAAGACATTGGTATCCCTATTTTGTTTTTTAAAAAAAATTCATCCGTGTCCTCCTAAGATTTGAGTTGCATTCTGTTAAATTGTTAAATCTGTTTCAAAGCAGACATTGTGAACTTGACAAGAGGGAATAAGTTCAGTGGTATCCGTGAAATTTCTCTCTGTAGTGCACAAACACTTAACTTGAACAGATCCAGTGGAGAAGATAACTCAGCACTGGCAGGGGAGGGGAGTGCTGAATACTGACTGGAATACTTATTCATTCCTGTTAAGACTTTACTCTCTTTAAAGAAGTCACTCAGAGGAGGAATGTAACAATTTTGGTTATTTAAATTTAAATGTATTGGTAGTCTGAATTTTAATGATTTATGACCCACAAAATACTTTGAATAGCAATACAGTCTGATTTTTTTTTCACAAAAGTTTTTTTTTGAAGCTTCCATGTAAGAGTAGCTACTGTTTAACTTGAATGTTGTATTGAAAATGTTTTGGGTAATTTCCTGTGTTGTTTCAGGAGTAGGCTGAGAAGAGTTAATTAATGTGACCTGACTTTAAGTTAGTCTGTTCTTTTATTATTAATAATATTGAGGTTTTAAAGTTAAAAATTAATGCTGAAAGCTTTGTAGTTTTATATATTAAGTTTCTTCTTTGTGCTTAAGACAATGTGTATTTTCAATAATGGCTTTTGTTTGCCTCTTTCATCTTAGAAGAGGTACACGAACCACAGATGGCTGTATGAGGTAATTTGAATTAGCTTTTGAGCACCGAAGGTTTGCACTAAATTCACAAAAAAAGTATTTTTGGATCCTCTAATACAGAGATCTATGCATTAGTGCAGTGTCTGTAGGCTATGCATGCCATGTTTCTCACATGTAGTGAATATTCCTTTGATTACACTAACAATAGAAATCTAAATGTAAAATGGGTCATTTCCTGTGAAGCTTAGCTGGTTTAAAATATTATCTACCTTTTCTACCTACGCCTTTGCAGAACCTTCATTCTCAGAATGAAGAGCAAAATATGATTTGTATCAGCACCACAGATATCTTAGTTAAGTTTGGAAAATAATAGCCAGGTGGAGCAGGCTATTTCACACTACTTGTGATGTAGCAGGCAATTATTATGACCAAAAATAAACAAATAAGAATGATGAAAAGTGCAGATCACATTTAGTGTAAAATATTGAAGCAAGATAATCTTCCTATCTGAACACCTTGAAGTTTTCCTTTTAGAATAGATTTTCAAAAAGCAAAGTACATGTCAGAAACTATCCAAATGGTATTAAATGAAAAACTTGTATTTTATTTGTAAAGAAAAAGAATACAATGTAATAGCTAAAAAATGTATATTAGAATTTATATTAGAAGAAAGCAACTTCTGTTATTGGGTTTTATTTGCCTATAGCATAACACTTGCTTTATTAGTAGATCTCAGTATTATTTCTATGTTTATATAAAATAATCTGCTCTGATACCTTGTAACTGAACAGAAAGGAGGCTATGATATTTATATCACTGAAAAAATATATGTAGAGATAATTTAAAAAATACACAGAGACCTTTATGTGCTCTACAATATTTTTTTTAGATATGAACTTAAAATCCAGTGTAGGCAGTAGTTCAAATAAACTATTCATAAAGAAGTATTTAAAGTTGGGAAAAGGTTGTCATGAAAGAAAAAGTGAAGTTGAGGAGGAATACGGAGCATTCAGAAGCACAGAATCTGAATACAAACTGGTATTTCAGAAATAAATTCTATTTAGTTTATTTTTTTTAAATAAACACCTGTATTTAGGTATCTTTTCATTCAGGTGTGAGGCCACTAGTTTTTGTTGCATATTTATAACACTGATAACTGTCAACATAACTTACATATAGGTTTTCTGTGCTGTTTGTAGGCCATAAACTTTTAAGAACAATTCTGCAGAAAAAACCTGACACGTGTGTTACATAGAAGAAATTTCCATACATATGCCATCTTAAACAGAATTACTTTTTGCATTCATATAGTGTTCTTCAGAATCCTATACTATTGATTTTACATTAAAAACATATTTTCTCCAATCAAATAACTCTTGCAAGCAGTTTAAAGGACAATCAGAACTGATATAAACTTGAAAAATTAGTCTGTTGGACATAATTTCCACTTTAGCTCTCTCTCCCAGTTATTGCAGCGCTGTATATCATTCAGATGCTGGTTGAGACAATTAGAGTATTAATTTTTTGCCTTTGTCTTTTAATAGCAAGGGCTGATGTGTTTGATTATCATTGAGGTTGTGTTCTAGTTTACTCCAGGCACTCTCTTTTGTCCCTTGCCTTAGACACCAGAACAGGATTGATGGTGTCAGATGCTGTTAACGTTTGCATCATAACTGGAAGTGGATGTTACGGTGAAGTGCAAATTACAGATTGCTAAAATGCCTGTCACTAACAATTATGGTGGGGCAGTATAAAATTTCTCATTTGTTTCCAAAGGTCAGATTAATAAAGCTGTGTGGCACATTATCATAAAGGGTGGACCCAGCTGTCTGTTTAGATTATGCTTAAGAGTCTAGTGTTTCTAAGGAAACTTTGCAAGGAATGAATGCACCCATTTTAACTAGCAGTTTAAATGTGGGTAATTATTATACCTTATTCTGAAGGGATCCAAACCAGAGGTTGCAGTCAATCAAATGTCTTTCTGCTTCTTTATATATATATATATATATATAAATAAACAAATAAATAAATAAATATATATGAATTAAGAAATTTTATATATATATATGAGATTTTAAAAATAAATATATATTTTAATCCCTAAATTTAAAGCAGCTCCCCAAGACCTGAAAAGCTAATTCCTTAGACCAATGAGCTGTGAACTAAAATGCATCAAATACTAAAAATACTCATATATATTCCTTCCTGACACAAATTAGAACAAGGTACTTAGCTATTTAAATGAAATATTTTAATTCTAATTAAACAAATGAATAGATATCTTATAGTTTAAGATTTAATTCAAGAGAGTAAAATTAAAAATTATTCTTATGTTCTAGCTATTCAAGTAACTAGTACAAAAAGCATACAAAATTTTTTGATTATGCAGTTATGTACATCTTTAGCAAATGAATACAGCTTTCTACCCCCTCTTCCTAATAAAAAAAATTCTGGTCATTTTTCAAAATAGATTTTTTTTTACTGAAATGTAAAAATTAATCTTCTATTATTTAAAAAAAGGTGGTGGTTTGGTTTTTTTTCCTTTTATTTTCTTTAAATACACATGACAACATCCTGAGAAGAAAAAAAGGAGACTTCTGATCTGGCAAGAAGTTGGCAGTAGAGTTACTAAGATATAGATCTGAATATACTACTGAAGGAATTGATGTTTTAGATTGAATTTAATGTAATCATAAGCAATTACAGGGAAGGTGTTTTTATTTTTGATCGCTGTAGTGATCAGACAGTATTTTTAGGTAAAATTCAAGAACACAATTTGTTTTTCCTAGCAGAATGGAACTTTGAAAGCATGTTGATACAAATGCTTGAAAAAATCATGAAACTCCTGAAATAAAAAGTTAGGTAGATTATAGTTATTTTAAACATGAGGCAGTACTCCTTGCATGCAGCAAGATATTTCTCCATGTGCAGTTCTTTGCATGAATTAATATGATATTAAAAATGCTATGTGTGATTGTGTGCAAATAATAAAGTAAAAACTGAATGAAACCTCTTTCAGGAGATATTTCCCTGGTTTTGTGAAACTAAGCAGGAAATTTGCTGCTTTACCTGTACACAAATTTATTTGAGTTCTTGCAAAGAGATGCACTGATGAAAGAAAAACCTCAGGAAATTGCCTGAAAGAGATGGTACAAGGAGTCACTCAGCTTCTCCTTTAAATTAAAGCAAGAATTCCCTTATCTGGAAGAGTAATCTAAGGTGTTCTGTTTATAGGGCAAGGTAAAATGTTTCATTTTATGCGTTATGATAAAAAGCTGTGGTTTTTTGCCTTTAAATACCTGTGTAAAGATAACTTTATTTGTGCAGCCGTGGGCTGGATCATTTTCCCTAAAGCCTTCTTTTTCCATGTGCTTTCCCACCTGTGCCACATTTTGCATAAGCTCTGTCTCCCTTTTTCATACCAGCTATTTATATCTTTCAAGATTTGGCATGGCAGACAGTAATCTGTGCTCTGAGGGGAGAATATGTGTAAGGCTTAAAGTGCAACCTCCCTTGAAGATCCAAGGGTAGGATATGCCTTTGAAATTTCAAAGGTTTTTAGAGATTTAAGTATTTGAAGTAACTTAAAGCTTTCTTCATAGTCATGGGGCACATAGTTTTCAGTTTCAGATCTGAAGAGAGTGAACGTTATGGGTCTGAGTGGAAACAGTTAAGGTGAACATTCAGTTTGGATCATGTCTTTACAAGCTCATTTTTTTGTAAATTGACCTGTTCTTCTATCACCTTGGAGGGCCTGGTGAATCTTCAAAAAATAATTGTATTTTATTAGTTAATAGGGATTCAAATACTTTCTAACTTTTAAAATACCTGAAATCATAATAGAGCAAATTTTGACTGATTCTTAAAGTCTTTTTGAGTTTATATGATGTATAGATAACTGTCAGAAAAAAAATTGTCTTTCAAAATTGTAATAGTTGACAGTAAGGTTTGCCAGATTTTGTTTTGCTCAACTATGGAAAGGATGTCCATATGGTATCATTGCAATGCTAGCAACAAACTGTAATTCTGTGTGGTCCTGCATAACTACATAATGCGAGGCCTTTGGCTGTTTGGGCAACAGTTATTGATCAAAAAGCTGTTTATCAGAGTTTCCAGCCTTGGAAAGAAACACAGTGGGATAGATTTTTGTCCATACACTCATCAGAATTTTTTTGCACAGGGGTTGTTTAAAAGGTAAATCCATGGCTGATAAAGTAATGGCTGATTGTTGGTCAAATAATCTAAGAGATTTGACACGAGTGGTTGCTCATCTAAATGCCATTCTATAAGCAAGTGTCTCTGTATTCAATGGCAACCTGATAGAGTGGGATTCTTTCTTCTCTTCGGGCTCACTGGACTTTGTAGCACGTAGGATTCATTTGCACATATGATACCCAGGCTATAAGTTTTTGTTTCTCTAGCATTTGTGTCCTGTCTGGACCTAAGCATAGGCTTAGATTGCTATGCTGGCAGGATATCAAAACAAAAATTCTCAATAATGAGGTTCAAATTACTCTCTATTTAAATTATGCATAAAAACCTCATACACATTTGGGAATGCTGGCCCACTAGCAATAATCGGTCAAATCTCGACGTTTTCATTCTTTTAAAAGACTATAAAAATCTGTGGCAGCATTACTTTAATGGAAATTTAAGAAAGAATTTCATTATCTCAGAAATAAATAAATCCAAGAATATTAAAACAAGCATTTTTCTTAGCTTTTAAAAGTCCTGCATAGAGCTGATTAAATGAAGGCTCTCAGAAGGAAGGAAAGATTAGAGAGTTTTAACAAATAGAAAGGCATACAGAATTCCCATTTGTATCGTAAGTGCCACCAACTTTCTAATAAGCACACATTGATTCTTCCTCATAAAATGTAAAAGCTGTGCTTTGTAGCCTTAAGGATAATTACTTGCTAAAAATGCATTACAAATGGAGGAAAAACCCAATAAAAACATTCTGGTAACAGAATCATAATTTCTATGCTCAAAGGATCATATATGTAGGTTGCACTCTGGTTTAATTGGCAGTAATCTGACCTTCTTACCCCAGAAACATTGAAAAATCTTATTAGTCTTTATAATTGTAACTGACATCTCAAAAGCAGTACAGAGAGTTAGGAGTATCATAAATTAAATACATTGGTAAAAGTAATATAGAATGATGAAAGCTAAAGAGAATGTATTTATATTGCCTAAAAATAGTGTTTTCAAGGATGTTCAACATACTTCTGCATAAATATAGATTAATAAACTTATATAAGTGTGTCTATATGTTCAGAGATGTACAGAAAAAAATGTCAGGACAGACATACAATAAAAAATGTATAGAAAGAGGATCTCAGAACAGAAATCAAAATCTAGTTAAGAAAGGATTTCTTATGAGCCTTTAATAGCCTTTAAATACATATTTGAAACAACTATTTTGAGGTATCATGTCATCTATAGCAAGTGTAGTGAAAGTAGCAGGAAATGCTGGACTTTTTCCCATTCATTTCTTTATTTCCACTTCAAATTGAAGTGTTGGATTAGGCAAAAATTGAAAGCGTGATGTAGTTCAAGATTAAAACATGCAAACTCAAATATACAGGATTGTGGATATTTTTTCTTTTAAATTTGGTTTTTTATAGTGTGTTTGGGGAGGTTTTTGGTGAAGCATGTCACGTGACTCTCTGTGGCTGCATGCACTCATTCTGGACTCTGCTCTTAGAGTATTAACATTTTTTCATAGGTCTGTATTCTAACACACTTGCTGGACATACTGATTGCTGAATGTGCAAGGTGTGTGACCTGTTATCCCCCTTCCTTGCTTATTAAGAAAAAAAAAAAAGTCTCTTTATGTGCCCGTAGATCTTCATAAGCAGTCAATTGCAAATGACATTTCTTCCATTCCTTGTCTCTCTGGAGAGGTATTATGAGACATGAAACCTATCTCCTTTCTTTCAAGCTCTTCTGTACTAACTGAGATTGCCCTTTTCCACATGTCTGCTTTATTCTTGCAGTTGTGGAGAACGCTCAGAGTTTAGGGGAATCATAAATGCAAGCAAGCTACAGGCTTGCCATGCAGAGCATGAAGGTCAGTGCTGTTTCCCACTCTGGGATTGCAGTGTCTCATCAGGCACCTCAGCAATCTGATCTAGTTGCTATCAGAAAAGTCAATATTTGCATTTTGTTGAATATGCATGCCCACCAGTGTTTGGAGAAAGGGTTATTTGGTATCTGTGCTTGTGTGATTATCTTGTTTGCATTCACAAGATACTATCTGCAAATCCTCTAATGATTCAAAGACAATGTTGTATTGAAGTTATTTCATTATTAGGATTAATTCATTGCTATTCTAAATTAAACGGGCTTAGCATTGTTTTGTTCTTTAATTTCAGATAGGGCACTGGAAGGACAACTTGAAGAATAATGTCAAAAAATGCTTTAACTCATGGAATGTTAAGTGTACACAGGGAAGCCATTTTAGTTCATGTTATGTTTGCATATCACTTTTTAAAGAACTTTTGAATCACACTGGTTGCTGAGAAACATTGATTTCCCTGCAAACAGTAGTGCAAAAGAGATTAATGGTTTTTAAATGGCCCAAAAATTAATTGATGGAATTAAAAAACCCTACATATATATATTGCCTTAATTTTAATGCATTCCTCTCATAACTATTTCCTCACTAGTAATTGTTGCATAGTTTCATAATATTTGTTTCTGTGTGGATACTGTGGATACTCTTCCAAGAGCAGGAGAACAGGACACATCTTTATCTTTTTTTGTTCACTTTTTACATTTTGACATGTTTTTTTTGAGTTAGAAAGAATGTCATCTTGAACAATATCAAACTGATTTTTTGGCTGTTGGGTCGAAAATGTTTGGCTACCCCTATACTAAATAAATAAGCAGCAAATGATAAATAATGGAACAGTCATTTTCTTCTACTAAATAATGAAATTCATATAATGAAAAAATAAACCATTCTATTTTATGTTATCTGAAAAATTGATAACTAGTTTGTAGGCTTTACATTATTCAGGTAACAGAAAATATGCAATACGTTTGGATTTGATCTGCTTCTTCCCTTCAGCTATACAACTACAAAGTTCAGCAGAGTATGTTTTATCTGCTCACTTTAAAACCCAGAAACATCTATGTTACAAATTAGAAAAAGCAAAGTATCTTTTTTGGCTTTCAGTGGAGTAGCAGTTTTTGACTTTTTGCTTAAAAGGTAGTCTGACTAGTAACTGGTATTTCTTCAAAGATAAAAATGCATTAGCTAATTCCTTGGTACTAAAAAATATTTTCTGCTTGTATTTTAATATCAATGGCTACAGCTAGAGGTTTTGAGTAGCTTATTCAGCAAGACTTGGCCACCCCCACCTCCAGCCAACACTGGGCAGAAGTCACTTCCTGAAATGAAGGCTAGACTCCTATATTTATCATGTAAAGGTTAAAATATCCTTCTAGGATGTGAGAGATCTGAGTCAGATCCTACTGATTTCACTACTGAAGTTAGGTAATAACCTAGCTAAACAGGACGGGCAAGACTGTGAGAGACAATTTGACCCTGTGGTTTAGAAGATACTTTTTTTGTTTTAACTCAACCTTACATGACTTATTTGCCAACAAGGTCTGATCAGAACTTACTGTAGGGTCTGTGGTGTTGAGTTCATGAAGCAGCTGCACATATTTTGTGTTTTAGCAGCTGCCATCCTGTACCCTTAAAAAATACATTGAAAGAGCAACAAAAAAAAAATAATCTTTCAGGCAGCAGAACAACCACTGAGCTTCATTCATACATATGAGCTGCCACAATGAATTTAATTTCTCTAGTTTAATATAATCTTGAATGCTAACCCATTCTGTTGATGCAAGGGATATCAAGTTACAGCATCCCACATATATCTGTGTGCTGAAGATTCCCTCATGTATGGATGATCTAAACATTTATATTAGAATCCAGTAGTCAAAAATGCAGAAATTAGTTGTAGCCCACGCAGTACTTTGGCTACTTCATGTTCCAAGGGTTCTACTAGAGTTACAGACCTTCTGTGTCTTTGTTTTTGGCACTAAATGACCATACATATTTTACATCAAACCATATTTTCATAGAGACATCTTATATCTCTGGAAAATTGATATGGCTGTGCAGACCTCGACTGTACATCTTTCATGTCCTCCAGAGCTTTATCTGAGGACTTCTGTACTTTTTTCTGTCAGCTTTTCTTGTGGAAATATATGTATTTCCTTAAATATGGACTATACAAAAGCACCCTACTGACTTACACACACAAGGTAGGCCACAAGTCATATTCTTCTGTACTAAACAGATATTTTGGTGGTTTGGTAGCAGAATTTTTGAACTGGAGAGCTTGCCCTAGTATGAGATTACATTTGTAATCCTTGCTTGCATTAAGGAGTCCAGACTTTCGTCTCAGAGGAAACCATTAAAGCATTTGTAAACCACTAATCTGTTCAGGGATTTTCTATTGTTTATCTAGGGCAAGCCTACTGGGTGGCAATTCTATTTAATATTTCCTTATTTGGAGGAGACAATGTTAAGATACACAGAACAAAAATAGTGTACAAGGTAAAAATTAATCATTAAATAATGAAACTAGCATGAATGAACCCACGTAGAGTCTAAAGCTCGTGTGGTCTCATACTTATTCTTCAGAATAGAAAAAAAATTCTGAAAGAGCAATTTTAAAAATCTAGGTTTGAGTTTGAGGAAGACATCTCTAATTACTTAAAATTGTCTTACTTGACTCAGCTGAACATGGCTGAAATGTCTAATTACAATAAAAAATGCCTGTGATATTGTTAAACATTTATGTTACAGCTTTAAATGCCTGTGAATTGTACAAATTATATTATTTGATGACATTATTTATAATTTTGCCAGGGGATCACTAGTTCCTGCTTGAGAGGAAAATATAAAAGAAATTTTGATAATTTAGGAACATGAACAGATATTAAAAAACTTAGTTAATCAAGACTATATGCTTAAGGTACTACATTGTCACTGAACCTAGTGTTCAGTCTACAGCTGAATGTGCAGAAGAAGAACTAGATTTATGCCAATAGTCAGGAAGATGATTGCATTCATATTGAGGTTGCCTAACATGACAAACAGCCTTCAACTTGAAGAAATGCATCTCCTATTTGTTTATTTTTCATTTCTGTAGCATGAATCTATTTCAATATTTCTGTTGTTCTGGAAGAGAGGCAAATTTTATGTGTTCCCAAACCATCTAAGGTTAAAATTGGAATTCTGCTGGAAGACAATATAACTCAGGCTGGTCACAGTTCAAATTCTGATGTGAATTTCTCTGTTAACAATCAGACAACAAGCCTGTATCAGTCTCTCTCTTTCAGAGTTTAGTTTTGTGTATGAAGTGCATTTATATACACCAAAAAATTCCCCAGAAACAATACAACTGTCAACTGCAATAGAGGACACAGGCAAGGGAGGACTGGCTCATAAAATTAAAGGCATTCTTGTAGATACAGTAATGATATTGACACATAGCAGTGCCAAGAGTCTAATAACAAGGAACTTGTATTCTGAATATTTGCATTATCTATCTCAGGTGTTGTAAATATTACTACATTTCTAGCAATTTATCATTATATTCTCGACTGTAGGGAGACAGCTATAAGAAATGAAAAACATTTATTTTCAGAACATAGAACATACGTTGGTTTAGTGAATGCAGAGCATATTAGCACAATGAGGGGTATGCTCCTGTTGGCTTAACTCTGACCTCATACCTTAGACAGCCTGGTTTCTGAAACATATCTATAATGTATAAAATACCTATGGGTATTCAAAGTTTTAGTCATATGAAAAACAGTGGGAGAAATTAAAGATATGAGAGCAGTGATTTTCTTTCCAAATCTCATTTTATATAATTTCTTATAGCTAAAATTGGATTGAATATTGTGCAAATAATAACAACAACTTTCATTTCAATAGTAATGTGTGTTTATATGGTACTAATTCCCTTTTTTTTTTTTTCTGGGAGCTGGTCACATTATCCACCAAAATAGGAAATGAACTTTCTATGCCACGTTTTCTAGTAGATAGAAATTTTATGCTTTATCTGCTATGCTAGAAGTCATTTTCCTTTCATTCCCTATCTATCTACACTGTCCATAGAAAACAAAATTATTTGAGAGGCATATGCCTTGAGTGTTGGTGCTGGGTTTTTTTAATAAAATCTTTCCCTTCTCATATTTTTTTTCTTGGTTAAGCATAGTGAAAATGTGAATAAATTGTATCCTGAAAAGTACATATGCTTAAAACTAAATGAGATAAAACCAAAAAAGAAAAGAAAAACCCACCATTTTTACATTATCTCCTTACTGCAGAAAAATATTTAGGTTTTTTTTAAAGTCCCTGAAACTCGAGAACTTGAGCTTCCTTAATACATAGTGGGATTTCTTTAGGTGTGTTTTCAACACAAGCATGCACTTAGTATTTGTAGTTAGGGCATTTTAAATAAGAAATTGCAACTTAACAAAGTAAACATTCTCATTTCCAAAATCCACTGAGCCTTTGTGTAGCAGTAGTCATTCCAAGGTACCGTGCAGCAAAAATTTATCCTTGTTATTAGGAACAAAAGGAGCTTATACTCCTCAGTGACATGGCCACTGTGATGTTGGTGCTGATTTACTTGAAGTGCTCAGTGCACTCATGCATCTCACGGCTGTAGGCAGCAGTCTGAAAAGTCTGTCTGCTACCAGGTTTTTTAGGCTCTGAAAAAAACCCAACAAAAATTAAGAATGAAAGGAGGGAAAACAGAGCAACTGGCATTTTTTTCACATCACTGAAACACTGTTTTAGCTGTAACATCTCTGTGTTCTGTGATTTGCCCTGGTAACTCTGGATTTGCTTCCGTCTCTTTACGTAAGTCGGTGTGATTATGGAGCAGAGATCCACCCCTAAGCCTGGCTATGACAAGACCACAGAGAAAAATGAGCACTTCTAGCCCTGAGGAGAAACTGCAAAAGATTAGGAGTGTTTTCCATTGGTGTGCTGAAGAATATGAAGGTGGGATGAAGGAGATTTCAGGACAGCACATGACTTTTAGTGCAGCTTTCAGCAAATATAACCTATCTGCGATTTCAGGCTTCAAAATTTTGATGTCAGTGTTTAGAACATGAACTCTTCATGTTCTTCCACAGTCATATTAACATATATAAAATGAACATTGACATAGAAGTCATCTGTGAATCAAATAAAAGTTACAGACAAATCAATTTTAAGAGGATTGCATATTTAAGAGGATTGTATTTTTGTAGCTCTGACCTTCTCACACTTGCAGCGAGCAAGTGTACAAATGTCTGTGAAATTTAAGAATTTATTTTTAATACAGAATCTAGGACTATATAAAAGATGTTGTAGGTGATTACATTGAGAAAAATGACAAGAAAATGTCTGCACTAGTGAATTTAGCTAACAATGAAATAGGCAAACAAATCCAGTGACAATGTCAACGTGAACTCTTGCATTTATAAGATGTTGACTGCTTTTGATGACTACAGTGAAACTGTTTAATAGCATCAGGAATGTGTTTACTTACAAGATGTTTTATAGACCTAGCACAAGGAGTTTAACTGCTGGATGAATTTTAGGTAACATTAAAATTATTCTGAATTGCTCTCACTCTAATAAATTTCCTGATGGTTGTTCTACTTCATGTAAGTTGTTTTCTTACCTTAAATATCATCTCTGTCCAAAGGTAAATTAAATACTTCAGAGGCAGTACATAGTTAACTATTTATTAGCTACCGTTTTATTCCTTTTTCTTCCTTTATAGTCTGGGTTATTTAGAAAAGGAATCTTATGGAGTCATCTGAGTAATCTTTTCCTTTTTTCCTCCTGTCAGTCCCCTCACAATAATTTTTTACATGTATTGATCAGGTTGAGTCAACTTGGAAACAGAAATTGTCATTTTAGAAATACATTCTACCATGTTTATCCTAGTTAACAACTTCACAAAATTAACTACTTGATTAGTATCTCACAGAAAAAATAAGGTGTTTTCAAGATGTGCTGCACATAAGTAATGTCAGGCTAACCTCTATATACATGCTGGCATGTCAGTTGATTTTTCTGTTTGGTCTATTCACCATTTACTGTGGCTGTTGTCTGGTAGCATGTTTTAGGAGACATGGATTTACTGTAAAATATGAGAAAAATTTGGGACAAGGAAAAGTAAAGTGCAGAGGCAGTGCTGAGAGACAGAAGACAGTGAGAAAACAAGTTTCACTAGGCTGATGGCTCAAAGAGCAATCTAAACTCTAATTCTTACTAGATATATACAAATGATTGTAATTTCCTCAACAAGAAAATTACATATGTTCGGAAAAGATGTGTAGGAAAGCAAAGTGGATCATAAACATTTTTCTGCTGAGAGAGGACTTAGTGTCTTCCACAGAGAACACCTCAGATGTGGTGCAGAGTACTCAGGATTTAAACAGAAAAGTGTCTGAGACATCAAATCTTAAACCTTATGCAAGTAGATATGTGGGCCTTAACACTCATTTTTGTTCATATATCTCAGGACTGAATCCTGTGGGCTTTGAACACCTGATTCAAATTAGGTATTAGCCAACAGGAGGTTATATGCCTGTCTTTCCCCTTTGGCTTCTACCTCTTCCTTGGAGCAATGGGTGACCTGCATGGATGGTTTTCTGTTGATGCACAAAGTGGTGTGAATTGTCTAGTGTTTAGAGAAATAAGTTTGCTTTAACGTGGCTTAATTCTGCCTTCTGACTGATTTATATTAAATGGATCTTGGCTATATTAAATAAACTTTTTACAAAGTCATCCCTTGTAAGTTTGCATACAGGGCCTTTGTAATAACACTGTATTGTTTATGAAGCATCATTATTATTCTGTGGTGTTCATATGTTTATAAGAGCACTGCTGTGTAAAACCAGCTCCAGTCACATGGTATTCTGTGGGGAACAAAACTATTACAATTCCTTCTTAGCTTTCCTAGAATTATCCTTGGGTGGGTAATTTTGCACTTCTAAAATATTTTGCACTTTTAAACTTTTTTTTAACATTTTGCACTTTTTAAAACCTTTATCTCAGAAGAAATAGGAGGAGGTATTCATAAGATATAATTATTTAAAGCTGGAGTTGTAGAAATGGGAAAAAAATTAAAATAAAGAAGTTCTAGGTTCTGTACTTTAGGAGTAAGGAGACAAAATTCTGTTCTAAAGTATTGCAAATGATAGTAGAGAAGAGAGATGTGCATGAGTATTAGTGCAGAATGAGTAGTGTTCATCATTTTCTTTTTCCCAAATTACACCAGAAAGAACACTCATTTCACTCCATGAAGATGGAAGAGATGAGGTCTCTGAACAGATTATGAGACTTCTGTACTCTGTTATATGCTATCAGATTTTTATATAGCTAAATCTTAACTCCAGGTGAGTTAAGAAGCTTTATACTACTGAGTACCATTACTGTGAATAGTATTGATGAAAAGAAAGCTGTGAAGGGAACTTTTTTACTGTACAGTACAGTACTACACTATATCAGAGACATATGGTGAAGACTTTCCCAATATGGGGAAAATTGAAAGTATATTCAAGCTTGGACAAATTTTTGACTGAAGTTGATGGTCCTCTTCTGTTTCAGGAGTGAATCAAAATTTTATAGTGACAGTGAGTTGAGACTTCTCAAAATTGCAATTTGTTCAGAGCCAAGAGGCTTTTTACCCTCAGTAAATTTTATTGCCTTCAAGGATTTTAAATGTGAGCTGTTTTGGTATCCTGACCCCTCAGCAAAAATCGGGCTACTGTCGATTACAGTCTCAACCACTTTACCTGGTCAATTTTTTCAAGTGAATATCTTCCCATGGAGTATTTTTTCCTACAAATCTATATTTTCTAATAAAAATCTATGTTACATTATCTGACTCATGCTAGAACAGTGTTTCCAGTCAGCTTCACTCCATATGATTGTTATTCTCTCAGGATGCTTAGCATCAAAATGCTTACTACTGCGTTTTAAACTCATCTGTGACCCTGAAGTATACTGAATATTAAAGAAAGCAACTGAGATGCCTTTTGCTGTATTTTGGGATTTTATCACATGCAGGAAAACTTGCAGTGTGGCTTTAAAATCTGAAGGTAAAGTTCTCTCTAGCGGAAAACTGCATTTATCCTTATCTGTTCACCAGGATTTTTTATTCCTTAATAATTTAGTTAATTTCCTTTGACTTTGTAGTATACTTGACAAAAGCATAAAACAACGTAATGATTTTTGTAATGTTCTTTATCAGAATGCCTATGAACAGGAAGAGTTCATTTTTGGACAGTTTGGTTATTCCTTCATGTTGCTGAATGCAATATAGATCTTCATTACAAGTTGAATTTTGATTTTGTGGAATCATACATTTTATTCTTCCTCACCTTTTTAGTTACTTCTCTTTTTAGATCAGTTTCTTACATTCTTTTTTCATATTGACAAATTGCTAATTTGATTAACAATTACTCCAAAGTTGACATCTTACTCATTGAATTGTTCTCAGGATTATCATACCATGTATGGGGAAACTTGGTAGAAAAAGATTAGCAATACCTTGTAGACAACTTACAACTGTTTTACTTTGGTTTTAATCTTTAAGTATTATTTATATTTAATTTTTAGGTATCTTTGGCATGTTGCTCACTTGAAGGTGGCATAAAAACCACTACTATTCAGAAATTGGATTTGCCTGAGGAATATACCAACTAATAAAATTTGGTGAAATATGATGTTTCCTTCCTTCTTTTAAAGATCGTTCCTTTAAAGAAGAACCTGTGGGTATTTGTCAAGTATTGCCAAAAAAGGCTGACTTAATAATGGGGCAAAGACCCTAATGGGCACAAGAATAATTTAGATATTACTGGGGGATTGGGGTTTTTTTATTGCTAAAATATTACTGAGTTTTTTTTCTACTTTTCTTACATCACAAAGATACAGCACCATTTTAAATCCAAACAAAAAGTGTTGGATTCTGGACTCAATAATCAAACATGTGAAAAGATTTTCTATCTCCTCTGTAGTGACAGAAGCACTGGATTTTTTTGAAGTGCCTTTGATATGCCCATGAGTCCATTTTTATCATTTTAGTCTAATATTTTGATTTCAGAATGATGATTTAATTAGGTTGAACCTTTGATCAAAATTTGAAGGCTATTTGGGAAAAGAGAATGAACTGGATTTGCAGTAGGAGTATATACAGTGGTGGATGCACCCTTCTTTTGCACAGTCCTTGTATCTCACACAAGAGATTTTTCAGGGAGGACTTTGGCAAGTGACTGACTTTTCCTCTTGAACTGGAATAGATGAGCAATGACACCTTCCCCCATATTTATGCCCATTTCATAGAAACAAATGAGCTCCATGAAAAATCTGCTCACTGCTTATTGATGGGATCTTTGTGCTATGTATATTTAAAATTGTCTTTATTCTCAGGAGCTATTTAATGATCAGTGGTTTGTGCTTTGTCCATGTTAACTGTTGACATTAAAGTGGTCTGGGTGTTGTTTTGCAGCTTTCCTTTTGATCCCTCAGAAATATTCTACTTAAAAAGGAAACTGAATCTGATTGCAACTTAAACATGTAAATATACAGTTTTAAATTGGAGTTTTGTACAGAGAAATAGTGATTTTTATTAAGCTTGAATGTTTCCTCTTCTCTATGAGCAGATTATTTGACTCATCTCCAGATCATCAGCTCATTCTGAAGCTAGTCTTCTTTTGAAGAAATCCATAAGCATCCTGCTTTGTTACACACCACTTCTTAGTTTTCAGAGTTGCGATAGCCTGTTTCTCATCTCCATATAATTCTTAAAGATATGCTGTTTATAAACTATTCATTTCTCACATAGCAGGAATACAAAATGGATTTCAAAATTCATCCTATCATGCATTATTTGTAGGAGTGTAAGTCAGGTATGTTGGCCTAGGTCTACTCAAATAGAAGCATGACTTTCTGTCACAACTTCCAGAATCACATCATAATGGATTTCATTATTGTTCTACCAGAGAGGTAAAAAGCAATAAATACAGAATAATAAAGCTATCTGCCAAAGCTTTTCACATTAAGCAACCTTTGAAAGACTAAGGATAAAGGTGTAGGTTTTGTAAATTGTGAATCTCAGAAAGAATTTTCTTTTCTCTGTCATTGGAACAACTAAAAAGATAGCAGAAGAAAAGAAAGTTTTTGGAGGGAAGAAAAAGGAAATGTCAGGCCAGAACACCTCATTTGCCCAAAAAGATCCACTATCTTTATTTTCAACTATAAGAATGGGTGAGAGTCACAGCAATAAAGCATCTTTTCCTTGAGGAATGAGAGGAAAATAATTTCCTTTTTACCCTGCTACACTTCCCTTTTATTTTTCAGAAAGTATAGCAGTATTAGGAAAAGCAGTCAGAGAGTTCCAGAATAACATTTTAGTTTTTCCATTGCTTTTCCAGACAAGAATGCAAGTGTCCTTTGCTCTTTATGCTTCCCTGTTTAAGGATGAGCTATGTGTATTATATTATAACATTCTTGAAAAATAGCTGTCAATAACAGCTCTTTTCACCTCATGCACTTTCCTTTGTTTTCTCTTCTTCAGAATTACACTCATTGCTATATATTTTGTACTCAGAATGCAGTTTATGTCAGTATTTCATAAGTTCAGTTGTGTAATAGCTTGGAATTCACAGTTTATAAAACAGACATGTATACTAACATAGGGATACAGAGTTATGTGCCTGATGATAGATGTTATCAGACCTATTCAAAAAGAGCATTTTTTCAGTTTGGCTTCAGATTTTGTTGATGTTTACCCTTGAAAGTCTGTGTCAGCACCAGCATTAAAATAAATCGAGTTTTTTATGCTATTTGAGTTCATTTTATGAGACATTATATAAGATGAATTATGCATTATTTTATGCATACTTGCAATGCTGTCTTTTAGAGTTTAGATTTCATTTTATTTTGTTTCATAGTTTTATTTAACACTTGAATTGTCATGGCCTTGGGGTATTCTACTGTTTTCAACTTCAGCTTAGGGTCTGTAGACCTTCTATTTTCCTCCAATTTCTTCACAGGCCTGTAACAGTTTTTCTGCTTTGTTTTTTCATCTCCTCTTCAGGGAAACTACTTTTTCAACAAGATTGTTTCAGAATAGTTAAGCAATAGTAACAGAAAAATAAAGAGTGAGTTTGTTTAGATGGCTATTTCCTAATGTTGCTCTTATTCTAGAGGGAATGTAGGAATGGTAGTCTTTTTCACATGCACATTCCTGTCCTAATCACTAGTTTTTCTTTTAAGAACTAACATGCTTGAGGGAATTAATCTTGTTCACAAAATTTCATGATCTCAAGAAAGAATTCCTCCTGCTATCGCCAAATCTCTAATGATTACCTTTCTTTTGTTTTCGTGGTTTTTTGTTTTGGTTTGTTTTTTTTACTTAGTGTAGAAATTCAGGCTGTTCAAGGCCCAGAATTTACACCTGTCTGAATGAATGCCAAATTGGATTTTTATTGAATATATTAGGAAAGCTATGTAAAATAAGGCTCTTGTGGAGAAGCAGTAAAGAACAGGCACATCCTTGTGTCTGAACAGACACATACTTTACACTGGAAAAATTATGTATTTATTTATTTATTTAGGTACTGAAGAGGAAAAGCCCTATTGTTTGATACAAGGCCTCTGGGTTTTATTTTGTTTTGAAAAGCAGTTATCTTATTAGCTTTCTCATTTACCTAGAAAAAATCAGAAGTTGAACTATTTTTTGCATGTTCGCTGAATGCTTAAATCAAGTCTACCTTCGAATAACAGAAACCAAAGTGGAGGGTTCAGTTGAAGTCTAGAACAGATAAATGTTGAAATAACAGCAGGTTAAGATATGAATTGTTGATGTCTTGGTCTGTGTTTAAGTTACTGGCAAATAAATGCTATGCCATATGGCATAGAAGGACATTCTTACCACTGGAAAACATTTCCAGTATCTTGGTATTGAAAACGAGTCATGGTGGACATGCAGATTATTACCACATTTGAGATCATAACACAGACATGTCTTTTTTTCCAAATGCTTTGGATGAATCAATCAAACAAATGAAACCTGAAGATCTACTATATTTTAGTTGTGTTTTGTGTATTTTCTTAGATGTGAACTTAGGAACCAAAATCACATGCTTAAGATTTTTCATTCATTTTTTTCATGTCTTTATGTCTCCCATCAAATCTAAATTCAAGACTGGAGAACTGGCTTCCCATGGCTTGGACAGGTATATTCTTCACTGGGTGAAGAGCTGTCTGGGTGGCCAGGCCTGGAGAGTGATGGTGAATGGAGCTGTATCCAGTTGGTGGGTTAGTCACTAGTGGGATTCCCCAGAGCTCAGTGTTTGGCCCAGACCTGTTCAGTATCTTTACTGATGATCTGGACGAAAGCCCTGAGCACACCCTCAGCCAGTTTGCAGATGACACCAAGGTGGGTGGGGATGTTGATCTGCTGGAGGGCAGGAAGGCTCCACAGAGGCCAATTGTATGGGCAGAGACTCAAAAAGGCCAATTGCTGGGTCCTGTGCTGGTGTCACAACAGCCCCTGCAGTGCTACAGGCTTGTGGGACAATGGCTGTGACAAAGACCAGCAGAAAAGGACCTGGGGGTGCCAGTTGACTGCCAGCTAAACATGAGCCAGTGTGTGCTCAGGTGGCCAAAGAAGGCCAATGGCATCCTGTCTTGTATCAAGAAGAGTGTGGCCAGCAGGACCAGGGCAGTGATCATCCCCCTGGACTCAGCACTGGGGAGGTCATGCCTCAAATCCTGTGTTTAGTTTTGAGCCCCTCACTACAAGAAGGACTTTGAGGTTCTGCAGTGTGTCTAGAAAAGGGCAATGGAGCACAAGTCTGATGAGAATTCAGTGAGGGAGTTGGGGTTTAGCCTGGAAAAAAGGAGGTTCAGAGAGGACATTATTGCTTTCTACAACTGCTTGGAAGAATGTTGTAAGCAGGAATTAGTTTCTTCCAAGTAAAAAGCAATAGGAAAAGAGGAAAAGGCTTCAAGTTGCATCAGTGTGTGTGTGTTCGATTGGATATAAGGAAAAATTACTTTACTGAAAGAGTGGTCATTGGGGAAAGCTGTCCAGCGAAGTGGTAGAGCCACCATACCTGAAAGCGTTCAAAAAATTTGTAGATGTGGCACTTGAGGACATGGTTTACTGTTGAAGATGGCACTGCAGGGTTAACAGTTGGACTTGATGGTCCTAAAGGTCTTTTCTAACCTTAATGATTCAATAGGCAAATATATTTTTAAAAGCATTACACTGACTGTTTTTTCTAAGCTGGTGAATATCCCTCTACAAGTCTACACTGGATTGAAAGTTCTTCCTCCCTCTCACATATTGGAATAAAGAAAATAAATGGAAGGTTTCAGAATTATCTTAAACGTGAATTCAGATGTGAAAATAGGAGTAGGGCCCTTGCTGTTGACCATTAGATTCTAGGGACTGAACTGAAAATCGGGGAAAAAAAGTAATACTTTGTTCATCTGCTGTTTCTTATGGTATGTATTGTCTTTTAAGGTATCTGTTGGATATTGTTATGAGACTGCATATAATTTAAAAATAAAAGGCACTAAATAGTCCCTGAGAAATTTTTCAGAAAGATATTTCATTTTTATTAAAATATAATATTAATAGAAAATAATGTTAGAAAAATCACTCTATTTACTAAACACTTTTTGTCAGTTGTTTGTTCAGTATGACAGCAGGACTTCTCATTTTTACAGTACTCAAGTTAAGCAAATGCCAAAATAAAATGGCAAATAGTCCACTTAGAGGGGGAAAAAAAGGAACTGAAACAAACCAAGTAAAACACAGACCTTGAAAGTCGAAAGATTTTAGTCATTAGCACTTGCAATGCTTTCCCTGTTAGCTGCAGGAGTTTCACGGTACTGACACAACTTCAGATGGTGCACTTAACACTTTGATAAATCATTTGCACATTTTTATCTGTTTCAGCTGGCACTCCCTCGGGAATCTTCAGTTTCTCTTTTATCATTGCACACAGGTATCAAGTTACAGGAAAGTGTATCATTCTGAAAAAACAGTTCGACTTGACTGTGATGCAGAATCCACAGAACTTTTTTCTTTTTCTTACTGAGTTAATTTGTGGTGCTCTTGTGGTGTCCCTGTGAGTGGAATATTACTGTCAATGCTTCTGTCTATTCAAAAAAGTTCTTCAAGAAGGGAAATATGGGAAGGAAAGTCATGTAATTCTTGTGGGGATGAGGAAGAGAGAGGAAGATAGAAGTTCAGTACCCGCACTTTGTCAAGCATACATGCCCAGACAAAATCACTCCCATAAAGTTATGTTGGGAAAAAAATAGGCCATATATATTGGTGAATATTGGTTTAAATTGTCTATTGAATTCAGGAGGAAAATTAAAAATAACTATAAAGGAAATATGTAGCATTCTTTCAAGATACTGGGCTTTCCACCTACTTCTCAAAAAAGGTGCAGGAGCTCCAGAAAACTTTACAAATACATTATCCATAATTTTCCTGTTTTCTGTTTTCCAGAAATTGTAGTGCTAACAGAATTCTGTGAAATTCATTTACAAATACATGTGTAGCAATGCTATTAAAATGTCTTTTAGCTTTAGTTGAACATTCAAAAATTGATGCAGGTTAAATTCTATATGAACTAAAGAATAGGTTTAAAGACTCAACAAGAAGTTTGTATTAACCAATATGACTGGATATACACTAATGCTCAAATTCTTCAGAAATACCTATGGCAGTTTATGGTTTAAACTGCTTTAAAAGTCATTCCTATCCTACTTGTACTTTTTTTTTTTTTGCTAGACTGTAGTACTGTGCTACTTCATCTGCATACAGAATGAAATTAAGACAGTAATACAAGTTCTGCCATGACTTAAAATGGATTATATAACTGTTACATTACAATGTAGTATTGAAAAGAAAATCATACAGTTATAATTCAGTCATGCTTGTGCATAAGGATAAATTTATAGTGTCAAGAGATAACTGTTTTATGGCAAACAAAGCCAGTTATCAGGGTCATTCCAGCAACTTTGAATTAATGACTAATTTCACACAGATCTCATATTGGTTTGTTTGATAGTTTTCAAAATGCTGTAAAAGCAGCCTTTAAGAATAGAGGAGAATATATTGTGGATTATAATTTCAGTCATTCAACTAAACTGTTTATGAGTAAAACAGTTGTGAAAATTTAGTTTACAAAGGCATTGCTACTTTCAAAGGATTTGTGATGAAATATTTATTTCTGCTTCAATTAATAATTTAGGGTTGCCAAACATAAACAGGCTTTGGTGACCTGAAATGACTTTTGATTCAGTTAAATAAATAAAAAAAAATAGTAGCTCAAAATAGTTATTCCCATGGCAAAGTTTATTTCTCTAGTTATAAAGAGTAAATTTATGTCTGTGTATCTCATTTCATAGATTTCTTTAAATTAGCCAAGAAAGTATGATGTGTTGCAAACTCTTTAGCTTGATTAATGGGTGTGAAAGTTAGTGTTGCTTTTAGAAACACCATATACAACAAATATTATAACAGGATTTTAATTTTCATTCATTTGAAGTATTTCTGCACATCAGTAGCTGAACCACTAAAACAGCAGATGGGGATTTGGTAGCTGCGGTGACCATAGATTTCAGTTTAACTTTCTGCCATTTACTGGTGGGAAGAAATGTGACAGCTGAACCAGGTGTGTGGAAGTTATGCACTAACTAGAAATATTCTTGTGGACAGCACTCTATTGAATAGTAGTTTAAAATAATCTTTTATGGTTTTGTACAATTAGTTCTATAGCTTGTATTTCTTAAATACATAAGGATTGTCTATTACTATAGCCCTAGATTAATTCTTATGTGGAATGCTGGTGGGTTTTATCAAATTCTAATATTATCTATGAAAAAAAGTAGTATTTTTTCTATGTTTAGAAGAGCAATTTGTCACTGGACAGAAGTTATATCAACTAATACAAAAAACATGACTGTTGAAATATCTGACTAGAATTTTTCTTTCTGTTGAAAGCTAAATGCTTTCTCATTCATAAAGAAGGTTTTCTCATAAGATTGATTTTCCGTGCAGTAGGCGATAGGAATGTTTGTATTTTGACTTCAGTTTGCTTTTACATATTTATTACAAGAGAATAATCGATTCGATAGCAAACTATTTCTATACAGACTACTGGATATGAAATTGAAAATGTGTGACTCTGGTTTAGCAGGAAAACGATACCTTATTCTCCTTTTTTCCCCTAGGAATTCTGTGTTACAGAGAATATCTTTAGTCTAAGCACAGAAAAAAATTTTAGTAGTCACAGTGCTTGACTGAATCATCTCACTCAGGCATTATTTTCTGTAAAGTAATCACTTATATATTTATTTGAGTGGAAAGCTCTGGTTTTTCAGGTATTTTTTAATAGACATACATAGATTTAGAAGTAATTTTAAATTGACTGTTCATGTAGACTATTCTCATATGTCAAGATAAAGATTTTCGATACTTTGCTTTTCCATATACTTTGTTCTTTTCCTAGAGCAATATTTCTCCTAAAAGAGGT
Organism: Dicaeum eximium; assembly: GCA_013396995.1. Classification (NCBI taxonomy): domain Eukaryota; kingdom Metazoa; phylum Chordata; class Aves; order Passeriformes; family Dicaeidae; genus Dicaeum; species Dicaeum eximium. Next base: position 45,148 of record VWZP01008078.1, on the reverse strand, counting down.
CTGGAAAAGCATTTTGCCTTTTTGTATTGATACCACCTAGCTTTCAGTGTGATTTGTTTATATTTGTAGATACTTTGGGTTAATTCTAACATATTTAGAAAAAAAATCCACAACTTTGCTGAATATATAAGGCAGATAGGATCAGTCCTGCTCTGAAAAAAAAAAAAAAAAAGATGTTTATACACAGTGAATGAGGGTCTACATCACTTTTAGCTTACTTAAAATGGCAAAATTAAGTCAGGAAAGTTTAAGCATAATTAAGATTATTTTATTTTAGCAAAGTCCAGAGGGAAATATCTGTGGGAAATGGATTTGTGGAGAATTCTCAGAGCCTGACAGAAGGCCCACACAGTATGGATCTGTATGGAAACCTTGAGATAAGAAATGCTGACTTAGAAATGCCATGGAATAGGACAGATATTCCTTGAGAGAGAAATGGAGCTAGAAAAAAGTTTCAAAGGATGGCCTTGCAAATAAGACTAGATACTTTAGAGAAATAGAACTATGAAAGATGCATTGTAAGAGCACCCACCAGGGGTAGTTTTAGATGATTGACTTTAAGGCATCTGCAGCATGGTGTGGCAAAAATCTGATAGGCAAAGAAACACTTATAGTGTTCTGTAATTAGGAAATAGTCAGCTTCTGATGAATGAATTGTAACATCTGTATTGTCTCACCCTTCACATGATACTGAAAAATGGAATAAAAGGTTTTTAAAACACCTTTCAGTGCCCCGTCTCTGGGTCAGAAAAGGACTTAATCCGACAAATATTATTTATGGAAACATTACTTTTAAAACTCCCTCTTATTGTCTCTAAAATATTTACCTCTTTCTAGGTTGTCCTTTGGGGGACTTTTGAGGTTTTTTTGATCTGTTGGTTTTTTTTTTTCCTTTCAGAAATCCACACGTGGGTCATAGGTGTCAAAGTTTGTTAGCGAAGTGTCTCAGTGCTATACTCATAAATACAACTGTGTAGTGTTTTGCTGTTCTTTCTGAAGGACTTGTAAAGATCATATCTCACCTTAATAATCTTTACACCATTAAATTTCATGTGTTTGTTTCACACATAAAAAGGACAAGGAAATTATTAGTATCTTACTGCTTCTGTAGAAGAAATTGAATGAGAAATTCCATACAGCAAAAATATCATTATATTCTTCTAAATATATTTTTTTTCTAAAAAGTGCCACTGATTAACAGTTTGGATTACAGCACACACACCCACATGCCCTTTGCTGGATTACTAATGCCTGAAAATCTCTCAAAGCTCCCACAGTGTTCCTGTACTGGGTCTTTCTGTCATGAAAGCAGCCCACTTTCACTAATGCTCTCATTGGTGACAACAATAGTGCTGAGTTTTAACACTGAGCATTCTTGAATAACACAAAGGCCTTTTCTGTTTCCACTCTGACCCTCTGAAAGCAGGAATCTGGGAGAAGACATAGCTGGTGGAGCTGGCCCAAACTGGCTGAAGGGGCTTCCCACTCCATAAAAGATTCTGCTCAGTGATAACAACGGGGCAGGAGGAGGAGGACAGGGTGGGGGGAAAGATTGGTGGTTAAGACATGGCCCTCTTACTTCTACTCTTTTCCAGAGGATGGCTGGGCATCTGCCTGCCTGTGGAAATTAATGAATTCCTTATTGAATTCCCTCTGTAGTCCTGTGACAGTGAGCCAGTGACTGGGTGGGCAGTTACCTGGCATGCAGGGCCAACCCACCACAGTTCCTTAGTGACAGCTGGAAAAGGACAGTGTAAAATTCACTAGGAGCAAATGTTTCATATCAGTAAAACTGAAAATACTTGACAGCTCTTTTTTAGCTTTCCTTGAACAGAAGTGATGCTGCACTTTAACCATATGGTTTAAATGCTGCTCAGTGTGTGTGCTACTTCTTCTAGTACAGGTCCCTAGGGAAGGTAGCACAAAGACATCGCAGATTTATCTGTAAGAAGGGCTTTGAAGTTAAAAACTCCAACAAAACAGTGTTGTTTCAATGTCTAACACAGGAATTGAATAATATCTGGATTATGGTATGCTAGTTTTTTACCATGGATGATTGAATTACCTATTTTGTGACAGCTACTTGATCAGGGATGAGTTAAATTTTCTCTTTATAATGTTGGCTCACAAAGAAGCATATTTAATCCCAGGGAAAGCCATATATACCTATCAAGGAAACAATAGTTTTTTAATATACTATTAGCACAAAATGGACAAATGTATTCTTCATGTGAAAAGTTGCCAAAAAGGAACAGTTAATATTATTGTGTGATACAGCAGTTAAACCTTGCTTCTTGAAACCAAATCCTAACAGCCTTCCTAATTTTAACTAAGTAAAAGGAAAATTCTAGTCAATCATTTACTCAAACTTTTGATTGTTTTGATCATTGTTGCTAAAACTAATCAGTTTTGGCTTTTCAAAAAAAGAAAATATTTAGGTTGTTTTGTGTGACTGAGAACTAAGCTAGCCCTTTGTGGTATTCATAAAGCCTTATTTCAAGTAAGCATTAAAATGTGTGAAAGGTTGTTCAGACTATGACCTTTTCAAAACTGCTGTTGCAATGATGCACATTTCCTGCTCTTCGTGACATTGGGTGATGTGTTCGGCAGAATAGAGGATTGCCTGCTGTGCTGCAATTGAAAAGCAATCAACCATTTGAATAAAGGTCCAGGTATCTGTGATGAGGCAAACGTGTAATTTGTTTCCTGCTTTGTGTTAAAGAAACTCCTTTTGCCACTGGTTTGATGTTAAATGAATTATGAACATTTTTCAAAATATAAGGATAATATGTGAGAAAGACAAACACAGCTAATGCTAATCAGAGCTAAGGATTTAATTGAAAGTAATGAGTTGCTGGCTTGAAACTGCTCAAAGACATTAGTCTGTATTTACACTTAGAGCCAGCAGTGCTCTTAATCCAAATCTATTCAGCTGTTTGTGTCAGACCTGTGTGCATTTTCCATCCCCCTGCCCCGTGTAAGGCAAGCAGCATGTCTGGAGCCCACAGACCCTTTTATAAATTTGATGGTCACTGGTCAAATGTAAGGAGGGTGATTAATGAAGGAGAGTTTTACAAGGTTTAGTATTGTGCCCAAGAATCACCTCCTAGCAGAGAGAGAGAATTGGGCAACTCCTTGGTTCTCGTGCATGAGAGCCATCCTTGCTAGGATAGTAATGTCACCTGAGGGAGCTGGCGGGGCCCTGGGCTGTCAGGTGGCACCTGACACAGCACCTTGCTAGACCACAGGGCCAGAGCACTGCTCAGCACCCCTTGGATGGTGAAATGGAATTTGGTACAGGCAGAAATCTCAACAGGCACCTCACAGGAGGAAAGGCTCTGTCGTGGAGTTGTCACAGGCATTTGCCCTGATATCAAACAGGTGTTTCAGAGCCCTGTCAGTGAGCAAGGAAGTTTACAGAGGCAGGAGCACACAGAAAGCCTTTGTCATTGCAGAAGGCAAGGGCCAGGCAGCTGCTGAGCCCCCTGATGTGCTCCACGTGGAGTGGAGCAAGCCTGTAAAGGGGTTGCTGCCAGGACTAGAGAGGAGCAGGTGAAGGCTGTGGAAAGGGGGAAAAGCTCTGCCTAATAATCAAAAGAGGGTTTTGTGTAGTTCTGGTTGTATTGTAATTTCTCCTTGTTTTTTATGTGGCGGTTTTGTTCCTGGTCTTCAATTTCCTTTAAGCAAAGGAGGTATGATTCGATTTTTTTTCTTTTCTGAGGAAACTAAGTTTTGTGAATATTGCTGAAGATGGCTTCTAAGCGCTGGCAAGAAAAACAAATTCCTATGGTTAAGATGCTAACCTGTTTCTGGCTGACAGATGCACTTTCTTGGGAGGTTTCGATATTTCAGATTAATAGCTAGGTAACCCAGCATTTACAGATCTTCCTGATATCACTTGTTATTATTTTGTTCTCCTTTTTCTCACTGTTTTTGCATGTTATTTCCTTTAAAAGCATGGTACTTTCTCCTAATTTGTTCCAACTTACCTTAATAGGGCAATAAGAAAGCGACTTTATTTGAATATAAACCCCCTATTCTCTGAAGTGTATTTAGGCTTGGCTTTCAAGGTTGAAAATATGCTTTCCACCCTCCCACCTCTGAACCACTAGGTCTCTTCCGTTTGTTAAGATATGTGGAGTTATTAAATTCATTACTATAATCATTGTATTGATAAATTTTTTAGCAATTCTTTTATTTACTCTGAAATAATCCACTCTTTCCTTTAAATTTTGCCCTCTGCCCAAAATATTCCAAACCAAAATAAAAAAAATCTAAATTTCTGAAGAATTTAATGTACCAAGAGCTCTGGATAATGAGTAATGCAGATTTAGTGTCATGTTCAGTCAATGTGATTACAAGCTGTTCTGGCTAGTGAAATAAAAATTATTAACGAACTGTTGCTTAAATACTACAGTTCAAAAATAGAAAAAGTCTAGAGCTTTAATACTTGTGAGCAGATTCTCACAGTTCATACTGGGGTCATGCTCAGTGTTAATGCCCTATGAGTCTTAATGGTAGGTGCTGATCAATCTTTACTACTAAAACCTGAGACTACACTGAACATTTACTAAAATAAGGATTACAGTCATGGTTATGCCTTTCATAGATAGTGTATTAAGCAAGGATACAGCTGTAGAGGTGGAATTGTCATTTACAGAATGGTTTTAAATAGAAGAAGGGGGACTGGGACCACAGGTCTTTTGGCCCCAGAAATTACCATTAGTTATTTGCACACAAAATATTGGTGTATTGCCTTGAAAAATAGCTACCACTTTGTTTTACATGACACGTGGGTGATGCAGCAAGTTAGGATAGAAGCCATGAATGTAAATTATGTTGTTAGGGAAATAATAAAACAGTCTGAGTTTATGAGAGAATGCTCAGCAAACAGAAAGCCTGTGTGTATGTGCTCCAGCCCAGGGCCAACTGTAGAACATGGTGATTCATACTCTGATGAATTTCCAAAGTTTCACTGTGCAACGTTTCTCTAAACTGATTAGATAAAAGGATAAAGTATCTGTGTGTATTTCTGTGAGTCTTTTGCATTCTAAAACATCCACTTAATTCCCAGATGTAAATGAATCAAACTGTGACCTACAGCTTGCTCAGCTATGGATGCTGTTGAAGCATCCTTTAAACAGGCAACCTGTATGAGGAATCCCAACTGACAACTTCAAACTGTATATATTAATTTTTTTATTTTAAGTTAAAAATATTTTACTTTCTCTACTGTCTAAAAATAAAATCTTCTGCCGTTCAGTTTGGTATCTGTTTAGAGTTTTAAATTTCAAGAGAATCTGAAAAATCGATGTGACTGCTTTGACTGTTTTGGGTGTAATACATTTTTTTGATAGTTCCTAACGTGTGATTTCTTTTTTTTTAACTTAAGGCTATGGAAATTTGAATTTTTCTTGACTTACTTTCAGATGGAACAAAGTACCTTTTGTTTCCTGTAGTGCTGTGGATCCTCTCATAATGTGTAAATATAATACTTTTCCTAGCTGAAAATTCAGAGTACATAGCTCATATGGGTACACGCTTCCCTGGTTTTGTGTTGTGGCATTTGACAAATGTAGACTTGCCTATCATCACATAAGCAATAACAATTGCTGGAAAAATATTTGCATTCATGGCTAAATTATTTGTCATCCCAAATTACTGGCTTTCAGTCTCTGAAAATTGAATGTGCTGTGCTGATTACCTTCTCTAACTAAATTACTGAATTATATCTAAATATGGCCACCTAAGTTCTTCTCAGACTAATTTACTTTCTAAAACTGAGTGCTTAGATAGAACAACAGCCTTCTGAAAAGCTCTCTGTTTGTGATGATGATGGTCTCCTGAACGGGTGCTGCACCCTAAGCAGTTTTATCCCAGGAGACTTAGCTACACTGACATTCAAGAAACCCAATAACAAACAAAAATCCCCTAGAAAAACCCCCAACAGACTGGAAAAAGTAAAGAAAAAATATCAAAAGTAAACTTCCAGTAATAACATATCCAGGAACAAAAAGTAATAGTGCCAGTTTCCTGATGGTGACTGAAATAGTCAGGCATTCATGAATGGGCTGCATGTCACAGCCCATATTAATTTAAAATGTGGTTTGTCTTTTGTTAATGCAAGATTCCTGTAGCTTAGTGTCAGTTCTGTTCCAAGATTAAAATTATGGAAGTACCTTTTTCAGAAACAAAAAATAAAATGAATTTGCCAAATATAGTGATTTTTGCAAATTGGACTTGAGCAGTGAAAAGCAGCAGAAGTTGGTTTTACTTAAGCTGGGTTTTGGTTGTTCATTTGTTTTTTTAACTTATATTAAAACCCATTTCTTGGTATTTCTCACTACCTCTTTAGATTGATTGATTTGTTTACATTTTCATAATTGGATGCATGTTGAGTTCAAATTTATGGTTGTGAGCATTTTGTCACTGTTTTGGAATTGCATGGATTTTATTTATTTCTTTGCTGTGAGTGATCTGGTAACCACAATTTGCTGAACTGCTTCAGAGTACATTTCTAACTGTTTTTTCTTAAATATGTACTGTCAACACCACATAGATGCTCCTCCTTAGTACACAACAGTGCCCATTATACATGCTAAAACTTAAGGGTGTAACTTAATTCTGACTGAGGGCTTCAGATTGTATCTGGAGAAAGAATCCTGCTTCTCTTGAGGTCAGTGGGAATTCTACCACAGACTTGAATTGAAGGAGTTGCATATGCAGTGATGTATGCAAATTTATGTATTGTTTTGGAATACTTCATGGTGTAAAATGAAGCCATATATAAAATATTTAATAATAAGTACAGTTTTTCATTAGGACAGAAAAGTTGCTTGTTTATTGCTGTACATAATTGGTATATGTTGACAAATACCAATATTATAAATATCAATATATATATAATGTAAATTAATCTCCCTTTACTGAAAGAAAGTGTTTTGCATTCCGGCATCAGATTCAATTATAGTACTAAGATGAAGTCCCAAGAGAAGTCTAAAATGAATTCTATTTTCATAATATACAGCACAGTACATTTTTGAGTCACCACACACCTCTCAATAATTCAGAGCAGTTGTCAGATGGAGATCTGAGATCTTTATCTTCAACTCAGAAAGCATAAATAATAATGGTTTATGTACTTTCTCCTCAAACTGTAACAATTCCATCACTTGAAAGAAGTGCTTACATTCTGTTACATGAATACAAGAGCTGTGCTGTAAAGCACTCTTGGATACTGCAAAGCTTTATTTGAGCTTAGCTTTAGTGTAAGGAAATAGGGAAATTGGGTTTGCATTAATTTCTGTCAGTCAGTGCCTGTTGCTCACGTATAGTGGTGATACATTGGCACAAGGAATACTTCCAAAAAGTTATGGGAAAATTTTCATGTGGAATTGGGGTTTCCTGTTTCAAGTCATTTTGGGGCATGAGCAGGTAAACGCACCATCAGTCTGGTCTTTACATGCATATTAAAATCACTGTGGCTTATTTATATCAGCCATACAACACCTTGTATGAGGTGAAAATGTAGTCCTCTCAACTTAGTGCTGAAATTGTTATCAAGTAATATAGTGAAAGCATGTCATTAGAGCCAAATTTCATGGTTGTATGCTTTCTGTAGTACATTTGTCTAGAAAATTTGGGCTGTGTGAGAAAGCAAGAAATCAAAGCATAGTTGTCTAATAGACCCATAAGCTTCTGTAGAAAAAGTGGTAAGATCTTTTTTTTTCTGCCACTGAAGTGAAGATCATAAATTCTGAGTTGTTTGAAGAAATGTGCGTCAAACTGTGGTATTGTTAGCAACATTAAAACATGTTAGCACTTCACTATGGCAAAGTCTAATACAGCCAAATTACTACCAGATTATGCATTGCTTCTCCTTTTATATGGGTTAGCCAAGGATGGATTCAGCTAGGATGTGAGGATAACGAAATTATTGCAAGGAATTAGAATACCAGGTGTTTGTTCTGGGCATTAGGAGTATGAAGCGAGAGAATAAAATTAAGTAACTGTGAAGGGCAGTATCTGTTCCCACATTTGGAGACATTTTAGTAATTTTATGCATATTTTATGACACAATAATGTTATCAGAAAACCTAGTTATTGGTGATTGAAGTTGACAATTCTGCTTTCATTTTTACATCATACACTTGCTAAGAAGCCACAGTTCTGTGGCAATCAAAATGGAAACTGGGGTTATAATAAGGAAATATTACTGTGCACTGAACTTCCCTTTTCACCAAGAACTCTGCTACTGACAACAGTGCTTATCTTACATGGTTGCAGCAGCACAGATAGGATAGAAAGCAGACAGATGGCTTTGGTAGCCTAATGTAGACAATCCATTTCCTTATTTTGGGAGCAGAAGGAACTGAAAGTTGTGGCCAGCAGAAACTCCTTTATTTCTACTGCAGCAGTCTTAAAGCTCTGCTTGCTATCCAAATCACATTTGTCATCCTTGAAATACCACTAGAGGTTCATGTGACTCCTTCTAGCCACCCTTCACTTGGTATATCAGTCCTGCTCTTCCATGCTCTGTTTCCTGAAATGTCATTGTAATGCCACCACAGATGTTTTGTCATTTTTTGTTTTTAAATTCTCCATATTGATTCAGAGCCCCGATTCAGCTCTAGTTATTCTCATGGATCAGTCTCAATGTATGAATGTCTATTTTATCTGCCTCTCCGAGTTCGTGGAGCTTCTGGAAGATGCTATTAATCACATGGTTTAGATTTAAGTAGTCCTGCAAGGAGCTCAGAGTTAGATTCAATCCTTATGGTTCCCTTCCAGTCTGAGACATCCTATGGTCTAAATTCTAGAGAATACATAGTTCTATTGCATGCAACCTTAAGGTGACAAAACTTCAAAATGCATTTAAAGAGTACTTATTTACTATGATTTTTTTAAATGAAGAGTAACTCTTGTTGCTAGATCTGCTGTAAATTAGTTAGCCTATGACAATGATTAAAAGTATAAAAGTCATGATAAAGAGACTAGATTTTTTTTAACATCAGGCTGACCTATGTTTAATATATGTCAAGGATGTAACAAAAGACATAGTCTCAATTCATTTACTCAAATCAATCCTTTTTGAATTTGCATACAATTAAGCGTAATTATTAAATAAAAACTTTTTTTCCTTTTTCTAAGGGTATTTTGGTCATGATGGCCATTTTGGATCATGTGAAAACAAGTACTGTGGTCTGGGCAGACACTGCGTTGTGAACGGGAGGACCGGCCACGCCGAGTGCCTGTGCATGGAGCACTGCAAGCCACACTACAAACCTGTGTGTGGGTCTGATGGAGAGTTCTATGAAAACCACTGTGAAGTGCACAGAGCTGCCTGTCTGAAAAAGCAAAAGATCACCATTGTACACAATGAAGATTGTTTCTTTAAAGGTAGGCATGGCTGAACAACATCTAGAATATTGCTATCAGGTATGTGTTTTCAAGCTGCTCAGTTAAATCTCTATAGCATCTGTACAGTGAATAAATGACTTGCAATATTAATACAGTAAGTACTGCCCTCTAGAGATACCTTATGTATATTTTTTTTCCTTTTGTTTATACTCAATGCTCTGGGCATTTAACCTGAATAAACCAGTTGTCTCTTAGAAACTAATCTGTGGCAGCTTGCCTTACAAATGTGGTGGCTGACCTCATTCATCTAAATGTACTTAGATTCCACAGCCTGAAGGATATGAATCTTTGTTGCAGGAAAAACAGAATTTAGGATTTCAGAGGGGTTTTGGAAGGTTGCAGGACCTGTGCTTATATTTGGGGTTGAAGTTGGTAGATCAGCAGCTTGTTCATGGTTAAATGGGTCTTTCTTGCTTTGAATTTGGCTAATGAAAAGTTTACTTGTGTACTTGTCCAAGCATCCAAGATTAGTTACTTTTTAATCTTTTGAATGCTAAGAGATGCCAGCCTGAATTCTGAGAGCTATACCTTATGCTAAGCATTTTATGCTGACAATGTCAACAAGCTTTTCTTTGTATAATTTGAGCACACCTTGCAGGTTTCTAGAACTCCACCAGTACAGACTTTGAATATTTGTGACTGCTTTGACAGATTTTGAGTGTGTTTTCACTGGTTAAAAAAAGATGGATGGCTTTGGCGGGAGGGGAAATTTTTTTAATAAGGCCCTTCTTTATTAGTCTTTTTAGTGCTTCCTGAAAACATGATAAGCTCAGCAACTTCATTAAAAAATGCTAAAGTACAGGTATCCGTAGGTTAAACTGGGGGTGTGGAAATCTTCTAACAGGAATCCATATATAAGTAATAGTGAAAGTTTAACTTTGTTCAAAACTAACTGTGGACACCGTATAAAATTGAAATATCATCACAATATCTAGGCCTTAAGTATGTAGCATGTGTTCTGAGGTAGTGGAAATAAAAATGGGATTCTAGGAGTATAGCATATAGGGCTTGTAGGGAATGGTTTGTGCAATAACAACAAAACATGAATGCTTCCATCTGAACAATCACAATTTCTTTTTTGAAAAAAACTTTGGTGATTCAGTACTCTGGTAGAAGAAATGAAAGTAGAAAACCAGAGAATATTTAAATTTATGGGGTTAATTTCAGTTCTTGAGTATGGTGTATACAACAGAAATAATCTCAGAGCATGTGTTGGAAAAATTATAGCATTGATACCTTTTTTCCCCTTAGACAAAGAGAGATTTATTTATAGAAATGAGACAGTACTTCATGTAGAAATATAACCCAAAGGTTGCCTTAAGTTTTGTTAGCTCATCTTTGTTTTAAATTCACCATGCTTCTTTCACACTTTTTGTTGTGGACAGTGGAGTACCTGAACAATGTTCAACTTCAGACACCTAATTTAGATGCTGGATTAAAAAAGTTAAAAAGTAGGTTTTTCCTTTAGTCAGTTACAATCTTTAGCAAAGAACTAGGGTATCTGAGTGACTTTGTCTGAGATACCTTCTGAAAACTGGTTTATCAAGATACTCCAGTTCTCTAATTTGAGCTATAACTACATGCCTAAAAATAATGTAAAATACTTCATTTTCCTTTTTCCTTGTGACTGTCTTCCAACATCCACTATATGCATATGGTAAAAGAGGTAGAAGATGTCAACCTATTTTTGTATAATTTCTTTTTTTTACAAAACATTTCTAAGCTAACCACTATTAGATCACCCTCAGTAAAGCTGAAGGCTCTGCCAGTTACAGGTCAAAAATATTAAAAACCTAATAGGAAAAACCCTGCAACAGTGCTCCTCCTGGACAGAGCAGGTGAACCCCATCACTGCTGATGGTGTCAGAAGGGCACTGCCACATCCTCCTTGTTACTTTAGCTGACATCCTCTAACACAAGTGATCAGATTTCAAGGAGCTGCTTCTGAGACCATAAAAAATCAAAGAAGATCAGAAAACAGATATTCTGAGTGCTTTGTTTAGGCTTTCACAAAATCGTTTAGAAGAGGCTAGTCTGAGCTGGGGCAGTGTCACATGATAGCAGAGTCACTGTCAGCAATGACTATATTAAGGCAGCAGTTAAGTATTTTTAATTTCTGGTTCATTGCTTATCACTGATTTTCAGATCAAACAAATCTGTACTTAGCTGCCTTTTTTTTTTTTTTGGTACATTTTATCTCTAGCAAGGTCATGCTTTGCGGTATTTGTGCTTCAGATCCTCATACTGGGTTCTCTGTTCTCCCCTCTTCAGGGGAAAATATTTCTTGATGCAGAAAATTTAAGTTTTAGATTGGGTATGGAGCTCAAGATGAGAGAAGCTGAGAAAAACACCTTATTTAAATAAGTAAGCTTACCAGAAAACACTAGCACTCTGTGTCTGGAGAATAAAATTTTAAAGGCTAATGTTCTATATATCCAATTAGCATTATAATAGTAGCTAGGTAGCTATAATTATTTGAATAATGCATCTTGTAACCAAATGATTTATAGTTGATCTCAAACATCATGAGTTCTACTTAATGGTTTGAAAATTGCCCTTTTAAACACTTAAATGCTAAGTAGAATTTAAAGATTGCCTTGCTAAATGAGAGATCTTTGGCTTATATGTTGAAAATCCATTAAAATCACTGAGAAATGTGTGTCTTAGCTAAGCTGTGTGTAGAACACAGACAAAAAGCATCAAGGGCTTCACAGAGAGCAATTTGTGAAACATGTATTTGATAAATACATTTTGAGGTAGTGAAAGCTGTGTCAAAGCTGTACTCTGCTGACATGCTGTTTTTTAAAACTAAAACTTCAAATTCTGATCCATTACATGTTTTATAGTGTAGCTTATTTATTTCCAGACTCATTGGACTACTTACTTTTTTTTTACTTTTTTTTTTCCTTTTCACTTGCTATCTTTATTTCTTCACACCAGATTAAATCACACCTTTTTCTGAAATATGTGTGCAGTACATGCAAAACAGTAATTGAAGTTGAAAGTTTTTCCTTGATGATTGAGACTGTTATGCAAATGTTACATTTTTCACATGGATCAAGATAATGGCCATACTAAATTAGAACTTACTTTTCCTCCACTCCTGTAATTATTCCCTCAGTTACTTATTGGCATATCATGATGCATCAGACACTGAACGATTTTTCCTACTGGCTTGGTTAGATGTTTAGATGCCAACTGTGACCCTGAGAGTTAGTCAATAAACTGTCTCAATTTCTTCTCATATAGATGCAAAATGAATTCTACAGAGAAGCTAATTACTTATAATCCCCTTTTCTATGAATTTAAATTTAAAGTATTTTGTACACCTGTAGAGTCCTCTGTTTCCCTCAGGTAAAGTCCAGTGTCCTGTAACTGGATGTTAGAGAATGAAAATTCTGCCATCACTTTCAGAGGAGCTCTCAAGCCTGAAGGATCTAAAAAATGTAAACTATTTAAGATTATTCTAATAAAGCAGGCGGACTCTTTAGAAAATATTTTGTGATCCTGTGATCTAAGGAACTTTCTAAGAATGATACTCATATCAAGGAACAAAAAGAAGAAAAAAGTGATGGTCAAATGCCACAGTGGTGTGTTCAGTGATGGGAAGAAGTGGAAACATAAATGATGAACTAAAGGAAATGGTAATGTCAAAATTCCAAGTTTGACGCTTAGATTATTCATTAGATCTGATATTGACCAAATGAGCTGGGAAATCTGATATGCTTTTCTTGTATTCTGGGTGAATAAGCAGTTTGTGAAGAGTGTGGGAGCATGCAGGGGGTAGGTGGCCTTTGCATGCTCCCTGCTGCCAGTGTCCTGAATGTTCTCAAGGCAGGCACTTTGTGTTTCAGAGCAGCTTCTGCTGGGTGTAAAAACAGGAGTAGGAGCATCTGACTCAGTGTGTTTGACATTATTGACTAACCCCTCCCTGGCTCTTGCTAGCCATTCCTTTAACAAGCTCCAGAGGATGGGGATTCAAATGGCCTAGAAAAAGTAGTGAATGGCTTAAAAAAGATATGAAGGCATCTTATAAAATCATCAGGGCAACCTAAGAGTGGATATGAATAGGCTGCCTTTTATTCCAAGAAAACAAGTAAAAATTATAAAATAAGAAAGCAGGAACAAGTTCAAAGCAAGTTTTTGACATACAGCTGATCCTGTGAGTAAAAGCTACATAGGATTTCAGCAGCAGACTGTAAATACCAGGGGAAAGCCTATAGGATTTTCCTTTTTAAAGAGAGTTGGGGGAATTAGTTAAAGTGAACTAAATATGGACTATCCCACAGAAAAGATCTAGGATGCCTATCTAGCCTCTACAGTGACTTCTACAGGATTAGTTCAAAGATTGTACTTTTAAAATTTTTGTTTGTGTTTGATTTGTGCCCTGGGTGATCTTAGATTGGTTCTTAAAATATTGGCGCATTCATTTAGAAGCACTGACATTTATTTACTCTTACCTGATGATCATATACTTCAAAAGCAAGCATATAAGTCTCTGTAATTTTACCAGTTTCACTTCTAGAAATATTTAATCTTGTCTTTTATATAAATCTTAAACACTTTATTTAAGTTTGATTATTAGCCATCTTTCAAAAGAAATTAGGATATGTTAATCTGAATATCAATCCAGTGTTTCCATTGCAAAATAACTTTTTTCTAAGATGTATTTGCTTTTTTACTTTGGCTATCGTTTGGCTTCTCTGTAGAAATTCTCAAAAACATCGTTATTACACTCTTTCTGGAAGCCTAAATTTCTGCATATAACATCACCCTTAAGGTTGCTGCCAATAAAGTGTCAAGCTTCAGTTGTCACTCCAGAAGCATGTTCAACACAAGCTGTATTGTGAAAAGAAATCTGAAAAATTCTTTCAGAACTCGAGGTTTCTGCTTGATCATAAAACATTTGATAGTGCATAGGAGTTATTAGACTTCAATTACTAATCCAGCCAATGATCTACATATCTTCACTTTACTGCAACACTTAAGAAATCAATATTAAATTCTGAATTCATGCAGAGATAACATTACTAATTGCATGTTCACAGAGTGGTAAGAATCACTGTTAATGGCAGGTGTGCTACTTCTTTCAGCACTTTGTTGGAAAGTGCTGAAAGTGCTGTTTCTATTTCTAACCAATAGAAAACTGGATCTTTTTAGTACCCTTTGAAACCATACTAAATTTTAGCACTGATCCTCTACTCTGGTTTCCCCACACAGTTCCTTTTCCTGTGTTGCATTGCCCATGAGATTTGGAGAACTGGTGGTTTTTCCTCCAACATCTGTGCAAGATTTGCCTCAAATATCTCTCCTAAATTCCCCAATGTTACCTTAAATTGCTTAAACTAACTGGCATGCAAGGCCAACATATGTAATATCTGCTACTAGATCTGCAGAGTGAAGCTGCATTGAAGGTATTTATGACAACATGCATATAGGAAGCTTAATTTAAAAACTAAAATTCAACATTGCCTGCTTCACTGCTCTTGGTGATATTGTATCTCTTTGCAACTAAAGTCTTGAACTCTACTCTCTGTTTCCTCCTTTGCATGGAATTTATACCTCTAAATGTTGGATGAGGCAATGACAATGGGGCAACTCCTGAAACAAGTTATGAATATAGGCTTGGCTTTTATTGCCTGGCTAAAGATGTACTGTAAAGACAGGCTTTATTTTCAGTGTCTGGAACAGTCCTGAACTTTGCATATCAATGCCTTCAATGCTGGGATGAATCTATTAATCAGCTCTAACCTATTATGTATTCTACATTCGTATAGTGATGAAGAATTAGTGTTCTCTAGCTAATCTCTGTACAAATTTAATGAAGTTTAAAATTTCTTGTAAGGTCATCACTGATGTTTGATGCCACACAAAGAAATGGGTCTATAGACATCATAGGTTTTCACTGGTAGAAAACTTTTAATTTTTCCATTAATGATGTTGAATCTGCTCAGAGCAGCTGTGTTAACCTGAAAGCTGCATTCTCAAGTCTCTGCCAAATCATAGAATAAGACAACCAACACTGTAAAGTCTTTTTCCTTGGAGATATTAAAAACCTGACTGGATGTGGTCCTGGGCAACCAGTTCTAGGTGGCCCTTCTTGAGCAGGGGAGCAGCACCAGATGATTTCTTACAGTTTCCTTCAACCTCAACCATTCTGTGGATAAGCATCTCTGAAAAAACATCCTTACTTACACACCTTCAGCCTGATTTTGAAGAAACAATGTAGCTCATAGTGCTAAAATTCAGCCAGTAGTTTCTGGTACTGTTGAGGAAGACTTGGAGAAATCAGAGGAAGAGAAACAGAAGCAGAGTTCTGGCAAAGTGTAATCAGTGGACAGAGTTCTATTAGTGCCCTTCTTTCAAAGCTGGTAACTTGGGCCTGCAGGTAGGGCTGTGCCACTCACAGGATAGAATATTCTTTGCTCTCCTGCTTTTTTGGTACTGTCAGAAAATTTTTCATGTGTTGCTAGCAGTACAAGGATTGTATAGGTATGGTTCAAATCATGTCTCAATCTCTGTGCTCAAATAGCCTTTATAAAAATTTTGGGAAAAGGCAAAAAAACCACCACACAACTTTTTTGGTGACATTCTAATGTAAATGCTGATATTCCCTAGTATTGAGGATAGCAAATGATTTTAAAACTGGAAGAAAACAGGTAACAGTAGTGCATAATATAGGGCAAAATGGCTGTTTGTACTTCAAAATAATTATAGAACTATTTTTTACTATCAAATTAGTGGTATGGGATATTGAAAATTATTATACAATAAGTCAAACTAAATTTTTTGTCATAAATTTATAGCAAATAAAGGAAGCCTTGTATTCAGGCAGACATTTAAGTGAGAAACATAATTTTTAAGTTTAGAGTAAGCACAAAGTCTTAAACTACTGAACATGGGTGGTCTGATGAAAACTTTAAAAAGTTTTAAATAACGTCAGAATTATCATTAGGTCTTGTGGGAAATTTTTCTAATGGAACATATTGTTGGCCTTTAAAAGTCATTAGCAATTGGATGCATATACAAGGCATTGGCATCATATTTGTAATTCAAGTTGGCTAGTATATGGTATACCAGCTTAAAAAAAGCCACAGCTTCTTTTACAAAATCTGAATATTTTGAAGTAGGCATGCAAAAGTGATATTTAATTTCCATTTCTGGCTCTGGTAGCTAATAATGGATGGGGTAAGTAAATTTACACTGGATACAACCTGTAAGTTAAAAGCTTTCTCTTGTGGTTTGCCATTTACTCTCTTTTAATATAGGATGGTAGGTGGGGTTTACAGTAAATCAACTAGAGATGCAGCATTGCCTTTTAAGGGGTATTTGCTTGCTTTTAGTGTGTAGCACCCTAGTGAAACCTGAGAAGTGAAATCGGTTTAAAGGAACTTAATCTACTCAGCTAACAGTAGCTAGTTTAGGCAAATTGTCAATATCTGTAAATATTTTTCAAATGTATATTTTTTTCAACTTTCTTGGACTCTAATAGTGCAGAATATAAGTAACGAAATGCAACAGCCAGATGCTTCCAAATTACGTTCTTTAGTAGATTGCTACCTAGATGACTTCTTGTTTTTCCCTTTGATTTGTCTCATCCTGTGACTAAGAAAAGAAAAAGAAAGCTTCCTGCCACCATGCTTGTGATGGCAGCTCTCATGTTATTATTAGGCTTTTAATTTTTAAAGTTATGGTATGAACAAGTATTAGAAGCAACCAGAAAATAAGTAGCCATAAGAACTTTCTAAAGAAGAAGGCTTGGGCAGTGTACTCTGTCAATTGTGTCATAGACGGGTAAATAAATAAAGTATCATGGTTTTGATGAAAATTGTATATATTCTATTTATTGCCAGGACTTAGTAGTTTGGATTTACCTTAGTTAAAAAAAAATATTTATACCGCTGCAATCAGAGTTTATACTGTTACTTCTGTAACAGAAAACACTGCAAGCAAAAGATAATAATTTAAAGTTTGACAGAGACCTATAATCAGTGATTCAATTACAGCATTTTTTGTAATTGAATTATTGATTATACAATACTCCTTTTGACATAAACTGCAATTAAAGTAGATTATATTATCAGACTTTATCCTGAGATAAAACTAATGTGGCTCATATTTAAATTTGTATAGAATGGCCCAAAGAATCCTCCAGCTGAAACTGATTTTAAAAGATTAATTTCAGAAAATCAAAACAGTTAATTTTTGCATCATTCTAATTTCTTTTTCTTCCTGTTTGACTCTGAACTTCTCCCTTTTGCTGTCATTGAACCCAGAGCTTTGTTACTGATTATTTATAATAAGTTATATGAAATTTAATAAAATTCTTATTATTTGAAGTTTTTCCTTTTCATGAAGAAACTAGTCTTTCTCATTGGCCTTAGCAAATGTATTTCTCCTGATACTCATGCAGAGAGTAAATAAAATTTACGATGAAATCTGATTAGATCCTTTAGCTTTCTCTTCATCTGGAACGATAATGTGGATTTAATTTAAAATTGTTGAAAGCAAATAGCAGAAATAAAGGAAAACAGATTATAGCAAAAATAATTTGAACTATAACCCTAAGAAATAAGCTAAAGTAAAATTATACAAAACTTCCACTCACTAAGAGTGATGTTTTATATTTTTGCATGTATTTGTATTGGCTTTGGGTGCAATTAAATCCTGAACTATATACTGCCAGGAAAGTTTGTTTCCCTCAGGGCTGGAACAGATGGTGGAGATTCTTTTTTTTTTTTTCTTCTCACCATTTAGAGACCAAGTCTGCTGAATCTCTGCAAGAAAAGGTATTTCTGCCAAAGAAAACTGCTGATGTTGGCCTTAAAGCAGTAGAATTCTTAGCTGTATTCTCTGTAAGGTTATTACTAAAAATCCTGGTAAACAGGCAGTGCATTGGAGTTTTGCTATTAGCAGTGTTTTAATACAGATTTGATATCTGTCTAATAATGTTTGCTGTGCAAAATAGAAAAAGTGCTATTGACTAATAAAACTGCAAGTTTTCACTTAGTATTCAGCCTGTTTGTCAGGATATTTCACTGTGCAAGGAGGAAGCTATGAATTAGCATTTCCCAGTCATCACTTTGATAATTAGAAGAATAAAAATCTAAATGCATGGAGAATAGCAGAAGTGTTGTTAATCATGAGCATTCCATACTCTTAATCCCACCTGGAAAATGAGAAAAAAGCACTCCTGGGATCTAGTAAAGTGGTAAGCCTTGCATATCACTAAAAAAAATTATGAAAGAGGGCAAAATATCCCTGCAGTGTTAAATACTAATTATGGTCAAGAAGTTTCATTAGTGCTTCTAAATTTAAGACAACTGCTGAATGGATCAGTTCTTTGTTGTTTTCCTATTCCATCTTCTCTTTTATACAAGCCCTTGCCATTCAAACAGAACATAAAGATTTTTATTGGTCCCTTATGATGCAAACTATAGTTGTACAATCATCATTTTAGAATATGAGCTCTGTGTGCTCTTAGATTTGCTGTCACTTTATCACAATTGTAGAAGCATCTTTGCTTAAGCAGGTGGTGAATGGCCACACTGGGAATATATCTATCTTCTTTACTGTATGATGAAGTTCTAAAGCAGACATTTTAGCTATGGTAGCTGGAAAAACATACTTTTGTAATAAATCTTGTAGGAAAAAAAAAACCTGGTAAAAGATTTAAAAGCCCCAAATAATACTGAGTACATGAAATTGGTATAAATTGGATAGTTGAGTGAGCAGAAATGACACATACAATATATAAAGATGTTAATGCTTTCTTTCATTTTTACAGTATTTTATAATTAAAATTTTAAAAGGAATTAAAAATTATATGTTTCAGATTTTCATTTACAAAAAATCCCCAAGTGCTAAGGATTACTGTGGGACAGGGAAAACATTCTAGTTTATATGGGGGTTTCTCTATCACTATCATTTCAGTAACCTCAGGATTTAATTCCAGTCCTCCCTACTGAGTCTAATGAAGATTAGGTTCACTGAAATCAGTCAGTTGATGAATATTTTTTATATTGCAAGCATGAAATATGTGAAAGGGAGCCCAAGGGAGAGAACACTGGGTTAGAAGTTTGAAATAAATAAACCACAAAAAATCAACAGAAACCAAAGACCACACATGCACCCCTCTCCTTCCCTCCTCCCACTGCAAAATGTGAAAACACTGTTGAAAACACACTGTTTATACCAATAGTGTGATGTAAACTTGAATGTTGTTCTGAAATGGTCTCAGGATTTGCCTGAAACATAAATCCAGTTGATTTGGCAATCATTACAACTGGTGGCAGCTCCTCACTTACATTGGATGGGTTTTACCTACTCTGTATGTTATGGAAATTTACCACACAGTTTAACTCATTTTTTTAAATTTTCTTTTATGACTCCTTTAAAATATTAAAGAAGTTTATAGGTATTCTGAAATTCTTGATGCTTTTTAAGAAGTAGAGTTAGACTAGCTTTGCTTATGTCCAGTACTTGTAGAGACTATGCAGTTGAAAAAAAAGGAGGTCAGAAGAGACTCCTATGACATTTCATGTGCTTGTTGTGATGGCTTATGGTTTTTGTTTTGTCAGGGTTTTGGGATTTTTTTTTTGGTCTTAATACTCCTTATGTTGGACTCTGGAAATAAGGAGACATTTTCATTAATCTTTTGCTCTCAATGAACTTGGAGTAGGGTATAGTCCTGCTGCTATAGGCATCAGGAAGAATACATGTACCAATGATAGAGGACATGAACAGGTTAAGTCACGAGTTAACAGTTCATGGGGGGACCCAGGAGGACACATGAAATAGCCAGTTATAAAACCTTACAAACTTCATTTGTTTTTGTGGTTCACAGGTAAATGAGCATAAGTCAAGGTGCAGTATGTATAGCCATTAGAGTAGGCTTGATATTCTCTTTGTACAACCAACCTATACATTCATATATTACTTTGACATCAGTTAAAAAATCTCCCACTTGACTCCAAAAATAGTGTTGAGAAAAAAAAAAAGGAAATAATTGCTTTGTTTCTTTAGTTGTTTTGCTCTATAGGCAGGTATTAGTGGTGATAGTGGCAATGAAGACATTTTTAAGCCTCATGGGATGTGGCCATGCATCGTAATATTTTCCTGAGTTGTATACAAATTTTTTACAAAACATTCTGGACCTTGTTTGAAGTTAAACAAATTTTTGAAATGTGAATGGTGGCACATGATAATTTGATAACACAAAACATTCATGCAGAGTTCACCTGACAAAGCTTTGGTATTTGCAGTATTTAAGTACTCTTTTATAATGCATAATTTAAGGGCTCGAGTTTTCAGTGCAGAATATTGTGTAACGTATTATTATTTCTAAAAGGATAAATCAAACAATAAAGGATCTTAATTCTCTGTTTCTTGTAAAAGGGAGTGATTGTACATCAGATTATAAGTGAAGGTGAGAACTTCATTTTAATACAGTAACCCTTTTTATTTGCTTATTGGACTGGTTGAAAAGAGGAGATTGAAGGAAGTTGAATGCAAATGTAACAGAAATTACTTGTGGAAGTAAAAACTAACAGGAATATTCTTGGAAAATTCTTCCTTTGTTACTTAAAAAAAGTATTTTAAATGCCAGTTCTTCCTTTCTAATTGTAATAGTGGCAGAAAACAGATGGACAAAGCTTTTCTTTGTGTAGATCTGTGTAGGTGCAAGAGTACAAAGCCAGGATGATTAATCCCCACAAAATGTAGAATCAGGCCTAGTAACTTCTCAGAAATGACATCAGTTCACATTTATTTACCATCTTTATTTATGACGAAGTCATTAAAATAAAAAAGAGAAAAGCTTGTTCACAAAAAAAGTTCCCTATAAAAGCTAAGTATGTAGAGTTGAGAGATCTGTCTCTTTCATTAAACCAAAAGAGTTATTATGCAGACGATATAGTACAATCACAATTTTGACCAATCAAGATGGAGATAAACTTTTGATAAACTTCGAAAAACAAGTTTTGGTGAAAAGAGAATAGGGTGGATTACTTGGGTTTTCTCTTCTAAGCTACACTTTACTTTTTGCTTTGATATACACTGCTAGGTTGATTGGTCACTTGAAGTGTTGTAGTGTATGTGTGATTTAAAAAAATAAAATTATTATTTTTTTTATATTTCAAGTTATTTGCAACAATTTTTACCTTTCTTTAATTGCTTGAAATTGCTGACAGACTGAGAAACTGAGATACTAAAATGGAAATAAGAATAGAATCAGTCCTTGAAAAAAAATCATAACCAATCAACAAAACAAAACCCCTAAGACAAGGACACTCGACAAAGAAAAGTAACTGTCAGGCTGGAATTCCTGTCAAAATAAATTGTAAAAAAATGATCCTACAGGCATTTCACCATTTCTCTTGGCATACAAATGTTGGCTACTCGAGTTTGTGAATTGGCTGGCCTTGTTGCCTCCAGTGTCTCAGTCTTAGGAGGTCAGTGGTACTCAGACATGCTGTAAGGATCTCTTCTGATCAGAGGTGTTGGAAAAATTGAAAGTTATCAGTGTCAAGTAAAAGCCTGTGCAATTATCTCTCTTTTTTTTCTGCATTTCTCACTCATTGCTTTCCTAACTTCAGCAAAGTAGAAAGACTCTCTTAACTTGATGAAATGTACCTTGACCAATTGACTTTCATAGATTATTGAAGGCACAATTCATTCTGAATACTCTAAAAGTATTTCTGAATGCTGAGATGAAGCTATACACAATTTGGTGTGCTTATTTCAACAAATCACTGTGTTTTGAAGTTCAAATTAGCACAGTCCTATCATTAAATTGTTGCTGAGTGTACTCTTTAAATACTCCTAAAATGTCATTCTGAGAATACCAGCTCGGGCCTCTGAAATGTAGACTCCCACAACTGCCAGAGAAGTGAATTTTGTTATTCCCTATAAATTCATGTGCTTACTGGTAATGGAGGAATAGTGATGTTCAGCAGAGTGTGTAGGCTCAGGTAGAGCTAATACTGGTTTGTTATAGAGCACAGGGACAGAAATTTCCTGAGGAATTCCATTTCCTTTTGACTTTATATGTCTCAGTCTGCTGGTATTTTTTGGGTAGGTATATTTTGTGGGTTTTGCTCCCTGTAAGACAGTCCTAACTTGGAGACTTTTTCTGCATGAATGACTCGGAGGGGTTTATTTTCTCTCTGAAGAGAATGCACATCTATTATGCGAAACCTCCGTCTTCCTTTGTATTTTAGATAATAAAATACAGAAGAGATACTCACTGAGTCTGGCAATTTTGTTGTTCTGCTTTGTTTTGCATTTTGAAAACTGCATCACTGAGTTTTTTTCCTCTTTTACGTGACAGGTGTGACAGTTGAGACAAATTGCTGTCACACCTTTCAGTGTTCTGTTATTAAGTATTCAGAATCTGCTTGGTCTTTCTTGATGTCCTTGGTCAATGATTTTTTAAGGTTGAACTTCTCTTTCTTGTCTCCATCATATTTCAATGTCTGTAGAAGGAATTGTAAATATCTGTTTGTTAAAAAAATAAGTTTTCAAATGAAGGATTTATTTAAAGGAACCTTGATGGGTTTCCATTGTGCTGCTGAGATTGAGTTATCATCTGTTTTGAATCTCTGCAGGGAGTATTTTCATCAGTATGAACAGTAAATGACCAGTTCAGACTTGCCTATGGAAAGAAGTTCCTTGATTACTTGATAATCCTCTCTGTTGATAATAAGAATTGGTTTGCTCTGGGCAGCATTTTTAAATGTTCTGGTGATCTGAATTTTCTTGACTGCTAATAAGATGCAGGAAGAGACATCAAATAGCTGTGGGATACATTTCAAATATGGGCATTTAATAGTATTTTAACTGCATTTGCATGCAATAGCACCATTTTCTTAATAACACAATTTTCTTAAAGGTAGAATCTTATCAACTGAACTATTTCAAATTTCCTCCACTGATATCAGTATCAACTCTCAAATACATCTCATACCGTTATGACAATCGTAGCAATTCAGACAGTCTAATAAATATGCAATTGTTTGCTTAATTCACAATTTAAAAACAATGTCTTTACAGTCTTCCGCACAGTTTTTATGGGCTAATTCATACATTTGTATACATTTCTGTAGGCCTTTTGCTGTCTTGCTATACTTCGAGAATGCACAATAATTTGCTTTTGATTGTCAATCCAAAAATGTTTTAATTTTAATCGAGGAGATACTAAAAAGAAAAAAAGAAAAATGTTACATTTCTGGTAAAGTATCTGGTACATAAAAGTAATAAAATATCCATGGCTAAAGTAACACAAAGTTTGTCTATAGCTAGATACACATGCAGTGCTACTTATAAAAAGGACAGGATGATGTGGCATTTCTGATTTAAGGCCTACTACAAGAGCCATGTCAGTCTTTCAGCTGACTTCAGTAGGTGCTGGAGCAACTCAACATTGTGTTAGACAGCTCAGAACACCGACCACTTTAAATGACTGAGTTGACTTTACCTAGTATCATAAATTCATGAACCTGTAGGATTGAGCTGGACATTGTGTACCAAGGGTCAGGCAAGAGATAAGCTCTGTAGAAAACTGCTGCTGTGTGTCATGGAAACAAAATAATTTCCATTTCCCAGTGCATAAGAACTCATGCACTTTTTATGAAGGCACAGTATTTCTTTCAACTCAATTTCTTCTGCTAGGAATAGGAACTACATTCAATGGTTTGCCTGAAGTAACATCACTCATGTTTCTGTTCTATTTGCTAATATAGAAAATAATGGAAATTGTATTCACCTGGTAGAGTTATATTAGTAGGAGTCAGTACAAGAGGCATGTAGCATGGCTAACAAAAGACAAAGTTGTTGGGGGAGTGTCTGTGTGTGTGTACTCACTCTCCCTCTCTTCCTCTCCCTTTCTCCCTTTTTCATAGAATCATAGAATGGTTTGGGTTGGAAGGGACCTTAAAGGTCATCTAGTTCCAACCTTCCTGCCAGGGGCAGGGGTGCCACCCACTGGTCTGGGTTACTCAAAGCTCCATCCAGCACAACCCTGGGCACCTGTGATGGCAGACAGGTGTAATGTCCTTGTGTCACTGCGCAGGTCTGCTGTCATTCTGCCCCTCTGTGGAGCACATTTTATACACTACAATCTGCACTGCTGTAGTCACCAACCACCACCACAAAGGGAATATGTGGCCATCAAGTGCCTGTTTTTATCAATGTGTGCTTTTCCAGAGTGGGCTTACAAATGCTATATTTAAATGCATTGTAATGAGTCAAATATCTGAAATGGTGTGAAGAAGTGTGCATGAGAAATCACTTTTGCTGTGCACAATATGGAATTTGAATGGTGAACTAGTAGATGATGTATGGTTTTGAAGTAGTAAGTCTGTACTCATTAAAAGAAAAAGCCTGAATTATGAACATTTTTTTATGAGACAGGTATTCAGTGCAGTAGAGTACTCATATATTCTAAGAAGGAAGGATTAATACCTCTCTAGCCATACTGAGAACAGTGTCCAGCAGGGGGAAAAGAGACTGGAAATGAAGTCTGAGAATGAGTGTCAGTGATGGATGAGAGGAAAAATCCCTTAAGAAGTATAATCAGACTTCTGTTAGGAGGAATGGATGAACCTGTGACTTGGGCAATTCTAATGCAAGTAGTTGTAAAATAATATATCTCTGAAAATCAATATGAAGGAAGAAAAAAGCATAAGGTTTAAACTCAGAAAAATGGGGAAGTAAGATGTTATAAAACAAATAATTTCAGATTTGCTGATGGCAGCCTGCAGTACAGTTTGTTCTATGAACACAGCATCCATGCCTTGAGCAGGGAAAGGGATTTTGGAATTTCAAGAAAATTGTTGTCTTACACTATTGCTTGTGATTGATATAGAGATAAAACAGATCTTTGAAAGATCCATTTCTAAGCTCTGAATCTTTCATTTCAAAAAGAAGGAACAATGCTATTTTAACTAAATAGTTGAAAGCAGTAATGATGGAGGTATGCAAGATGTCACTTGGCAGATCAATGAATAAAAGATCCAAGAGGAAAAGCAATTGCAGGAAAATTACATGCGATCTTTAATTGAATAGCCAGTAACTCTCTGTACATACACTAACATAATCCTTAAACTGGAATTTGTAATTTATGTGCTAGTGATTCTTTCAATGAATTAATTAGGTAAAACTCCCTTGTGTTCCTACATTTAACATAAAGAATTTTTGAATGTATATTCTGCTTTTTCAGTGCAGCGCTGGTTTGATGTTGGGTAGCAAAACAGACTTTGAAAATGGAATACAATTTTTTTTGTGCTTTTCACTCTATTTTACACAAGGGAGAAGGAGGTGTGGTCCCAATTGTTGAATAGTTTTTATATGGAAGCTACTAATGTTCAAGCATAAAAAATACTAGGCTAACCTTTTTTTGTAAAAACTTTAATTTTATGCATGGAAAAATATTGTTAGACTTGTTTTCAGGAAATAGATAAATTTATGACAAATATTTGACTAATAAGCACAAGATATGCCAAGTATATTTTGCCAACATCCATTTTATATTTTGTGGTACATTATGCAAGGTGAAGCTATTAACTTTCGTAGTTGGAGTTAATGATTCTCATAATTTCTAAATGGTTTATGAGCTGCAACTATCCATGATAAGTTGGCTGAAGTTTCATTTTATAAATTTGAAAGTACTATTTGACTTGAACTGGTGATCAGATGCTTGGATTTTGCTTGCTTAGTGGTTTATGACCTGAAGAATATTACTTAGCTGATGTTTCCATATGGAATATATTTTTTTTCATCACAGCAGACTTAATGATTTTAAAGAAGGTTGAAAAATGAATACGCATGGGTTTTGTGATGATGTCACAAAGAATGATTATAAAATGTGTTTGCAGATAGCAGTAGGAATAGTAGTGCATAGGAAGTTTAATTCTGTGTTTTCTGCTTAACAATACAGTATACCTTACTGTTTCAGACACATTATTATAAGTGTTATCTGTCATTTTTATGCTTTAGAAAGAAAGCTTTGAATTTTGTGTACCAACTCCATTTTTTCGTCTTTTTCAAAAATTCACTCAGTTTTGTCTTAACCTATTGGTTAACTTGTGCTGTTGCATGCTTAGTGGAAGTTAAATTTGCCATAAATTAAGCTCCAAAGATTTAATCTGAACAGAATGTGCTGAAGTCCAGAGATGGAAAGTTTGCACAGATATCTTTTTTTGTGATTAAGTTCCTGCTGGAATTTAATTAGAATAGAGAACAAAGGAGTAGGTACGTGTGCCACTACTCACAGCAGTATAGAATTATAGAATGTTTTGGATGGGAAGAGACCTTAACATCAACTAGTTCTAACCACCCTGCTATGGGAAGAATGCCATTCATGAGACCAGGTTGCTTAGTGCCCCATCCAACTTGGCCCTAAACACAGGATCACAGAATGTGCTGGGTTGGAAGGGACTCACAACGTTCATCCAAGTCCAACTCCTGGCCCTGCATGGGACAGCTCCAAGAATCACACCATGTGCCTGAGAATGTTGTCCAGACATTTCTTGAACAACATCAGTCTTGACACTGTGACCAGGCCCTGGGGAGTCTGTTCCAGCGCCTAACCACCCTTTGGGTGAAAAACTTTTCTGTAATATTTAACCTAAACATCCTCTGACACAACTTCAGGCCATTCCTTCATGTCTTGTCACTGGTCACCACAGAGAAGAGATCAATGCCTGCTTCTCCCCTTCCCTCCACGAGGAAGTTGTAGACTGGGATGAGGTCCCTTCTCCATCTCCTCTTCTCCTGGCTGAACAGACCGAGTGACCTCAGACACTCCTCATTCAGCTTCCCCTCAAGGCCCTTCACCATTATTGTTGCCCTTCTTTGCGCATTCTTTATTAGTCCAATGACCTTTTTATATTGTGGTTTCAGGATTCAGGATGAGTGCAGAGTAGAGTGTGAGAGTTCCCTCCTTCGCCTGGCTGATGCTGTCCCTGATGCCCCCAGGACAGGGCTGGCCCTCCTGGCTGCCAGGGCACAAGGACTCAGGTTCAGCTTGCTCTTGACCAGGACCCCCAGGTCCCTTCCTGCAGTGCTGCCCTCCAGCCTCTGTGCATCCAGGGACGGGCCCTCCACAACCTCTCTGCACAACTTGTTCAATGCTTCACCATAGTGAAAAATTCATAGTGAATAATTTCTTCCTAACATCCAGTCTAAACCTGTCATCACAGTCCATTGTCCTTTTTCTTGTCACTGTCTGGCTGTATGCAAAGTTCTTCTCTGTCATTTCTATAAGTACTTACCATATAATTTGCAAGTATGTCTTTCAATATGATGGCTAAAATAGATACAGCATGAATAATTCTGATAGATCCACATCCTCAGTGACAAACTTCTCGTGCCTACGTTTGCTGTGGGTTTTTTTTCCCTTTTATGGGTATAATCCTATTAAAATATCTGTACAAGGAAGTGTGTACACATTGGGAAAGTGATCCAGTTGATGTTCCTTTAACGATAAGGACTATTTAAGATACAATGGTGTTGGCTTTTTGGTTTGTGTTTTTTGGTTGGTTGGTTGATTTTGCTTGTTTTTCTTTCTGTTTTTCTACTAATGTGCTTGGGAAAACTGGTTTGCAATGACAGCTGCTCTGTGCACAGCATAATATGTACGTGTCCTATGAGAGTAACCATTTAATTTCTCTTAGTATCAACTAGATAAAATGTTAGTCTGCTCCACATTCTAGGTTTAAAGATTTTAATTATTTCATGCTTTTTTATAATTATATTTCAAATATTCTCTACTTTAAAATTTGCAACTTACAAATACGTCATAAGATCTGTGGAAGTTAGGATTGTAGGGAATTAGTTGTTGGATTTGTATTTTTTTTTTTATTAATTGCTTTGTGTTAAGAGGTAATAACTGACTGTAAGACAAGTTCATGTTCTTTTTTTTTTTTTTTTTGGCTAATACACACATATTAATTTCAGTAGGATAAACACAGTTTAGCATGTAAATTCCTTATTTAAAGTGTCCTAAATGTGATTTTTGGGGTTTTAGACAGTAGATGATAGGTTTGCTGTTGTCAGACATGTAAAATATTACTGGGAGATTTTTTGGGTTACCCAAAATGAATCTGAATCTCTCCCCAAGTGGACCCAAGACTGCAGTGGGATTTACCAGGCTGTTGGCTCTGTCTCCTGGCTTGCAGTAGGAGTCACAGAAAGCTGACTCAGCGCAAGTCACTGAGTGTTTCCTCCTTGGCTTTGTTATGGCCAGTAAATTTCATCACAGAGAGAAGGAAAGAAGTTGTAAGGAGGCCAGAGTAATAGCTGGTATCACATCACTTGTTTCAATGTCAATTGGCTTCGCTTCATAAGGACTTAATGCATTCTATGTCCTTACCTGACATCGTCAGTTTACAGGAGCTGAAATGACATCTTTATAACTTAAATCTAATCTCCAGTGTTGGAAGAAACCAGTTTTGAAATTACTGTATGTTTTCTGGGCAGAGACTATGGCTTTGGTGGCAAGGGTTTGTGTGAGGGAGTAGAAAAATATTATTTATTAACTTTTTAATTGATACTGGCTCAGAAAACTCTTGCAAGTAAGCAGTATTTTGGTATCATAGCCATGTAATATTTACAATGAAGTTGCCCTCCCAATAATTTGATTATGATTTGGATTTTTTTCAGCTAATTTTGAACAGAGTTTTCATCCAAAAACATGGACTAGCAGGAACACTGGCTATATATAAACTTCACTTCGAGTTAGTTCTACATGTTGAATGTAATAAATCAGTAAATTCTTTGGAACAAAGGACTTATTTAGAATTGGCATGATGGAACCTTGTTTCACTTCTGACTTATGACAAAATGCTTTTTGACACTGAAATGAATAGTTGATTTTATTTTAGAAGTTGAAACAATGGAAAAACCTCTTGGAAATTATCAAGAATATAATTTGCTATAAACTAATCTATTTTGTCTTATTTAGAGTTATTTTGTGCATACTTGTCCTCAGACTAAAAGATAAAAAATGGTAGAATGTTGTTTTGTTTCAACAGTTTTAAGTTCCAAATCTTGCATAGATAATAGCTAGCAAATATAGAAACAATCAACGCTTACTTTGGCTGATATTTAATATTTTATCTTGCTTTAATACAGCCATCCCTCTCAAAACTACCATATGACCTATGCTTCTGATACTTTCTCAGTAAATACATGTGTAGCTATCCAGACATAAAATGTATTAATTCACTTACTATAATTTTACACAGAAATTTAAGGATAGCAACTGAAAACTTAACTTTTTAATCACATTTTTATTTCTCTCCCACACATACTTTCATAGATATGTTTCTTGAGATTCCAAGCAATCAATTGTCCTGCTCAATTGCCCTGATTTTATAGCTCCCCTTCTCTTTTATTT
Source organism: Dicaeum eximium (assembly GCA_013396995.1). Lineage (NCBI taxonomy): Eukaryota > Metazoa > Chordata > Aves > Passeriformes > Dicaeidae > Dicaeum > Dicaeum eximium. The sequence continues at coordinate 15,330 of VWZP01008078.1, read as the reverse complement.
GAGCATTAAATATTAGTACTGTTTTTCAAAGTAAAACTGTATGCTGGGGGAGGGGAGAGATTGGTTTTATTCCTCTATGCACTTCTGCAGTTAGTCTCCTTGGCTGTCTTAACTTTTCTTTTTCTTTTAATTTCTTCTTCAGTTCCCTTGCATATTGCTTTCAGTTTAACATGATTCATCAATGAAAAATATACTTTGTTTACAAATTTTTATCTTTATTTTGCTCTTTTTCAGTTAACTTTCATGCCTGGGTAGCTTTTTTCTTTTTCACTTGGCTTAAGTCATCTTCAGTTTTTTTTTTTTTTGAATCTGGACATAATCTAAAGTGGCAGTGAATTATTATTATTAATGCAGTATTGTATAGTAATTAGCTTCAGCATATCAAACTCTGTGGGACTTGGGCAACACATGTACATCATTTTCAAAGTAAATGTCCTTGTTCTCTTTCCTAATAGAGAAGTGTTGTCACATAGGATTTTGATTTTGGTGTTTATTTTGGTGTTTCGACAGATAGATTTCCATAAATAATTGTGGAAAATTACATTTAACAACAGGAAGTAGTATAAGGTTAAAATCTATGGTGGTACTAGAAGAAGTGTGTTGGAAATATTCATTTAAACAAATAATGGTAGAAGAAAAGGTTTTGATAATGCATGACAATCAAAAAATACTCAAGGTATGAGACATAGACCAACATAAACAGACAATTGCATAGTAACCCTCATTGTAGCCACACATTTCCTCCAATCCCAGCCAATTCCACCCCAATCCCTTGGAGAATAAGGACTGAGTTGTTTGTTTGTTTGACTCACTGTCCCTCTAGAATTGTAGTTTAACATTACAATGCAAAAAATAAGTATGTGCATTTCTTTAGAGAGGATCCGAGAGCTTGTTGTTGCCAAAGTATGTGACTGTCACAAATACCCTGAGCTAAATTGCTTGGAATCTGTCTGGCATAGAGTCAGAATTTTGTTTTTCTGTGTATTTCACCTGTAGGGACCCCTTCTGCTAGAGGTATTCAGAGCTCTATTGAGCAGTTGCAAATGTTATTGAAATGGAGATGTCAGTGTCCCTCTTGCATTCATTATGTGGTGGGAAACAAGAATCAGGTGCCCCTTCTGCTTCATTTGGAGTCTAGGCTACCTCAAGAATTGTAGGTCATAACATTTGTTGAGGGTTGACCTATTCTGTTACAAAGCCATTGTGCCAGTCAGTGGGTCAGAAATAGTCTCTAGGTTGCTACTTGGAGTATTAATGTGGGAGGATCACATCCTAATCCTTATTCCAGGTACTGTTTTAAGCTACAGAAGTTCAACTGAAGAGATAGGTAGATTTTTCATAATACTCTCAATTCTCATAGCTGAGGAATCTTCCTGGAGATGTGGCATCGTAGAAGGAATAATTTGTCTAAAGAAAGTTTCAAGTTTTTAATTTTTTTTCCCTTACATTATGAATGTCTCAACTGTAAGAAATATTCCCCACTCTTTTATTTCTTTAAGCCAAGCTCCATTTCTGGATGCTTTGTGACTCTGAGGGCTTTTGTAAACAGAGTCTACATTAATTTGGAGAGTTTAATACTGATTTGAAATGGTGTAACTAAGGGCAAAATGTGGTCCCAAAAGCACTTTGATATGAATGTGGTGGTTGTGATAGAATCTATCAAAATTCCTTAACTATGACTGTTAGAGCTAAAAACTTTAGGGATACAGTAGCTGCCTTGCCATAATTAAAGCAATTTCTTATTGTAATCTGTAGTCAGGCATACCTGAGAGCTGAAATTAACCTTTTAAAAATTCTCATCTTTCATGCCTGAGAGGCCCTTGAAGTGTGAGTGTATCAGAATGACTTTTCTTGCTTATTTGATTCTGCAGTTGAGATTTTTTTTTTTCTTTTCACGGCAAGTTCTTGTTTAAGTCAGCTCTCTCTGAAGTATGTCTTTTATATATGTACATTTGAGTCTAGATAAGCTAATCACTTGCAGAGTAAAGTGGACTTAGTTTGTAAGAAAGCTAGATTTTGATTTTGATTATTTTTTTCTAGCTCTATTCTCATTTACAGTTTATTATAAATATTTGCTATTGCTGATAGTAGAATTTCCAATCAGAATAGCCTCAAATATATACCTACTCTTGAAAAACATATTTTGTAGAAATAGGTGCTACAGACACAAAATACTAAACAGTAGAAGTCCTGAGATAGCATTTCTCAGCACTTCAGTTGATACTTTTGTTTAGGAATTTCATGCTCTCTCATAGGTTTTTGGGCTGGTTTCCTTTTCTCAGGCATTAACACATCACTGTTTCCGCTGTATCCTAATTTTGTCCCTGTCCTGTGTGCCTCTTGGCTTCTTTAAGTGCTTAAACTCCTGGACTAGCCTAGCTTTAAATTTTGCAGAGAAGCTTTTCTCAGTGTCACAGAGTTAATTGCACCAAGTACTTTTATTCTAGTCTTAGAATATTTTCCCATTTACTTAAATGTTTCATTTTTGTTAACTTTTATGTTGGGTTTATTTTTGGTTCTTTTTGTCTCATATAGCAATTAGATCTTCTTCAACTATAATATTTAACCTTACTGTTGTATTTGTATTCTTTGAGTCTTTTTAGTCCTTGCTGAGGACAGTAATTCATCTTTAGTTCACCTAAATCTTGTAACATAGAATTCCCTCAGGCTTTAAAGTTCTTTACTGTTCTTCAAATCTGTTTTTAATTTCCTGGTGATATGCCCAGAACTGAGTATGCTGTTCCAGAAGCAGCTGTGGAAGTGCAGGATACCAAGAGCTGAAACACTTGTATATATCTTTTGATATGCACAGCCTAATGCAACAAAGGCGTTTTTTGCAACCAGTTCACATCAGTAAAATATAGTTTTTCTTAACTCTTCTGATTTTGTGTTTCTCTGAAAGTTATTTCTTTTTCTTCAAAAACTTTTACAAGTTATTTTTCCCAGTCTAATGGGATTTCATTATCTTCAAATTGTGTTGTGGAAATCTATGTCTCATTGATATTGATTTACCTCTGGTGCGATTTATGTATTTCTTCAGCGTATTACTTATTGAATCTTCTGGGTTATTACTGAGGATGCTGAGTACTAGGCCTAGTGAAGTTCTGTATATCATCCTAGATGAAGCCTTTCACTGTTCAGTACACACCATATCTTAAAACTTTTTTGAGTGTAGATTATTAAGATTTTTTTCCCTTATGAATTCTAATAAGTATGAATTAACTTTGTAACCATGCTAAATCACTCACTGAAATAGGAAAAGTTTTCCTTTGTTAGATGGCTTTGTTTACCTTTTCTCTGTGCTCCTCTGAATAACAAGGAAATTCAATCAGAAATCATATTTCAAAATTGAATGACTGTTTTCTTCCCTGTGGATTGACACAGTTTTTTACCCCTCCTTTTTAAAGTTAACATTTTATATTGTTTTCTAACTACTTTCTCATATTATTAATTGCAGCCTACCAAACTAGTGGGTTTGATATTAATGACAGAACATATTTTTTAGATCTCATTCTGTAAAGTGAACAAGCATATGCTTGCACCAGTTCTAGGAAGAGAAACCATGAAGGCTCTTCCTCTCTAAGCAGTGTGGTATGTCCCCTCCCATAATATGCAGAATATAGTTTTCAAGGCTCTAAGTAGTCATTTATTCAGAATGTAACATCATTTTTCATCACTGAAGATACATACCTAAGACTTTCCAAGGCTTATGATGTTTAGTTACAGGTAAGTGGGCAGTCTAGTCTGGAAATCTCTACTTGGACACTTTCCTGTGAGAATAATGAGCTCTTTAATTCTTCCCCTCACCACTAATTCTTCGACCCCTCAAGGGGATAGGTGGAAAGAAGGCAATCCTGAAGGGAAAAGCCAGCTCAGAAAAGGAACATACCCTATGAAATGCCTTCCAAGTACAATATTTTGTTTTTTATCTTAATGTGTAAAACTCTTTATTATATTATACTGAGTCAGAGTTGCTAACCATTTGTTTAAGCCTGAGCATTTTTTTTCCCTGAGCACTGTCTGTATTGCTGACTTAATGATATGGATTAGCACTTGTTCCTTTATTACAATATTTGATTGGTTATGTCCACTGAAGTCAAATTAAGTTCAAACTAAATAACATTACCTTACACTTAAACTTTATGACATCCTTAATAGCTTATCTATGTCTTTAATATTTTAAACATTTGATTTCTTTTTTTAAGAAATAAACTAGAACCAGTCAATGTGTGTTACCATGTTGCTCCTGTAGCTGGGCTAGATTTCTCAGGTGCATGAAGGACTTTTCTCCTGCATGCTCAGAGCTGAAGAAACAGTGCAACTTAACCCCTCACTCAGGAAAAATTAAGGGACATATTTGTCCATAAGTTTCATAGCTTTTTCCTAGAGTGTCAAAGTAAAAATAGCAGCTCAATATTTGATTATTGGCTCTTCAAATTTTATGTCTTTATGGCCCATCCTCTGTCATACAGTCAGTCCCTTCTCATGTAGTGGTACCTCACCTGGTGCAGCAATTCCAGAGTTTTCCTCTTATAACTCTATGCTGATCAAACCTGCCAGTGTTCTCTTATTTCCTTTATAACTCCTCACCACTTTGTCTCACCAGTAGGACACTTTCTCCTTTAGCATGTCTGGACAAGAAAACTCCTGGAATAACGATGCTGCAATGCAAAGATTAATTCTAGATCTCTTCCCATAATGTCCTTGGCCTTCAGCAAAAGCAGTTGGGCATGGGGAGGGATGAATCCTTTGTCATCTATAGTCTTCCTGGTTGTGAGGCATGCTTGTTGAAGTGGAAACCTTGTTATTTAGCTACTAGAGTCAATAAAATCTGTATTGAATATATATATATATATATATATATATTTAAAATTTGTACACTGAGTAGTGCTGGAGGAATTATTGCCAGAAAAAGTTACCTTTGTAGTTACAGAAGATATCCTCCACCCAGTCAAGTTTCAAGCGAGTGTGCTGGAGACATTCTTTGTATTTATGGTAACAAAAATGTTCCAGAAAAAAATAGGAAAGATGTAAAAAACCTTTAAAGCCAGTGGATTTTGTATATGTTATTCTATGAAGCATAACATGATCATTGTTAAATTTTTAAAAGGACAAAAATGACAAACAATATTGCAGTCCAAATGCTTAAATTTTGGCATGATTAGAATAATGTAAAACAGCATGCATCATGGAAAATGATAAATTAATAATTCTACAGAGAATGACCTTAATAGCAGCTTGGCAATGAATTAATGGCAATAGTACTTAGCTCTTGTATAGCAATTTCCATTTTCAAAGTACTGCACTTATTTAATAGATTAGATAGAGGGGAAAACAATTATTGTCTAAAGCTCTTGAATTACTTTACATTTTCTCTTAGGACTGACTAAGGAACCCTTTACAAGGGAGAAGAGCTTAGAACTAGAAGGAGTTTGCTCAGAACTGTAGAAAGACCTGACTATCTCCTTTTATGTATTCTGAATATAAATGACGTGATTAGAAGTAGAAACCTTTTCAGGCGGGTGGAAACTGGAGAAGACAAAATGTTCTAGCATGAAATCCTTCTAACCACCAGAACAAATAAGTCATAAAACAGTTTTCATAGAATAAAACTATAATCCAGGGTTCTGGAAACTAAAGCAAATTTTCTCTTGTATGTCTTCTCTCAGTGCAGTATGTTTGACAAATTCCTTAGGTTTTTTGACCACTCAAAATCATGCAATTCTGAAAGATCTTTTAAAAATAAACCAATTTATGTTGGTTTACTTGGGGGGGGGAGGGAAGGGATAGATACCTTCATGAGATCAGCATTGACCTTTAGAGAGTTAGTCCCTACAGAAGAACTAGGATTTTTGCCATTTTTTGGTAATTTTGTAGTTCAATAAGAAAGGATTCTCTCAGAAGCTTTCTTCATTACTACTGAAGATTATCTGTAATTAAGTAAAAATGAGATGGAATGAACATACAGCAAAAGACTGTAAACATGTTTACACATTTTGATAAACATTCCTGCATTTTTTCCTCTTGTAGCGTTGATTCATCTGCATCATACTAAATGGAAATGAGCAAGATGTAAAATTAATCCACCCTTGTAACTATCTGAAGAGAGTAATTATCTGATGCTTACAAGCTGTTTCTAGAATAGATCCTTTCCAAGCTACATTAAATTTTACTGTGTCTGTGTTTGGGTTTCAAATTACAGTGGATCACGTTCTTTGACAATCTGAGTGCTGTAGGTCTGCTAAAGTCAGTGGAGCTGTACAGATTTTTCTTTTACAGGAACAGTGCCCCAAAGTATCTAGATCTCCACTGCAATTTTGATGTTGCAATAGATGATAGCAATATAAGTGTGCTTACTGTGAGAAATCAGTGTGTGTGGACAACTTGCCTGGTTAACTGTGTTCGGTTCCCATATCACAAGTGCCCAAACTGTGGAGCCGTGGACCCAAGCCCTTAGCCAGCATCACACTGCTTGTATAGCAGAAGCTCAAGAACAAGGACATTCAGATTTGACTGCTAACTTTATGCTAAATGTACACAAAAGAAAATATCCTCTCTTGGAAAATCAGTTGAAGACTTTTGGGGAATGGAGAATGGGAAATTGCCAGATGAAAGGATAAAAGGCTAATGAAGGATTTATTAGGTTTTTATTCTGTATAGGTTTTGGTTTGGTTTTTGTTTTAGTGTTTTTTGGGTGGGTTTTGTTTTTGTTTTTGGTTTTTTTTCTTGTTTGTTTGTTTTGGTTTTGGATTGGTTTTTTTTGTTTCAGAGGAAGGGAAATGGCTAAGTCCTCACTTGAGGCAGACCAGACGAAGAAAAGGTAAAGACATCTGGATCTAGTCCCAAGAAGCTGTTATCCTGGTACTAAAATCCTGTACTAATAGCCTGCAGACTGGGATCTTAAACCTAGAAAGTTCTCTTATGCTAATTTCTGAGATAGGTAAGAGATTGTTTTATGGTAAGAATTCACATAACTCATCAGTAATAATGAAGTATAGTTGCAAGAACCAGTGGGAAATTCTAGCCAAGTCAGGTCTACACTGATAGAAAATTTATATATTAAAATAAAATTTAATTTGAGAGTTAAAAATCCAAATATTTAAAGACTTTTTCTTTTTAATTTAAGGTATCTAAGGTATTAGAAATCTAATGATGACACATAGTAGGAGGAAACACATTGACTGAGTGCAAGGAACAGAGAAATATTACTTTTTGCAGCAGTTTTAACTTGGGTTGACATAATTAGCTCATGAAATTGCACCTTTACCATTTTCAGGATCTTTATTGTACATCTGTGGCATAGTTACTTTATAATATTATATAATATAATATTATATACTTATTTATATTATTATTATTTATATATACTATAATAGTATATATATATATACTNTAATATAATATAATATAATATTACTTTAAAAAACCTCCAAACCCACAATTTTAAGAAAACTATGCAAAGAACTTCTGTGCAAGGTGCTGAAGGAATGATAGAGGACAAACAAGAGTCTAGCTACATAAAGCTGTGTATGAGAAATTTCAATTTCTATTCAATTTCTCAGCAGTAGAGGAACTGGAGAGTATGTAAGGATCTAATATGATCAGAAATGTCTCCCTGAAAATTCATGATGTTTCCTCCAAGGTTTTTTTTTCTGAAACCTGGTAGAGACAACTGACAGAATAAGCCAATAGTAAACCAGGACTTTGAAAACTTTCTGAAAGGTCTTCACCTTTTGTGAGCGACTTTCTCTTTGTTAAACTTGTAGCACATTCCAAACTTGTTTTTCAATAGTGCAGCAATGATTTCCAGACCCTGTGAGAGGGTGAGTGATGTGAGTACATTATCCCTCTCTGCACATAATTACGAATTAGATTGTATTTCAGAAATGAAATGCAGCTGTTAATACTCTGTAAATCAAAGGGATTATCTAAGTGGAAATGGAGTCCATCTATGTTAGAGAAATTAGGCATAAAAGTAGGGTTTATGGAAACCTAACCTGTTTTCTTTTACTTGTCTCCCTGTAATGCTGCATTTATTATATTTGGTATTCAGCTCCATTTAGTATTAGAAGATAAATATGTTAGCAACATAAAAACTCCACTTTCAGTAAATACTGATGGTAAGATTTAAGTTCAATTGGACTATCAAATAGAAGTGTAATTCTCAGTCAAGACTTTTCTACACTTTACCTTGATGGTTTGCCCTGCTTGTGCTCTGATTTTGATCTTGGTGTTCTGCTCTTCAAGCCATTTTTTCAAAACTTTTTCTCTTAAAAAATCCTGTCCACTCAGGTTTGAGATTATAAAATGGAGCCTGTCAAAAGTCTCATTTGTTCTGTCATAGGTGATGGTGGCCAAATCAGAGTCTGGACATTACTTAGCCTATCTTTTCAGGCTCGCTGGTGCATAGATCACCATTCTCCTTCTCCTGAAACCTGGCCTTTGTTTCTGTCTTTGTTTACCATGTTTGTGAATAGAGCTGGGGCAAAAGTGGAAATTAATAGGTTTTGGGAAGCCCTAGTCCCAGGAGAAGGGACTCTCCCATTAGTCTCCAAGGATACTGAGAGAAAGCAAGTTGAGTTCTTGCAAGCCCTTTAGGGTTATGGGAGTTAGTCAGCAGCACCAGAACATTGTTTGAAAATTCTTAGGTGCTTCCAACCTTGAGAACTTCTCTTGATATCTGTACTGGGACTTTCATTTGGTTTTATTTACTACGAATTGAAGGAAAATTATATCTTTTTTCCTCTGTAAAGTGTTACAGAAACCACTGATGAAGAGTGCTATATAAAGGTTTCTCCAAGAGGAAGGAACTTGAAAAAAATGTGTCCCAGTGAGGAAGATCATTAAACTCAGTAGTACTCATTTACCCTGTCTGTGTTTTCTGAAAAAAAAACAAAACAACCAAACAAAACCAAACCAAACAAACAAACAAACAAACAAAAAAAAACCCCAAAACCCAAAAAAAACCAAAACCAAAGAGACTTGCATTGAATTTGCTCGCTTTTCTTAGCCAGTGAAACACTCAAGGGGACAAAAAAACCTTCTGTTCTTTCATGTCTAGGACTGTAACAATGTAGGCAGATGCTTAGTATATTGCTTTCTCTAATTCTTTTATTATTGTGAATTATCTTCTACTGACAGCTTATAACCTTTTTTTACAATAAGAATAATTCTTGATACTTGATACTGCTGCTGCATCAAACTGAAGATCAAAGTGTTCTTCCTAGATTTTGTCTTCTTAGGAGTATAGGGTTGCATTTTTAAAAAAAAAAACAGTTATTGCTTTGTTATTTGGTATTACAATAACTGTTGTCATGTGACTTTGATTTTTGCCATTTTGAAAGCACCGATATTGGCTGCTTTAGAGAAAATGTAAGACTAAAACAGTGCAAAAAAAAAATCATAAGTTGTTTATGACCATAAGCTTTGATTGTGGTTTAACCACAAACACAAGTTGGAAACTTGTCAGATTTCCCTTGGTTATTTCAAAGCTGGTGTTTTTCTTATGAATGGGGTCATACAGGTCATCATCATCTTCATCTCATTATATGTGTGCTTTATCCAGCCTATTACCCACTCTTACAGCCTTTGCTTCCATATTGAGGTGAGTTCCTAAATTTTTTTATAAAGAACACTGCTTTTTTTTAAAATTGCTAGTAAAAAAACAAACTCAAAGCAACCACACAAAACTCTGTTCTCTATCTTATGATAATTGCCTGGTTCTTGTTGCCTTTAATAAAAGACGTTAGGAGAATCCTTTTCAGTGGAAAATGACATGTTCCTTGGAAATGTATAAACTCTGCCTTAATGCCACTTATTGTCATTGCCAGATGAGGAGGTCACAAAGCCCCATAATTTATTTTTCTGGCTTTAATGCATGGCTTTTGTAAACTCTGGAGGAAAGCTTGTTTAAAGAGGCACTGTGAGCCATAAGAAATGCTGTTAAATTAGATTTACGCGGTTTACTTTGCTAGGAAGTGCTGTGCAAAATAAACCCTGAACATGTGATTTTAATACTGCATGAAGGCTTTTGTCCCTAAAGTAACACCGTGACAAAAGTCTATAAAATGGTACCGAAAGCTTTTCTTTCCTTGCTAGCTGAATCAAACTGGGCTTGTACACTGTCTCCCATTGTTAGATGCTGTGCCTGACATTATGGGAGTAGGAAGGAGCTGTGGCATTGTTGGGATTGAGCCTATTACCAAGGCTGCTTTGGACACTGGGCACAATTAAGCAGTAAATGGGCAGCTGCTGCACACAGTGCAGCCTTTTTGCTGCTTTGTGATGCTGTGCACTGAAGCTTTGGAGCAGGTCGTGTGTGAGGGTGGTCACTGGTGGTGCCAAACGCGAGGTGACGAGTCTGAGAGATGACACTGCAGCATCCCTAGCCCTGCTTGGCCCAGCAGGCAGTTTCCTTTACATATCAGCACTGCAAATGGGTGAGGTTACAGGGTCAGCAAAATGTGTGTGTGTGAGGAGCATAACTGGAGGCCACAAGAGCAGCCATTAAATGTCATTTGCAGTCCAGTACTTGTGAGATCTGATTATTTGTTGAGTAGCTGAAAACATTTCTATCAAGGTCCTGTAGAGTCAGAGAACTTTCTCTCTTTGTCTCCAATGAAGCTAAACCAGTATTAGAACTCATTGTCTATTCAAGATGAATTGTTTAATCTGTTTTAAAAGGTCTCTAAACCATGTCAGAATTTATTAGTAACAGTTGTTAGTATTATTCTAATGCATAAGGATTGCATCTTTGTCCATCTGAATCCATAAAAGCCGTCCAGTTTAAATCCCTTCCCCAACCTCCTGGTCATGCAAATGTTTACAATTCATTGGTCAATAGAAACAGTATAATATATTCAGTTTAAGATTTGTAATTGTTTTACATTACAGATTTACCTTGTATACAACCTGTGTATACAATCAGAAGCTGGAATGGCAAGAGTTACTTGTTGAAATATGCAAGTAATATTCACCTTTATTCTGTGCCTTTGTTCTAATTGGCTCAGAGTAAAACTGAAAGATATTAAGTTAAAGATCAAAGGGATTTTTTTTTCGTTGAGAAGCTACTTTGGTGGATGGTACTATACAGTTATATAGCTAGGAATAGAGTGATTCAAGATTGTTCAGGGGTATTCCTATTTGAGCAGCTGGAGTCAAAGAATATTCTATTATCTAGACAGGAGGGATTGCTCCCTCCTGCCCAAATAATTAACTTTTGGCATGGTGTGCTTTAATGTTTAAATGTCACATTTGGGAATATCATAATGAATGGGAAACTTGAGTGTGGCTTCACTATATTGCATATCCTTAATCTGTAATGGGCTACCTCATGATCTCAGATGGAAAGCATGACTACTAGGTCTCCCTCAAACAAAAACTTAAAAAGAATTAAAAAGAAAAGTAAATTAAAAAGAATTATGTGAAAGTCTTAGCTATGAAGGGAGTAGCTGTGTTTGGAGGCCTATTCAAGACATTTTTGGGATGGCTTAATATAAATTCTATAGAGAAAAATTTCAGTTAAAAAAGATAAATGCAGAAGCAAGGTTGTCTTAGAAAATTATCACTCATCTCCTAGTCAATGGCAAATTCTGTGCTTTGATAGCATAAATACAGCCAGCAAAAGAAACTCTATGAACTATATTCAAGTTTTCAAAGTGTGCTTTTTTTTCTCCATGTACTGTATGATTACAGTTGAATGGCTAAATTTAGGTCTAGTGTTCTGCCATCTGTCTTTTAAAACACTGTAGTGTGTTAATGATTTTTCCTCAGTCCCTCATTGTAAACAAAATCTGTAGTTGGTTCTTGCTTGAGTAATTTTTCCTGAGCTCTTTACACTATGTGTTGGCACTACAGTCAGTTTGAAATATCCTTCCACTGCGTGATAAGTTAATGATCACAGCTGATGAAATTCAAAACAATGTTCTTACAGCACACCTGCTCATGCACGGGGATATTGACTGCAGAAAGGCTTTTATAATCCAACTATGTTTGGTGAACTGCTATGCTGGGTTAAAGAGATAAATTTAAAGTTTAGTTGTGAGTTCTGAGGCCACATTTGTTTCTGAACTGTAAGGAGATTGCATGTATATTATGGTTTGTATCAATGCTAATCCTGATGGTACTTCTGAAAGAATTGATTAGAAAATACTTTAAAACATATATGTGCATGAAATAAAATTTAAGCATGTATAATTTTATATCAACAGCTGTTGTGTATTTCTTCGAGAGGCTGACAGGAAATGTTATGTGCCTGTACATGCTGTCTTAAAAAGAGAGAATATGAAGATCAAAAATAAAGTGGTTGTTTGGCTCAGAGACACTTGCACTTTCCCATTACATTTGATATTACAAAGTGTTTCAGATATTATGGGAAAACCTCTTGGAAGTGTAAGCCTAAATTCTTTGTGTAAATAAAGAAAATAATACATTGAACAGGTAGCTGCAGTCTGTAAGCCCATCCCATTTTTACTTCAAATCCGTCTTCAGATTTGAATGTTTCCCCCTAAATTACTGTGAGCACTAAAGCCAGATCTTCATCAGTAGTATTTCCTTGTGAAAATTCAGCCAAACTGCTTAATAATTTTGCTTTCAAATGTTTTATGTATTTGCATACAGTTACAGATCATTAAGATAAGTCATAAGATTTTTAGTGATTTTTTTAAATATCAAAAAATGACAACCTATATACACACACAAATATATATAAATAAGCACAGATGGATATTTAATACAAACTTGATAATTAAGTGCACACAAAAAGCTATAGGCTTAGACTTCCACATGTGAATTATGTTATCTTATGCAACCTCTTATAATATACATGTTAGACAAGCTCTCATTTTGCTTAGGGTTTCAATGAAATATTTTAAAGGTTTAGATTTTAGCTACTTTTTGGAAGTGTTGAGGGGAAAAAGGAAAATTGAAAAAGAAAACCTGTTACTTATTCAGAATGGCTCAGGGCTATTATAAAGGACAGAATCTTGAGTAATTAAGAGCAAGCACCTTGTGCCTATACCAATCTGAGGCAAAGAATGGTACCTGTTAAAATTTAATGAAAAAAAGTTTGCTTTCATTTCTTTTTAACCATCACATACTTTGCTGTACAGAAAAGATTTGCCAGTAAATTGTACACTAGAGTTATGTAATGCATTAATGTGGACTGAAAACAAAGACCTCTTCCCACCTTCATCCATTTTCTGCGAAATTCATAACACAGGAATTCTTATTTTTCTCAGTCATAGGCACATCTTCATTATAAATTCAGTCAGAACATAGGTAAAAAAATGGTTTTGAAACTTCCATATAGGTTTACCTTCATTCTGATCTTAGTCTCCTTCTAATTTAAAAGGAGGTTATTCTGAGCAGAAGAATTTAAAATTAATTTATAGAAGAACATATTTTTATTAACATGGAACAACATTTATGTGTAACTAGGTGGACAAAAATAAACACTAATGCTACATGCACAGTTTACATGCAATGTTTGAACTCAGTTATAAAAAATCAGCCAATTATTTCTGATGTTTTCTTATTTGCACTGTGCTCTGTTTGGAAACAAATATTCACCTTGCATGTCACTTCACATCAAAGGCTCCTCACTCTGCATTTCCAGCTGGGCTAATTACCTCTAGCTGTACCATTTCCACTGTTCTGACAGTCTCAATTTTACTGAAAACTAATCCACTGTAGGCAATGAGAAGACAGTAATGCATGTATGTCTATGGAATTATTACATGGCCAGCAAGTCATGCGCACAGTTAGAACTGGAATGCCTCTTAAGTGTTTTGTAATGTGCATAAAATGATTATTTTCTCACTGATGCAAATATTTGGCTTTGCAAAATATGGGGGACCCAAACATTTCTACAGTGTATAGCTACTGTGTTTTGATAGTAATCTTGTTTGAGCAAAACTTAATTCAGAATAGTTTGTAGAGGGAAACAGACAGTTGATAGCCATTTCAGTTCCTTGGGCATGGTGTCAGCATTTATGGAACTAATACAGAACACAAACTTATCTCCTTTGGATTCTGGTTGTCTTAGACTTTTGGAACTCCTGGCACAAATTAAAAGGAGTAATCACATTTGAATCTCTCTGGGAAGAACACTTGAATCTTTCTGCCTGATATAATAAAGCGATTTCATATCATATTTCTTAAGGTCATGAAAGTAAAATGGCTGCTCCATCTGTATGACTGTTGTAATTTTATGATTTAGAGATTATCTGTAATACTTTGAAAATTTAAAAATTGGGTAAAGACTAATTAAAAAAAAACCCAAACCAAACTAATTCATCCATGAGTTTAAAAGAGACATAATTATGTTTGCAATATTTTTTTTTAAAGGTTAACTTTTACTAATTAGAGATTAAGCAGTAGGGAATGTTCATATATTTGTGTACAAAACAGTGCTTTTCCATTGCACTTTAATGACTTCAAGTAATAATAACAGGCTTGTTAATTTGTCCCATTAAGGAGCAGTGTGGGTCCGTGGTCTGCTCTAGGAATCCAGCAGTAACACTGATTCATTGCAACCCCACCATTTTCTAGGAACACTGATGCAACATCGATTTGAATCGTACTGGTTCACATAAAATGCAGACAGCTGTTTACAAAGTGCTGATATGTCCTGGAATAAAATGGAAACATTCTTTTAAGAAGAAGATTTATGCAACCTCAATGCCCATAGAATCCTATCTTAGAAAGGTAGGATTCTTTTACCCATAGTATCTTTTTCACTACCTCTATTCTTAAAAAATTCCAGATGTGTAAGCTTTCAGTAATTGCTTAACTGAGAATTCTAGCATTATGACATAATTACGTTTATAAAATTACTGAATATAGAAAAGCAAGGAGGACCTAATCCCATATTTTTATTTCATCTTGCCAAATTTTGAGGTCACATTGCTGATTATGTCCTAATCTTTTTACAGGTAATAGTGTTGATTGTTTGTGTTATCTGTACAACTTTCGTCTGTTGTTTTGCTGTATATAAACACATTTCATATGGATGTTCAAGATAAGTGGAGAGACAGACCAGGAATTCTGGTGTTTTGGTTTTTTTTGTGCTCTCTGATTTGATTACTCATTATATTGCCATGCATATGCAGGTGGCAAGATGTGAATACAGGGCACTAACCATTATGTTCATTTACTTTGCCATTGAGGAAGCACAGATGTTGACTATATAATAACAAGGTGTCTGTTGTTGAAATAGTCCTGCTGTTAGGTCCCCTGTTACTACAGTAGTTTGCTGCTTTGATGTGTTAGAGATGTCTTTTGCTGGGAACTTGTAACCATATTGTCTATTTTTTTAATCTGTTTTTAAAT